>OZ030006.1:56208631-56606131 GCA_964023405.1 Apodemus agrarius
TGCCTATGCAGCCCCTCAAGCCAGCAGTGGCTGTCAGAACATCCCTGTGAGTTTTAGTTACTATAACAAGAAAAAACTACGTTCTGGACAGGAGAGGTGCCAGCTTAGGTCTGCACACTGCTTCCAGCAGCTGGAGACAGTTGCACCTGATGCCAAGCTTTCAAAACTACTTTGACATGGGATGCTACGGATATCTGGAGGCAAGCAGCCAGCTGGCAAGCATATATATTAAACTGGATTATTTCATGAAAGCAGATTACCTGGGAGAACCCAGGGGGTGGGGGACAGCTGAAAACCCTCAGCTAGAGGAAACAGTGCTATATGGAAGAATTTTTTTTTCCTAGTGCAAATGGGATGAAAGGAGAGACAGCTGTTTTTGGAAAGTGGCAGATGTGAGGTGGCAAATGAAAAGCCAAAATATTATTGCACCTTGCATATTGTTTGGGGGACATAAGTGCTAAGCCTGAGTAGCAGGCACTCAAGAAATATGCTGAGCTGGGTGTACTGGTATGCAAAAATTCAAGGTTGCCTTGGGACCAGAGGCTAGACTCCCGTCTTTACAAACTTGGTCGGCTCCTGGTTCTCAAGCGTCTGAAACCTCCAAATTCCGGGATTACAGGCACACACAGCTGTGGTGACTGGTCTTATGCATGTTAGACAAGCGCTCTGCCCCCCGGAGCTAGCTACACATCTCAGCTCCTCCCCCTCCCCCAGGGAGGGCTGTTGACCCTGGGTCACTTACTGTAGCCCCCATTTGGTCCCCTTCTCAGGCGCCTCTCTGGACTCTTTCTTTAAGCACTATCTGCATCCTTTTCTTCAGGGTTCTGTTACATTGTGCTCCATTTCCAGGCTATCTCATGGATTATGGTGACACACCCGATCCCTTACATTCCTGCCGTTCTCTGCCCTTGTTTTCAGATCTCTTCATTCACTGCCGGCATCCTACAGTCACTCCAGGTCCGATGTGCTACTGATGGTACTTGGCACTTGCTCCCCTTCCCAAGTTTAGCTTTTCTAAAAATGTATTTATTTTTATTGTATATGCATTGGTGTCTTGCTTGCATGTCTGTCTGTGTGAGGGTGCCAGACCTTGGAGTTACAGACAGTGTGAGCTGCCATGTGGGTGCTGGGAATTGAACCAGTGACCTCTGGAAGAGCAGTCCTTGCTCTTAACCGCTGAGCCATCTCTCCAGCCCCAGGTTTAGCTTTTGTTACTGTTATTGACTGCCACCAACCACGCTCTCCTCTGCACTCAAGCCTCTGTCTGATCAGTGTCATGCCCTTGGTGCTGCTTCTGAATTTCCTCTGGATCTGTGACCCCTGCTATGACCATTCAGACCTTAGTTCCGTCCTGACCTCAAGCTGGCTTTCCCTAGTTCTCCTTCCTCCTAACTCCGGCTCTCCCTTCACCTCCTCCCAGGGTTTTCAATATGAATGATCAGTGTTCTGTCTTTAGGAACTCTTGAGAATTTCTTACTGTCCTCAGTGTAAACAGAAGCTTCTTAGCTATGAATCAAATTTCTTCCCAGCATAGGCACAGCCTACCCCACTGCTGCTCCCTCACGCACACCAGCCTTCCTCCTCCTCGGTAAACACTTTCATACCCCTTTGTGCTTTTCCTGGTCTTGTTCTGTTGCCAAAAAAAAAATGTTTTGGAAGACTAAACCTGCACCCCACACCCAGTGTCTCACCCAAACTCCGGCTGACCAGGAGAAAAGGCCTTCTTTGGCTTCTAGGCAGTGAGTTCGGGTAATGGTATGCTGTGAGCTATTATGACAGCTATTTGTTTGTTTATTTATTTATTTTTCATAGGTGGGATCAGACTCTATAGTTTGATACGAGGTGAGAGCTCTACCACTTAAGCAATGTCTCCAACCCCTGATATTTATTTAAAGCAATGTCACTAGGTATGGTAGTCCATGAATATGCTGTTACAGGAGGATGGTTGTAAGTTTGAGGCTAGCCAGTGCTACATGGTGAGTTACAGGCTGGCTTTGGCTACAGAGTGAGTGAGGACTTTTCTCAAAAAAGAAAACCAAGATGGAGGTGGGAGGAGATGAAGAAAAAAGAAGAGGTGGAAGAAGAGGAAGAGGAGGAAGAGAGGAAAGAAGTAACTTAAGAGTGAGACCTTTTTTCAAAAGAAAGAAAGGGAGAGAGAAAGAGAACCAAGGGAGGAACCACAATGAGGTCTTGTCTCAAAAATAAAGAAAACTAAGAGAGAGAAAGAGGAAGGAGAGAAGGAAGGCAGGAAGGAGAGAAGAAGCAAACATACAGTGAACTGTGCGTGCCGTTATAGAGGGACAAGCCCAACATGGCGTCCAACACCGAGAGACCAGAGGGACCCAAGAAGAGACCGAAGACAACCAGCGATTCAGGAAGGAGGGTGGGGCTATGTGGAAGGCAGATACAGATGGTGTTTCCATAAGAGGAAGTGATCATGACCACCGTGATCTTTCTTCCAAGAGCCTGCTGGAAAGGTGGGATGGCCTAGCATTGGCTTTGGACTTGACATCACAGATGCCATTTCAACCTTCACAGGTACGCTGCTCTGTGATCTTCGTGGTGTGTGTTGAGCAGTGTGATGGGGGGTGATAGTGCATTCAGTTAGCTGTAAGAGAGAAATGACTGAAGGTTGGACCAAGGGAAAGCTGCTTGATAAACGGGTCAGGTGCTGATATGTCAGTGAAGCACTTTGAGACCAGGATGTGACTCAACATGGAAACCTTTCCTTGAATAAGAATGGAATTCAGAGTTGGAGCTCGGGGCCTCGGTTCCTCAAGGCTCTGTCTGACTTCTTTGCTGACTATACCATTTTCTCCTCAGGCCAGTTGGTGCGGGCATCTCATGTATGGCTGCTCAGGGAAGAGTCATCAGAGCAGGGATATGGCATCGGGTTTTTCAGAAACCATTTTAACCCTTCTTGCCAATGTGTAGGGTTGCTGGTAAGGCCTGTCAGACTGGCCCTCATCCTTTCGGGCACAGGACATCACTAAGCCTGAATACTCTGATTGGTGAACAGAAGCTAACTTGTCCACTGAGTATATTTAAATGTGCTGGACTTTGAAATGTTTCTATATAAAGATTAATTTAATAATGGAGGTGCTGTGAAGCCACCACCTAGAGCTGGTAAATGGTGAGACTCAGCTTAACTGTTATTCCCTAGATTTTAGCTGTTAAGAAATTGAGCGAATACAAACCTGGGGGAAACTGGATTGAAGTGTTGATTTTCTGTTTCTTTGTATGATATCCCATATGTAGTCTAAGTTCCCAGAGGGTCCATGGTACAAATATAGAATATGTTCTAGGTAGACATCTGTGATTTAGATATTTCCCTTTATAGAATCATTTGTGGGTTTGTCTAGGGTCTGTGTGGTGACCAGCTGCAGAAACCCTTGACACACAATCTTTCTAGTTCTCCAGCCGTATTCGTTGTCTGTCTTCGCACATCATGTTCCCTGTACCAGGAACAACCACTGCCTCTTTCTGGAATGATCAGCTCTCGGAGAAGCCTATCTTTACCCACTCTGCCAGCCAAATCTCCAATCTGTGCTCCTGAAACCACGGTTCCAGTCCCACCCCCAGGGCAGTACACAGCAGTTGTAGAATCTTCCCGCACTCTCATTGGCGTATACGGTTTTTGAAGTTTGTGATCTTATTCCTGTTTTTATCCTTTGCCCCTAGAAGAGTGTTTATGTGCTTTGAGCAATCAAGTTTGTTGAGTGAATACGTGGATGTCCAAGAGTGTGACAGAATAAGTGTGTAAATAAGTGAGAACACAAAAGAGTAGAAAAGTAGTACCTCCCAAATGGAAACTAATAAGATCAGGGACCACCAGATGGAATGGTGCCTGCCTGCAGTCCTAGGATCAGGCGTTAAGGAGGATGCTTCCATTACATAGTAAGTGTAGGGTTAGCCTGCTCTACTTGAGAGCCCATCTCAAAAATGGAAGAAGAAAATCTATAATACATCTGTGCAGGATTTGTATAATACAACGGTACTTCTGAAGTTCAGTTACAGTGGTGTGATCATTGTCACAAAACACACGTGTGCGTGCGTGTGCGTGTGCGTGCGTGCGTGCGTGTGTGTGTGTGTGTGTGTGTGTGTGTGTGTTGACACAGATTACACAGCTGGAGTAAGATGAAGCCTGGGCCCCTGAACCACAGAGCTGGGCAGTGGGAATTGAGTGGTTTAGATCTAGTTTTGTGCAAGAGATTAGATCTGAGGAACCCACAAGTGTTTTGGTCTAGTTATTTAAGCAATGTGTCTTTCACTTTAAAATTTAAGAATGAAATAAGCCTCTCTAAACATGCTGATTTAAAGCAATAAAACCACGGGAGAGTAAAGCAGCCAGGACCCCTTTGAAAGGGAATGCCATTGAACTGGTCCTGTCTCACCACCTGCTCCCCAGGGCTTCCTCTACCCTCTGTCTGTAAAATACTAATAGCCCCTGTTAGTGTTTACATTATAAAAGCATTGCCAGGGTTCCTTAGAGAGTCTAGATGGCTATGGTGTCTTCTTGAAAGATAAGCATTATACACAAATGAGGTATTATTATTTAGTTTTTCCTTTTCGGGCCTATTAAATGAGAATTAGATGAAAACTCTGCTGTAAGCAATAGCCAGCAGGTAAATGATTATTGACTCGAGTAAAATGAGATTAAAAAAGAAAGTCTCTAGCTGTAAATGAGCAGCGCAGCCTGTCTGCGCGCTGACTGATGGGTGGACTATTTGCGGCTGTTTCTCTCTTGTCTGCACTCTGATCAGGAACTGAAGACAGGTAAGCCCTTTGGTTCAGGCCTCCTGTGTGTGTGTCAGAGAACCCGAGAGCACCTGGAAGAATCATGCTTTGGAAATAACATTCCCACTAGTGAAGTCCTTCAGCTAGTTTTCTTGTGGACTTTGGTCCTTAGTGAACTACTTAGCCCTGTTTCCCCTTTGGGAACTTGGGGAGACTCGCTGCTCTGCGCGGTGGTCTCTGGCTAGTTAGCACTGGTGCCGTGTGCATGGGGGATCAGTTCCAGACCACAGCTTTCCTGCCCTCTTAGCATTCAGGATCCTGGTAGCCGGACGGAGAAGGGGCCATGGAAATCATGCTTGTGGATTATGAGTGTCAGAGGCTTCGCTTCCTATTGTTGAGGGTGGACTGGTGAGAAAAAGCACCTGGCGTGCAAGCCTCTTGGCCTGAGTTGGGTTCCTGGGACCCCACACTAAGGTGAAAGTAGAAGAGACCTCATATCATGGGTGCCTGAGAAGACAGAGAGCCAGGGGAGATGCAGTGACTGAGCTGGGGCTGGTGGAGAAGTACATGTCTGTGTAGCACAGGTGTTCCTGGCCCCTCAGCGTGTGCTTGCATGGTGTGTGTGTGTGTGTGTGTGTGTGTGTGTGTGTGTGTGTGTGTGTGAGAGAGAGAGAGAGAGAGAGAGAGAGAGAGAGAGAGAGAGAAAGAGAGAGAGAGAGAAGCAGGTGGGGGAGAGGAAGAGAGAGGGAGGGAGGGAGAGAGGGAGGGAGGGAGGGAGGGAGGGAGGGAGGGACAGTATGAACAGCTATGCCTCTTTGGTTCCTCCTCTTGCAATGCTTCCTGCCCGGCTCCCTTTGCCAAACCCTCTCTCGTGGTGCCAAACCTCTCTCTCTCCAAACCCTTTGGACTTGGCTCACCTTCACTCCCCAGGACCAACCTTCAGTGTGCTGGCTGTTGTGGTCATCTGTTTTCCACCTGACCCATTTATCCTGGCTTCTGGATTTTGCTCTCAGAGAGGCTCCCCACTTGCATAGCTGCCTGGCCAGCTGTGGGGCCAGCTGCCTGTTCCAGATTCCAAGGTGACCAAACCTCTCCTCTCCCTCTGACTGCCCCCATGACAGGAGCCATGAAGATAAGGGAGAGAAAGTCAGTGGTGTAAGAAGTGGGCCTGTCCCCGTTGAGCTCTTTTCAGCGATGGGCTGCTCAATAACTCAGATACGCCTTCAGCCATCACGGTGAGCCTCGGTCCAGCAAGGCTGTGCAGACCTTTGAGCCCCAGGAGGGGAAGACACAAGGCAGGTTCGGTTTAAGCTTTAGCCAAGTGCAGCGCTAGTTGGCAAACTACTTTTTGACCTTCTAGCTATGTCTCCCCAAAGCCTTGCTGTAGATCGAATGCACTGTGGTCAAGGGGGTAGGGATCCCCTTAAGGTCTTCTGCATTGTTTTTCTCCGCTTGTAGGAAGGAAGTGTAAGGATGCGCCGTTGTCTTCCACCTTCAAAGCAAGCTGTTTAAAATGGTGGGCTGTGCACCTTGGTTGCATTTACATCTCAGCTTACAGGGATCTGATGCCCAACTGGTCCTGAATCCCTGGTGCAGCTGTGGGCTCCTCTGTCTTTTATCTTTGATCTCTAAACAGTGTTTGCCTTTGTTGACCCCGGTCCACTGGTTATAATGTGTCACCCTCGACATCCCTCACCCTGACTCAATGAATGTGTCTGCGTCTTCCTACTGTTTTAGGAGCTCCTTTCTTTGGCCAGGCTTTGGTATTCCTCTAGTGACTTCAACGGATCTTTTTTCTTTTTCCTAACCCACCCTCCCAGACTCTCATCCACCACTCTGAATCCACTTCTTCTGTCTTGTGTTAGTTTGCTTCTCTGTGACGATGATAAAACACTGACCAAGAGCAACTTGGGGAGGGAAGGGTGTGTTTTACCTCACAAATCACAGCCCATCATCAAAGGAAGCCTAGGCAGGAACAGGGAGGCAAGAACTGAAGAAGAGACCAGAGAGAAATGCTGCTTACTGGGTTGCTTCCTCTGGCTTACAGAGCTGCCTCTTGTGTCTGTCTGCCTGAGGAAAGCGCGGCCCACAGTGGGCTAGACCCTGCTACATCAATGAGCAATCAAGGAACTGCCCTGAAGATGTGCCCAAGGGCCAATTCGATGGAAGTAATTCTTCAATTTAGCTTCCCTTTCCTGAAGTATGTCTAGGTGTTTTGTCAAGTTACAAAAAATTAACCAGCAAAGTTGTGTTGATGATTTCTAAACCTGCTTCATCCGGCTGCTAGATCCAGCTGCCTACCTCTGCTCGGACATGGCTAAGGCTTAAATGTGTCTCCGCCCTCCCTGTAGCTTCTCCATCTCGTCTTCATATTTTTTTTTGTTGTGTTAATGGATGACATCTAATCCACCCTGCATATATCCCAAATCAATCCCCAGTCTTGGCATCAGCCTTTATGAAAGGCCACACTCTGAGTAGATTCTGTGTCCTCTAGGATCTGCTGTGTAAGCTTCTGTTCTATTGGGGCCTGTTTGCTTTGCCAGCCTCACCTCTCACTGATCTGGCCGGTGCTCTCTGTCTTGGCTACATGGAAGGACTTCAGGATGGAGGCACTCAGCGTACAGTCATTACCATGACTTCCCCAGGGTGCATCTGCCACGCCCCCTACTTGAAAAAGACTTCCCACCTCGGTGGGTAGGACTAACTCCTGTGCATCTTGTGCCTGTGTAGACATCACCAACTGTCCACACCCTCTCCTTTTCTCTTCACAAAGTCCTGACAACCACCTCTGCCTTTCCTGCTTTTATCTTGCCCTTTCCTGAGTGACTATCTTTAGCATATCTTCCTTTATATCCTTAACACCAAAGAAAATATTTGGTACAAAATAGTTGGTCAATAATGAGTGAGTGAGTGAATGAATGAATGAATGAATGAATGGAGTGAGTGAACGAATGAATGTAAATAGCAGAAGTGGATTGGGGAGAGAGCTGAGTCAGGAAAGTGCTTGTTCTGCCACAATGAGAACTCAACTATTATTCCCAACACCCATATGGAAAGCTACGGGGTGTGGGAGTTGGGGGGGGAGGGCAGCAGTGGTCTCCTGTAATCCCACCACAGGTGAGGCAGAGATGAGAGGATCCCTGGGGCCTGGTGCCACCTCCAGGATGGTGAATGACATAGATGATGATGATGATGATGACAGCAATTAAGGAAGAAACTTGATGTCAGCCTCTGGTCTCCACACACATGTGCATGTGCACCTACCACATATCTATAAAGACAGGCAGGATCATGTAAAGACATGCACACACACACACATACATACACACGCGCGCGTGCGCGCTCAATGAGAAAGACATAGAAGAAAAGGAAATATCATGGGGTATTGTGAGAATATAAGAAAAAAGTTCTCATCAAAACAGTACAGTTAGTATTTTACTAAGCAAAAATATATGAAATCCCATTAACATCAAAAGTTACTTCCAAGTTGTCCCCTCTGGGCTTCTTTTCCAAAGCTCATTGTCCAGACTCTGAGCCATTTTCTGGGGTCACCCAAATATCCACCCCTTGACTCTCCGTAAGTGACAGAACTTGTGACTGGCTCCATGGCGGAACGTGGGGGATTGCAATAAGGTGAGTTGTTGCTTCAAAGCTTGTCCCTGTTATTTCATTTGTAACCATTCACTGCATGTCTTGAGCAAAACTCTGAAAATCCTCTCAGGCGCCCTCTCCAGCAGACGTGTCTGGCCTCCTGGTGACTTGACTTGTTCCCACGCTGTTTGCGTAGTCTCTGAGCACAAAGAAGCCAGAGCCTTTCTGAGAAGGTGTTTTCCTTTCTTGTTTCAAGACAAATTAAATTCTTCATCTTTTCTGTATTGACTTTTTTAAAAAAAAATGTAATTCCTCATAGGGAAAAAGAATGTTGTGGAATCAGAAAGACTCACTGCTCATGGTGGGGCACCTCTTGAGCCAAATGTGTGCTAAGAACTGGGGTCAGGAGTAGTGTTGTCCCAGACAGCTGTGCACCAGGCATCTGGGTCTCATACAGTCCCTCCTGCACCCCCAGTCCCCAGCTTCCCCAGCCCCTTACTTGCTGCGACCAAATAACTGAGAGAAAGCCGTGCCAAGGGAGTTGGTACAGCCCATCACGGCAGGGAAGGCAAGTCAGTAAGTAGGAGGAGGAGGACTGTGAAGCGACCGGCCACATTATGTCTCCAATCACCAGAGAGAGAGAGAGATGAGGGCCAGTGGGCGGCTACTGCTCCTTTGTATTCAGTTCAGGATCCCATCCCATGGAACAGTCCCATCTGACATCAGAGTACGTCTTCCATGTTCAGTTAACCTCTCTGGAAACACAGTCATAAGATGCAGCCCGGAGGTCTGTTTCCATGGTGATTCTAAATCCAGTCAAGGTGACTGAGGATTAACTGCCACGCTAACCTTCTAGAGTGTACACTTCATGGGGGCAGAGAGCTTGTTGGGTTCAGTGCTACGCACTCAGTACTTGAAACAGTATATGGAAGACACTTGATCAAAATGTTTTGTTAATTGAATGATGTCTTTAAAGGTTCTTTGGGGGTTTTGTTCTGTTTTTAAGGTGCCAAAGTGCACATGGGTCTCTGGGGCTCCAATACAGGCCTGGTGTATGTCTCTGTCCCACCCACCTTGACATTTTTATTGATGACTAAGATGATAACATTGATGGCATGCCAAGCAGATTTCCAGATGACACATAAGTAGAGGGTTAGTAATTTGATGGATACAGTCAGGGTCCCCTCTACCCTAGTGCCGACAGGATGCAGTAGTGAATCATCTGGCAATATGAAGTTAATGGGTACAAATATCAAGTCCTCAAAGATCTCTGAATCCAATTAAACAGGTACAGAGTGGGCGCGAGATGACTTGCAAGTACACGCGTCAGGAAGATTTAGAGCCTCCTGTTGATTGTGGGTGGTGAGTCAACACCGTATGATGTCCCTTTCGAAAAAAATCAATCTCCTGTATTAATAGCAATGGAACATTGGAGAGCGGAGCTGGCTCTCCTGTGCCCACTGGGGAGCAGACCACATTTGCTCTCTTTTATGAATTCTGGGCTCAGACAGAGATATTGGGAGACAGAGAAGATCATCTAAAGAAAACAAAAGAATAGTAAAGATTCTGGTAAACATTATTTAGAGATACAGAAAGAATCCAAGGTCATGAGGAGCATGTGCGCGTGCGTGCGTGCGTGCGTGCGTGCGTGCGTGCGTGCGTGTAAAACAAGCAGTATATATAACTGTCTTCTAAATTCTGAGCTTTAGGAGAAGATTAAATTTCTTCTATGTCATCTAAATGTCCGATCGAGTGCCAATAACTAGATGTAGGCATGTTTATTTCAGCACCTTGGTATCAGAAATTATATTTGCTTAGCCATTAAATAGACAACTACAGGAAGGAGTACATTCCTTGGCTTTGGTAGGTACTCTGGAAATTCTTTCTTATGAGAAAAGAAGAAACCACATAAGCTTTCGATGCATCTGAAATGGCATCATAGTATGTTCTCCAAGAAGGAAAGCAAGTAATTTCTGGGTAGTTCTCTGATGGCAAGAGACAGATGTAATGATCCCTAGTAAAGGGCTCGAGATTTCTCACTTAGTTATTTTGACAATAGCCATTTAAGCAAGTATTATTTGAGTATCTGCTCGGGGTCAGGTGCATCCAGTGTGTTGGGGATGTAGAGGTGGTTTGGAAGGTAAAGCTGTTATTGTGGAGTGAGGGTGGTGTAGAGATGGACAGGTGAGTAGATCCTCACAGTACAATGGAACAGGTGCTTTGGGGGTAGTGGCAGAGGCAATGGTGGCTTGAGCTTTGACATTTAACGAGGAGAAGACGGAGGCATGAGCTTGAGATAACTTGCGTAGAGTAACATAGTTTCAAGGTGGAAAACTGGGGTTCATGCCTGTGCAGTGGACATTAGCAGACATGCTTCTTGCTGTGTTGAGTTATCATCACTAACACACACACATACCACCACCACCACCGCCACCACCACCCACCACCACCACCACCACCATCACCAAGGGCTGGAACCCACACAACGGAACTTTCTTGAGTGAGTGAGTGTGTGTGTGTGTGTGTGTGTGTGTAACAAGCAGTATAGATAGCTGTCTTCTAAATTCTGAGCTTTACGAGATTAAATTTCTTCCATGTCATCTAAATGTCCAAGTTGCTTTCTTTCACAGAACCTTGTCCTTGGCAAATCTTGTATCCAAATGAGAAGAAATGGTCACATAGGTACAAAAGGGGTTATGTAGATCTTGTATCCAAGGTGTTTGGGGAGCCTCATGGTGCAATCTATTATGTGTTTTAACACAGGCACCAACCTGGTCTATACCAGTGGTTCTCAACCTTTCTCATTCTCCAACCCTTTAATATGGCTCCTCACGTTGTGATGACCCCAATAATAAAATTCTTTTCATTGTTACTACGCAAGTATAATTTGGCTGCTATTATGAATTATAATATAAATATCTAATTATACAAGATATCTTATGTTTTACACCTGTGAAAGGGTCATTCAACTTCCCAGAGGGATCAAGACCCAGGTTAAGAACCACTGGTTTAGACTTTCTGTGCGTTAGGGGTACGAGACTTTTAACAGCAGTGAAAATCAGCTTGTCCATGCGGTTGAAGTCTAGGTATCAGGGGATATGGCTTGCAGTTTCTAGCAACTGGTCACCAACCCTTCCCCTGAAGCCCTTTGAAATACAATTTAAATTCATTTCTAGAAAGAAGAGAATAAAATATAAAGTTTTTACCAATAAAACTAGTTACATTGAATACCCCATAAATTAGCAGAGGAGGAATAAATCACCTAATTGCTTAAATTATCCAAGCCTTCTTACACTGGAAAATAGTTCAATCCAATATTCTTGTGTCTCCTAATTGAGTTGGGCTGGAGCTGTGGCAAATCTGACCGAGAATGGATTATTAAATGAATGAATTCGGTGACCCCTTCGTCGATAATTGCCATTTATGCTGATGTAGGCTTGACCTATGTGATCAAAGCGATTGTGCTGGTAAGCTACCCATCTCCTGTAATTTTTGAAGATTTGGTAATTTCGAAATGGGCTGCCGGCTTGGATTTCTGCGGTCCGCGGTGGAGCCGCTAAAGGTCAGGGTAGTCTTCCCTTCCAGGTGGGCGGGGCCTGGGGTCTGATTGCCTGGGATGCTTTGGTTCCTGTTGTCATCGTGAGGACCCAGTAGATTCAGATGGTTTTTGGCCTTCTAAGGATGTCTGTCTTTTTGACTTCCAGTCCTTGGAAACATTCCTTCAGCTGGTGGTGAGAGAGCTCCCTCATCCTTTATTTTGGTTGTTTCTATTTCTTTGTAAAACCCTTTCCTTTTTAGGTCTGCTTTCGAGGTGTTACCTAGCCTGTGTTTGTGTCTGCAAACACCTTCCTGTTGGAACTCTCATGTGACCTTCCAGCAGCGCTCAGCTCTGTGATGCACGGGGAGATGCTTCTTAGAACGCCAGTGTAACGTTAGTGGCAAGAGCGGGGATCTGTTTGGGAAGGCAGACTTAACTGTCTCATTGGATTTAACTTTTAGCATTTAAAGGAATAATTTTTTTAATTACCAAGGATCCATGTTCTTATAAATATATATATTTTTTATTTTATCACTCAGTCAGTAAAACTTGGACCATTATTTTCTTGAATATTCCATTCTTTAAACCTGAAGGTGAATTGCTTTAATGAGACCACATTCCAAACAAATCGTCTTTTCATAAAGCCAAGAGTAAATGAACAGAGTGGGCTCTCCTGGCATTTGGGTTGTGTGTCTAATTAGAACTTCCAGCATTTCAAACCTGCAATTTGCCAAAGTTGAGGTTTCTAATTCCAGATGTTGAGCCCGGTGAGTTGGAACCAGTGACCCATGCTTGTTCATTTGGAAAGATGTCAAGATCCAACTTTCTTCACTTGACTTCTAGTTTGTCACCAAGTCAAAAATGTTGTCTATTCCTAGGCTTAAGCCGCATGAGCTCCCTTTAATTTTATTAACATCCAGGCAGAAAAGGAGCAGCTGTTTCCTCTCTCTTAGGTGATGCCTGATTCTGGGGTCTGTTTGCAGAGGGAGACCCCACCTCAGCCGGCTCCCTCTACGCACTGGCCAAGGGGTGGAGGAGCCCTAGGTAGATATCAGCTGGACGGTTGACTTGCTGCACTGCCCAGCTCAGGGCTAGGCCGAGGATGCTCCAGACAGTGGCAGACATTTCCTGTTGCCATTGTTTATAACTTGAAACTGATCTTGTAAGACTTGGAACAACTAGATTATTATGTGACCTTGAACAAGCAATTTAATCTGGATTTTGTTTGTTTGTTTGCTCGTGATGCTGGGATTAAACTCAGGACCTTGAGTATGGTAGACAAGCATCTCATCTCTGAACTGTATCTCCAGCCCCTTAGCCTATTTTCTAATTTTTTAAAAAATATTAGCCGGGCAGTGGTGGCGCACGCCTTTAATCCCAGCGCTTGGGAGGCAGAGGCAGGCGGATTTCTGAGTTCGAGGCCAGCCTGGTCTACGGAGTGAGTTCCAGGACAGCCAGGGGTATACAGAGAAACCCTGTCTCAAAAAAAAAAAAAAGTTTTTTTTATTTGATTTTTTAGTAGCATGTGTATGGTATGGGTCTGTGCAGGCTAATACAGTCGCCTTGGCCAGGAGAGGGAGGTGAATCTCTTGGAGCTTGAATTACAAGTGGCCGTGAGCTGCCTGATGTGGGTGCTCGCTCGGAACTGAACTCTGATCATCCACACAATCGGTACATGCTCTTAATGGCTGAGCCTAACTTTTTTCTACAATGATGGTTTCACAAGGTTCTTGTGCTTACTATGAAGTGGTTAGGATTCTACGTGAGAATGCCTAGCAATGAAAGCTTGGAGCGGAGATCCAAGCGTAGAGAGGATAAGCCAGGGGAGCCCAACAGGCAGGTGAACGCACGCACATCAGCATTAGCTGTCCGCCTCTAGATGCTTGTTAGTCAGAAAGGCTCACTCTCGGGGCCCTGGCTGCCTCTGCCTCGACTTTATTCTCAAGTCCACAGGCAAACACTATTCTTCAGTAATCATCTGTCCATATCGTTCCTAACACATATCATAATGATTTATTTAGGAGAAAATGATGAGTAAAAAAAAGTCTGAAGGAAAATTAGATGAATAAGATGTCTATTTCAAAATAATTTCAAAATAGCTGCCCAGTTATCTAAGTACAAAATGTTTAAAAGATAGAACCGTATGTATAATTATAAAACATGTTTGTTTTTATAAAGCATTCTGGTTTTACATTATTTTATTGATCTTAGAGGACTGATTTTAATGGCCTTATTGAATGACTAACAATGTGGTCTACTGTGGACCACCAGTACACTAAAAATACCCATTAACGGCCTCCGATTGCATCACTTCTCCTGTCCTGGCCTGTGTTTCTTAATGTGATTCAACGTGATAACAGCTTGCCCTCACTGGGTATCGGATGGATAACAGGAAAAGAGAGGCCTTCCCCTTGAGGTCTGCAGGAAGGCCTCTCCCAAGCTGTCAGAATCCAACCTTGTAGTAAAACGCATGAACTTTCACTACGAAACCTTTCCTCCTCTGTAAGATATCTGACTGAAATCTGAGGAGTAGGATTCCAGTGCAGAGGTGACTTTGGAGGAGAAAGGTGGGTGCCAAATGGATCTGTTGTTTTTGTGTTATATAAGAAGGAGAAAAAAAAAACAGCTAACTGTTTACTCTCAGACTGTACCTCTGAGATGATCCCATTACAGCAAAGGAAAGAGTCACTAACCCTAAACTTTACGTTAGAACTATATTTTCGTAAATGGTCATCTGTTCCCACTGAAAACTAAATACAGTGAGATACTGCAGGACTCACTGTGCTCCATTATCTATAAAGAGTACAAGTCACTGTAAACATTGCATCAGAAGCGACCTCTAGCTGAACTATATAAGTGATTTGTTAATTAAAACATCTGTCTTTTAAAATAAAAATTTCATGATTATCAGGAATCCGTGCAGAGCTGAGGAGTGGCTCAGAGGTAGAACACGTGCTCAGCCTACACGAGACTTTTAGGTCCAACCTCCAGCACCACAGGGGGAAAAAGATAAAGGAAAAAAAGATACTAGCATTGTAAGAGATATATTGATTATACAATTGGAAAAAAAAGACAAGAAAATATGATTACCAAATCCTCACAATTTTATGACACACATTTTGTCACCATTGACATTCCTTTATTGTTTCCTTTAAAAAAAAAATAAGTTCTCACTGTGTCATCTAGGGTGGCCTAGATCTCACTGCCATCCTCCTGCCCTGGCCTCCTGAGTAATATAACTACAGGTATGAGCCACCATGATTGGGCTCCTCTTCATTTTAATGGATATTTATACATGCCCCCAAACTCATATGCACATATCGCACACACATTCCACAACACTCACTGTATATGTATGCTTACACTTTATTATAGAAAATTTAAAAACGTAAACCAGCGTTGGTAGAGAGCATAATGAATCATGGCACCTGTTAGCCCATGGCGAGAATGTTAACATCTCCTGTCCTCCCCCTGGTTATTTTTATATCTGTGGTGCTGGGGACCAATACCAAGGCCTCAGACATGTTGGCAAGCATGACTCTGACATGAATTCCCAGCCCCATCCCTGTTGTTTTGAAGCTAGCTCCAGGTGTTGTTCCATTTTATCCATAATCCAAGACAGACCTTTAAAAGGTAGAGACTTTATAAAACATAATTGAACTTCAGCGAGTAATTCTAGACAGGGTTTCTCTGTATAGTCCTGGCTGTCCTGGAACTCACTCTGTAGACCAGACTGGCCTCGAACTCAGAAACCTGCCTGCCTCTGCCTCCCAAGTGCTGCTGGGCTTACAGGTGTGCGCCACCATCGCCTGGCTGAGTAGTTCTTTAGAAGTATGCAATCCTCACTGTTCCAATTGTCAGTTATTTCAGTAATATTTGACCTTGAATCAAGACACAGAGAAGACACACAGGTTAAGACTGGTTCATATGTTTCTTTTGAGTGTGGTGCCGGGCAAAGAACCATGGGCCTTCCCAATTTAAATAAGGGAGTGTGCTTGCATGTGAGCGTACACACACACACACACACACACACACACACACACCACAGAAAGAGGAGAGAGAGAGAGAGAGAGAGAGAGAGAGAGAGAGAGAGAGAGAGACAGACTAGAAAGAATAGCTGAGGGCTAGAGAGATGGCTCAGTAGTTAAGAGCACCAACTGCTCTTCCAGAGGTCCTGAGTTCAATTCCCAGCAACCACATGGTGGCTCACAACCATCTGTAATGGTATCCGATGCCCTCTGGTGTGTCTGAAGACAGCTACAGTGTACTCATATAAATAAAATAAATTACTACTAAAAAAAGAATAGCTGAACCACCTGCAGTATATCCACACAATAGAGTTCACTGAAGCTGTACATGGAATTGGGAGATCTTCAGATATACACATTGTATAATAACTTCTAGGGTGCATCTGGAGCTACTCAGGAAGCTCGGGTAGGAAAGTGAGACCTGGAGGTGGAGACCAACTTCAACAACACAATGAGATCATATCTCAGAACAACAACAACATTAATTTGATGATCTATCCCAACTGACTTTATACTAAGGATGAATTGACCGCAGAAACAGTTCCTGATAGTGCCTGCCATGATGTTGTAGCAGTTGTTAATGTTGCTATTGTGGGTAATGTGACATAGACCAACCAATGGACTCTACCGCTAGAGATAAATATTTGAATGCTTCCCTGCTTGCTTTTCCTTGAGACAGGATTCTTATTATGAAGGGATGTGATAACTATTTTTGGTTATCAACTTGACTGCATCTGGAATTAGCCAAGGGACAGGGTACACCTGGGAGGAATTTTTTCCTTAAGTCGTCTGAAGTGGGAAGACTCACTTTTAAACCAGATCTTCTGAAGTGGCCAGATCCACCCTTCATCGGGTCACACCTACTGCTAGCAGCCTCTATAAAGGACATGGATGAAGGAAGCGTTCTGTCTGCCTGCTTGCTCTCACTGACATGTCTTTTCCTTCCCTGGCGTTAGAGCCTACTTCTTTTGGGATCCTGGTGTATACTGAAGAGCAGCGGAGGCATCCGGCCATGGGGTCTGAACAACTACTGGGGGTTCTCGCACCTTCTATTGGCAGGCAGCCATTGCTGGACTCAGTGAATCACAGTGTGTAAGCCATTCTAGTAGGTTCTGTGTGTGTGTGTGTGTGTGTGTGTGTGTGTGTACGTGCAGATTCTATAAGTTCTTTTCCTCTCAAGAACCCTAATATGGAGGAAGGTAACATAGCTGTAACATAGAAGAAGTTAGGTAAAACTTCACAACCCTGATTTGAACTGATGCTGCTAAGATACAGTGATGATGCATTTGTCTAGGGGACAGATATCCCAGCTCCTCTGTTTACTGACAAGACCCAGATGCTAAGCCAGGAGCAACAAGCACCTCTGCTGGCTATACTGCGATCCAGTTGTGATCTAGAAAAGAGTCTGCATATTCATTAAATACACATGTTGTGAACATATCCCTATAAACACATATTTAGTGTATGTTTAACATTAACAACAATCACTTAACCATTCTTTTTCTGGTGATTTAGATAGGTTCTGAATCTTTCTCATGTGTGTAGTGTATGTGTTTCACGTGTCTACATGTGGAGGTAGGCGTTCATGTCAAGTGTCTTCCTTTTTAATTTACATATATGTGTATGTACACATGAAGGTTTCCATGGAGACTGAGAGTTGTCAGATCCCCGGGGGGCTGGAGTTATAGGCAACAGTAAGCCACACAGCATGGGTACTATCCAGGAAACTGAACTCTCATCCTTTGAAGAGCAGCAAATGCTCTTATGTGCTGAGCCATCTCTCCAGCCTTTACCTTACATTTTTAGGGAGAATAGTTTCCAAAACAGGGTTTGTCTGAGTAGCCTTGGCTGTCCCAGAACTCCCTTTGTTGACCAGGCTGGCCTCAAACTCACAGAGAGTCTCCTGACTCTGTCTCCTGAGTACTGGGATTAAAAGTGTGCACTACCACCACCTGAGCCCCCCACTTCCCTTTTTAAGACGGTATTTTACTGAATCTGAAGGTCTGTGGTGTGTCTAAACTGGCTGATCAGCAAGTTGCAGGTGTGCTCTGCCCCCAACTCCTCAGGGCTAGGATTATAGGGGCGCACTACTGTGCCCAGCTTTTACCCGATTGCTCCGAATCCAAACTCAGGCCCTCCTCGTGCTTGCATGACAAGCACTTTCCCAACGGAACCATCTGTCCTGATTCAGCTTCTAATCCTTTTTGAGACAGAGTCTCCCTGTGCTATCTTGGCTGTTCTGGAACCTTCTATGTAGGCCAAACTAACCTTGCACTCCCAGAGATCCCTCTCCCTCTGTCTCTGCCTCCCATGCCCCAGGATTAAAGACATGTGCCGTCACAACCAGCTCCAGTTCTTTAAAGTTGTATATGATGCTGCCTCAAAGTATTATCACCACCGTCATCATCAGGGACAGTAAGTATCTTATGTGTTCCAGGCTAGTATTCTGTGTAGCCAATGATGACTTTGAATTTCTGCTCCTCCTGCCTCCACTTCTACAGCCCTGGGATTATAGATACATGCTACCACAGCTGGTTTATGCAGTGCTAAGGATTGAACCCAAGGCTGTGTGCCTGCTAGGCAAGTATTCTACCAGTGGAGCTCTCTCTCTAGCCCTGTCTCTGGTCTTAGTACATATTTAAGGGGAGTGGCCTAACGCAATGGGTGGAGCACTTTTAAGCTCCTGTTAGTATTGTCAAGTAGCCCTTCAGGAAGGTCATACCAGGTCAGGCAAGACATGTGGCAGCATGGAGGAGAGTCAGGGCTCACTGTTCATATTGGTAGATATATTTTAGACTTGTATACTGACCTGTCTTTGCTCTTCTGATACATTAGCTAGAACTACCACTGTCTTCCTTTGGCTGTCCTTTTTCTTACAGAGAAACCTTCACAGAATTATAAATGCGGTCTGGAAAATTTTTACCGATGGAACAGTCTCATGTTTACATTGTGAGCTATGTTTCAACAAAGATTAGAAGGACCATATCAAATTTAATATATTACTTATAATTAAAGCCTCACATGCTTAGTTCTTCCCTGGTATACGTAACTATCGTGCAAGGAGTAAGTTGGCAATTTGTTTAGCTTTTGTTAACTTCGGTAGCTACCTGGGGGATCTCTCAAGTTTTTAACTTCAGCCTTTCCATTATGGACTCACTGTATGTGAAATGTTTTCTCCGGATGTAGTGTAAGGAGTTAATAATGAACCGCATCAACATTACCTTATACCTACATTTCCCTACAGGGGTTATGAAAGTCCAGAAAGGTAGCAGAGAGACAGAATCATCTCCTGTCGGAGCTGAGAGATTTTAAAGTTCATCTGGCTTCACCCTTCCATTTTATACTTGGGAAAACTAAGGCAAAGGGCAGTTATGTAACTTTATTAAAGGCCGACAGCCTCTCGGAGACAAAAGCCCAAGTCTGATTCAGCTCAATGTTCTTTCCCCACAGCCTCTCAGAATGAGCAAAACTCCAAAGAAAATCAGCGTCGGGGGAATGGAATTCAGGATGTCTCCTTTCAAAATTCCAGGGTGTCATTTTTTTTCATTAAAAACTTAAAGAAAATGGACGAGTAACCACGGTAGAAACCCAGGTAAAAGAGTGCGTGTTATTTGGGAAGCTAGGTATTAAGAGTGGGGCTTCCGATGCTGGGCTTTACAGCGATCCAAACACAGCCTCCGCAGGCCTTGGGTTTGTGCCTGTGGCTGTCCCGAAGCCTGTGGCTTTGTCTCATTGCGCTCAAACCAAAATCTTCAGCGCAGGGAGGTTCTGTGGTTTGCCCCGGAAGCCTTTCTCACTGATGTTTGTCTGCTCTTGACTCTCCATTCCCTACAGAACCAAAATTCCTCAAATAGCTATTCATTCAGACTGGGGAGATGGCTCAGGAGGCAAAGCCCAGGCCACACAGGCGCGAGGACCTGAGTTTGAATCCCCAGAGCCCCTGTCAATGCTGGATGTGGTCACGTGTGTCTGTATTCCCAGCATTCCTATGGGGAGACGGGCGGTAGCGATTCCCAGGAGCTTATTGGCCAGTCAGATGGACAAATGCAGAGGCAAAACAGTAAGACCTTTCTGCAAACAACATAAGAGGTGAGGGCTAATGCTTGAGCTCGTCCTCTGTCCTCTACATGTATGCCTTTGTGTTGCCCACATCATCCATCCATATATGTACACACACACACACACACACACACACGTGCAAAGGTTTTAAAAGTATATTCATTAGCGTGCTGTGACACAACTCAAATCAAGAATCTTAGAGATAGTTTTCAGCTCTTTGTCTGCCATGTGGAACGTTTGATGTTTTTTTTGTTGTTGTTGTTTGTTTTTCATTCCTCATCTGTAACATGGATTAGATAATATCTACCTTAAAGGGTGGCGTTACAAGCATGTAAGATAATGGTGTTGATTGTTAGCAGCCTATCTGGCCCCTAAATAGCCAGTAACTGTCACCATCAGGGTCCTTGTCATCATCCGCAGGGTTATTAATGTCCTCATCACCGAGTCGCCATTAGTCCTTCTGTTCCTCCATATTGACCTCTTTTCTTAATGCGAAACTCCTGGAAGGGGTGACACATTTCCCAAGGGGCTGGTGAGTCACCAGTTGTTTTTCTCTGGGCAGCATTAGATAGAGGCCCATTACAAGGCAGAAGTGGGAGACATAGAGGAGAGGTAAGCAGCACCCGACGACAGTTAGAGCCTCCAGACTAGGCAGGGCGAGTTTAGAGAACAGCTCTTTGAAGTCAGTGTGCTCGTCTACGGGGCTTTATTAGGACTCCAGAGGACTGTGTGGAAAATGAGAGAATTAGGAAAGCCATTATCTGCTGCCTTTGTGTCCTGCCCAAGGACTCCCGAGCCCCGTGGCCACCTGATTATCTGGACTGCAGTCGTACAAGCAAGCGACATCCTTCCATAGACGGTCTGTTTACTGTGCCTGGAAACAGGCCTCGTGCCATGGAAAAGTACCTCGCTGTACCCGTAAGTTCCCGACACATATTGCGCAACACGAAAGATCTTATTAAAATTTCTTGTCCCGGCTGGGATGTAGCTCAGTAGTAGAGCATTAACTGAGTCTGGCTCTGACCATGGCTTCATCCTTCAACACCAGAAAAAATAAAAAAACGCGTTCTTGTTGACCCGAACACTCTGCCTTCAGCCTGTGTCCGAGAGCCATTTCTGACTAGGCCTTTCGCAGAGTCCTTGCCTGTCCCTGCTGTGAAGGCCAACGCCCCCCATACTAGGTATACTTCATGCTCTTTCATCTCTCTTCACTGTGGAGAGGCAGCAAGCGTGATGTCCCATATCAAAAGGCACAAAGGGGACCGTGGGAGAAAGGAGCATCTCCCTCCCATCGGGCTCTCCGGATCCCCTCCTATGTCTGCCCATCCAGAAAACGGCATGGCCTGTCTGCCGCATCTCAGGCACCATTCTGGGTTCTTTTGATGAAAAGGCAAAGAGGTCACTCAGATACTTGTCTCCTGGTAAGAGCTGATGGCCAAGGGCAAGGGCCAGGATCAGGTGGCCACAGGGAACTCTGGGAAATGCTACAAACAGGAAGAAGGAAAGCCAGGGTCACCAAATCACAGTTGGACGAAACACCAAGGGAAGAACTGGAAAGCCACTCTGAGGAAAGCAAGTTCTCCCTGGGGCCGGGGATGGAGGCGGGGCTTACGTGTTCACTTGTCTTTATTTATAAAATGCTGAGAAAGGGTTTCTCATGCCAGCCACTCATCTGAGAGGATCACATTTAACCTCACCCCAGGATTCACAAGCCCAGACCTCCCTAACATCAGACAGGTTTTCTCAGTGTAGCCCTGGTTGTCCTGGAACACTCTCTGTAGGCCAGGCTAGCCTCAAACTCAAAGTTCCTACTGCCTCTGTCTCCTGGGTGCTGGGATTAAAGCCATGCACCACCAATGCCCAGCGGCCCTCTCAGGTTTGGGTTGTTTGTTTGTTTGTTTGTTTTTATTTTTTTGTTTTTGTTTTGTTTTGTTTTTTTGAGACAGAGTTTCTCTGTGTAGCCCTAGCTGTCCTAAAACTCTGTAGACAAGACTGGTCTTGAACTCAGGGACCCACCTGCCTTTGCTTCCCCAGTGCTTGAATTAAGTTCTTCTTGTAATGGAAAACTAACACAAGACAGAGACAGAGACAGAGACAGAGACAGAGACAGAGACAGAGACAGAGACAAAGACAGAGAGAAGTTGCCAGAAATCACAAAGCTAGAGACTAGTAAAATTCGGACCTTAACCTACGTGCCTACCTCTGGAGTCCTAGGCTCAGCAGCCGTATCCCTGCTGCCCCCTTGTAAGACAGGGAGGTACACAGACATGTGGGACTGGTTCCCCAGGGTGTGACGGAACCACAGTAGAGCTGTGAACAGCGGAGCGGCAGGTACCCCGGTAAAGGAAGTCTGCCCCGTCCCATGCGTGGGTATCCGTGTGTCTCTGTGCGCCTGGCCGTAGGCTTGTGCTTGTTCGAAGTGGTCATGCTTGATTCTAAACTTTCAAACACTTCTCATTTATGGGAAACGGGACAGGTTCACTACGAAGTATGCTGTAGTTCAAGATGATATCTTATCAAATAATGTTTTGGTCATGAGTAATCGCTTCTATTTTTGAAGTCTCACGAATACTTGTCTATTCTAGGGCTTTGGCAGGACTTGAGTGTGTGATTCTGCTTCCTGTGAGCAACAAGTCAACCTTTGGGGTTGAGCAATTCATTGGTTTTTCAGTTTATTCACATGGTGGTGCCACCACTGCCAGGATCTAATTCTAGAATACTTGTACCAGAAAGAACCCCCCCAGAACATCCGTCTCTATGGGTATGGGTACTGTGAAGATTTCATGTAACTGGAGACCCACAGTCTGACCTCTGTGCCTGGCCTCTCTCACTCAGCATACTTTTCACGATCCACTCATGATGTGACTGACATACATTCGTCCTTTATTCCTTCCTGCAGCTGAATACTGTTCCATGCTGAGAGCCTACAACACTTGATGTCCCCAGTCCTCAGCTGGTTTAACTGTTCAACTTCCTATCTAGTATGAATAATGGACAATATTGTGATATATACTAATAGGTTGGTTTATACTTTGTGTGTGTGTGTGTGTTGTGTGTATGTGTTTACATAGTTTATGATTCTCCTGGGTCTATACACTTAGTGGAATTGCTTAGTATTGTAATTCTGTGCTTTCCTTGTGGTTGGCCTTGAGCTTGATATATAGCCAAGTTGGCTTTGAACATCTTGTCTCCCTTCCTCTGCCTCCTGAGTACTGGGATTACAAACATTAGCTTAACAAGCCGACTTTGATCCGCCTGTATTACTTTAGTGCCTCATTATTTGGAAAGTGGAAAATAGAAGACCAAATATCCGGTAACAACCTGTTGTATGAAGTGAAGGATCCTAGAATTGGCTCATTCTTAGGGCTTCCTGCGTCGGTACCCTGAACGTCGCTGGTGCTTGTGGGGATTTTTCTTGATCAGTGATTGATATGGGAGGGCCCAGCCCACTGTGGGTAGTGCCACCCCTAGGCAGATAGTTCTGGAGGAAGTCGCCTCTAACACAAATGAGGGCTCACAGTTGAATAGCCAGCCTTTGCAAGGATTTCCCAGAACAGCGTGGACAGTCTCCAGAAGCTCTGAGATTATGGAGTTCCCTGAGACTAATATTAAGGCTTATTTGTGTGTTCATTACATGCCTAGTACAAAACCAGATGCTTCATGGCTCTTCCCTAGACCCACTCCCTGTCAATCTATCTCGTTATCAAGGGCCTGAAACGTGGTACGAGCACTTGCTTAGCGTTCAGAAGGCCCTTGGTTCATTCCTTAGCACCACATTAAACAGGCATAGTGACACACGCCTGTGATCCCAGTACTTGGAGAGTAGAGGTGGGAGGATCAGGAGTCTGAGGTCCATCTTCCAAGACTCAAGAGTTTAAAATACCTTAATACTGTGTACGTGCTACGGAAAATGTAGTAAAATGAACTTTCTGTTTGCTTTCTACTTTCCTTAACCAGCTACTTGAAAAATTTAAATCATACATATGGCTCTCATTGTGGCTTACATCCTATTTGTATTGGACAGCCCTTGTTCTAGATTATTCCTCACAGTAATTTGATCAGCTGGGCGGCATTATCATTTCTACATTATCGGTGAGGAAGTCGAGGCTTAGGGAGCTTAAGTAAATTGCCTGTGATCACACAGCTGTGGCTTAAGCGCAAATCTGTCTCCAAGCCTCAGTTCTTACCCATCATTCTATACGCTCTCCCCGCCCCCCCCCGCCCCGCTCCCCCCTCCCCCCCCCCCCCCCCGCAAACCCTCGAGTCCAGAAACGCAAGCCTGTCCCACGGAGGCAAGCTAGGATCCTTCGCTATGGCAAAAATACTGTTTCCATGTCTCCTTAGAAAGCAAGGGGAAAATAGAAGGTCCGGTCCTCCAGGGGCTCCCTGGAATTATTACAGGAACGTTTCTTAAATACAAACTATTTGTAAGGCTTAAAGCCACCCACCCACCCACCCAGGAGAGGAGTTAGGAAACTGAGCTTCCTTTTTAAGTCCTGCTCCTGTCAGTCGCTTCTGCAGGGGTGCTCTCAGGGAGATATACGGAAGTGAGGAGAATCCACGCCCCTACCTCACCCTCCCACATACCCCACCTCTAGCAGGAAAGTCTAAGGCTTTCATTTAAAATCATGAACACCTAGGCGGGACAGGATTCCTCCCCTCCTCAGTTACAGAGGACACAAAGAGTGATTGCAAGGGGAGGCAGAACCGTTCCTGCCGCAACCCCTGCCCCACCCCACGCCACGCCCACTCCCTTCACAGTCAGCCAAACCTTCCTCTTCCCCAGGGGCATGCATCTCAGTGCTCGCTCCTGAAGTCTCCTGTCTCTTTCATTAAGGCAAGCTGTTACCAGTTTTTAAATGCTGCGACCTCATTTTTTTTTAAAATTCTCATTTTATACGAACTTACATATGACATGTTTTGCGAGTGTAATTTACTTATGTAATTTTCAATTTCAAAGAGAAAGCCCAGCCTCTCGCGCACTGGCCCTTCAGCTGTGTTGTCCTGGTTTGGAAGTCAGGGAATGACCAGGCTGACTGGGAATAAGAGTTGGCCACAGAGTCCCCAAGTCATGGTCTTAGGGACTAGAAACACCACTGGGAGCTATTAAAAAGAGAAGGAAAACTCAAAACATACTTATTTCTTCTCTTTTCTTTATTTTCTTGGACTGCAGGTTTATACCGAGGAACAGGCCAACTTAATGGCTATAAAGCTCAAGTCAAACCCCAAGCTCTAAGAAGCTAAAATGTTTCAGGGCGCAGGGTAGCGGCTGCTGTTGTTATTGTTCACTGTTTACGTTTTAATTCAGTTCAAATTCTTAGTCAGATGTTCACATTGGCTTCAATTGCTACATGGAAAATAAATTTCAGCCTTTGGTTCATTTAATTATTTTTTCTTTTTGCCTAGTCATTCTGACTTAAAAATCCCGCAGCTCTCTCAGATGTAGCCCTGTTGACAGTGGACCGGAACGAGAAGTCAGAAAGAGAGAAGGCTGCTGGGAAAGGTGTGCAGAGGCCGGAATCCGATGACCTGAGCCCAGACTCTAATGACTTAGCAACAAAAGCCCTGAGGAACCCTGAGATCCATCAACACTGCCTGGACACCTTCTGTGTTCAAGGGCTTGGAAATAGGCCCTGCCAAAGCTACAAAGATTTTTTAAAAAGACTTTTACTGGAGCCCCTCACCCCCACCCCTACCATCACCACATTGGCTATGTATGGGTCTGAGCACCCACTTGTCATATGTGTGTGTGTGTGTGTGTGTGTGTGTGTGTGTGTGTATAATCTCTAGATAAATGGAAAAATGAACTTACATACAAGCCTGGCAGTAGCTGGGAAGAGAGGCAGTGTCAGCCTGCCTAGGTCTTGCTCGCAGCTGTGCCACAATTTATACAAAATATGAAGCATGGGTCAGAATGTCTGCCTGTGGGAAGCCATCTTTCTCCCAGCATTCCAAAGCCTAGAATTTTCTGGAGGACGCCTGCTTCCTGTTATAACGTCATTGAGAAGGAAAGAAAGCACATTTGCAGCTTAGCGTGGCACCAGACAGACGTGTGTGTGATAAAGGAATTAGGGAGAGAGGCGGTAAGTCAGCGCAATTCTAGCCAGCGAGACTGAGATGGCTTTGACAAGGAGATGTCTGGGGTGGTCCCGGCCACATGGGCAGGGTGGGGCTGGGATGACCCGGAACAGACGGTACCAGGAAGGAGAGATAAAGTAGGCAAAAGTGTGTGGTAGGAGAGTGCAGAGCTGGTTTGGGAAACCTGTTAGACAGGAAGGCAGCGTGCTTCTGGATAATAATGGGCAGCGGGTTTTGACCAGTAGATTAGAATTGTGGTAAGGCTCAGATTTCATTTGGAAGAATCTGGATCTTCCTGGTGGTGGAGAACACGGAAACAGCAGAGTCAACTTGGCATAAGCTAGAGGCAACATGAATTGAGAAAAAAAATGCCTCTGCCAGATTGGTCTTTAGGCAAGTCTGTCTGTGGAGGCATTTTCAGGCTGGGGATTACTGTGGGAAGGCCAGCTCACTGAGGGAAGCGTCACCCCTAGGCCGGTAGTTCTGAAGTGTATATGAAACCATCTGAGCAAGCCATGGAGAGCAAAACAGTATGCATGAGTCTTCCATGGTCTCTGCCTCAGTTCCTGCTTCCAGGTTTCTGCCTTGAGTTCTCTGCTGCCTGTGGATGATGAGCTGTGAGCCTTAAGCTAACGTAAACCCTTTCGCCCCACTAGTTGCTTTTGGTCAGTGTTCTTATCACTACAATAAAATATAAACTAAGATATGCCCTAAGAGGGACCAACCTGTGGAGGACAGTGGCTTGGCAGCCCCAGGTGGCCTGGTTGGGAGGGAAGGACTATGGGAAATAGCTTAGGAACCTGTTCAAGTACAGTTGGAGGAGTTGGAACGACCGAGAAAGAGTCAGAAAGAAACGCTTGGAGGAAGCAGTGGCAGGTGCTGACAGCCACGGGTGTGAGAAGGTTCTGAGCACCAGCAAGTCAGAGAGGACAGAGATGCTGAGAAGGTGGGAGGCTGGCCCAGGAAGATGCTGACATTGGGGTGAATGTGGTTAGTCTGTTTCTAATAGTCCGGGTAACAGAACTGTATAAACACGAGCCAGTTCTGACTTCGGCCTGCTCAAAGCTCCTACCTGAGCTTGACAGTGCTCTCTTCTCATCTTGCTCTGCTTGGAGCAATCTTTACAGTGTTTAGTAAAGCCTTCCCTGTCCTAGCTGACCCTTTCCCTCCATCCTCACATGGGCCTTGGTGAGACTGGCCCTGCACCAAGCATCTGCTTAGGGTTCCAGTGCTGTTGCTTTACCTGAAACCCTCTCTTCTCAGTTCTCGGTACCTTACTCTTTCCTCCCGTCAGCTCTCAGTCATTTCTTCTTCTTCTTCTTCTTCTTCTTCTTCTTCTTCTTCTTCTTCTTCTTCTTCTTCTTCTTCTTCTCTTCCTCCTCCTTCTCATTACTATCATTATTATCATTATTATTATTTTGCATTTTGGCAGATTGAACCCTGGGTCTTGACTATATAAGTCAAGTGCTTTGCCACTGAACTATATACTCAGTCTTCTATTTTTTATTTATTTATTTATTTAAAATCTTGAGACAAGGCCTCCTTAAGTTGTCCAGGCTATCCTTGAACTTGTGTTACTCCTGCCTCAGCTTCCCTTACAGATAGGATTACAAGTTTGTGTCAGAATGCACAGTTGAGTCCCTCCCACCCCTTTCTGGAAAACCCTTCCCATTCATCTTCTGGAAACTAGTAACACTGGCTCTCTTGCCATTTTCACTTCCCTTGCTTGCCTACCAGCTGATACAGTTAAAGTTTATTATCAGACTGAACGTTGAAGTGTGTGTGTGTGCATATATATATATATATATATATACATATATATATATGTGTGTGTATGTATGTGTGTATGTATGTGTGTATATATATATATATATATATATATATATATATATCTTTTTTTCTTCAAGAGTACAGCAGGGGTTGCTGCTCTGACACACCAGTCTTGGAACTGGGCTTGATAAACAATTTGAAAAGCAATTTGGCAGCAAATATGAAGAACTATAAAATGTTCATGTCCTTCAACTTTTTATGTTTTAGAAAAAGTCAGTTCAAAGACAATAGACTCAGATATGGAAAAATATTCAGGAAAATGTATATTGACACGATATTTATAATGTCATGAATTTGGAGAGGTTTGAGATGTCAAACAATATGAGATAGTTAAATAAAATCAATTAGTCTTCCTTTACTGCTATTCTTTGCATATTGAAAGGATGGCTATGAAGACTGGCTAACAACTAGGAAACTGCCTCCCTAACAACGCTACATTAAAAAATAGGATCCATGGTTGTATAGATGTTCTTAAATATATGTACAAAATATTTGTATACAAAAATATGCATACAAAAACTGTATAGTTGTCCTTAAATATGTATTAAAACATGAAGAAAGCTGAGGAGATTGCTTAGTCGGTAAAGTGTTTGCCTTTCAAGTATGGGGATCAGGGCTTGATCCCCGGAAATCACATAAATAAAGCACCATGTGGTGGTATGTCCTTATAATTCCAGTGTTGAGGCCACAGACAGAAAGATCACTAGGGCTTGCTGACCAGCTAGTCAAGCCTAATTGGTGAACTCTAACCCAGTGAGAGGCGCTGTTTCAAAAGCAATGGATGTTGGGACCTGAAGAACTGAAGCAGAGATTGTCCTCTGCCCCCCCATATACATGCACGTGTGTGCACACACATGCACATGCATGGACACATCCACAATGGGATGGTTTGAATGGGAGCGGTCCCCATAGGTTCATGTATGGGGTGCTTGATACTCTGCTGGTGACCTGTTTAGAAAGGATTAGGAGGTTTTGCTTTTCAGGAGGAGGTGTATCACTGGGGTGGGAACTTGAGGTTTCCCAGTTAGCTCTCTCTGCCTCATGACTGATGTCTCAGGATCGTGCCGCAGCACCAGGCCTGCCTGCTTGCTGCTATGTTCCCTACCACAATGGTCACAGACTAAGCTAATCTTCTGAAACTGTAGTCTCAAACCATTTCCTTTTATCAGTTACCTTGGTCATCATGTCTCATCACAACGGTAGAAAAGTAACGAAAAAAATCTAACTCAAATGTTGACATTAAATGCATGGCTAATTGGCTTATGGTTTTTCCTAAATCTTGGGCTTTCTGTACTTCAGTTCTATCAAAGAGTTCTTTCAAAGCTAGCCATTTTAAAAGGCTCTATCTATAGCATCAGCAGTCAATGGTGTTAGGTGGCTGGCTCAGTATCCCTTCACTCCAGACTGCTTCCTCCTCCTCTTCCTGCATGCTCTTGGTGGGATCCTTCTTACCCTGAAGGTCACCACCACTGGGCAATGAAGGCGAAAAGCAAACAGCTTACTCCTTGTACCTTGACACATATAAGCTAAGTCCCCACCTTAATAACTCTTCTCCTTTGTTCTCAGTTTAGTTTCTCCTCCCCACCATGTGGAGAGGTTCCCACTTGGCTGGTTTCCCCAGTCAGGTTAGTAGACAATGTTTTTAATATGTCTAAAGAACTCTGCTGATCTTATTTTTTTGAGATGGGGATCTCTCATGTAGCCCAGATTATCCTTGTACTTACCAGTAGCTGAGGATGACCTTGAACTTCCGGTCCTCCTGTTTCTGCCTCCCAGACGGTAGGACGGCAGCATGTGCCATGGTGCCCTGCTCACACAGTCCTGCAGACGGAACCCAAGGCTTTGTTCATGCTAGGCAAGCACTGTGCCAACGGAACACGTTGCCAGACCTGTTTTCATTTTATTAGGAACAAAACAAATTTATGGAATACATTGCAAGGGGCCATAGGATGGATAGTAACAAGATTGTTGTTTCCAGCCTAAAGTGACTGGTAAACTCTTGGCCTCTATTATCTCTTTTTTATCCTTACTAACCAGAGAAATAAATGTTGCACATTGGGGAGATTAGAGGGGTCAAATAAGTCACCTAAATTCACTTACATGGGAGTCTGTCAAAGTGAAACTCATGTCTCTGCTCTCCAGGCCTGTGCCCTTAGCTGCTACCTTGGTTAAGCTATCTTAACAGTCATCAGCTGTTAAGATTGGCTGGGTTAACTTATTTTATAGACATTGCCCAGATTGAACAAAGATGTAAGTCACCCTAAAGCTCACAGTCAGTTGACGCCAAGGGCAGGTCAGTGTCTACATACCCCAACTAACTTCTCGCTGCTTCAGATCTTCTTGATGGATATCCAGCATCTCAACAACTGGAGACCATAGAATGGACAGGGTTCTTTCTCTAAAAGCATTCTCAGACTCTTTTCAAGGTGTGTGTGAGAGCGTGGACGCTCACATGTTGTGCTCTGTGAACTGAAGCAGGAGGATAGCTCTGGACAGCTCATTCCTGCCTCTCGCCTTACTGAGGTGCCTCCTCTCTGCTGATGGCGCACTCTAGCCTGTCTGGCCTTTGAGAGCTTTTGGCGATTTTGCTGTCTCTGCCTTCCCCCTCAGTGTCAGAGTGCTGGATTACAGATGTGTATCACCACATCTAGCTTTTTGTTTTTTAAACATGAGCCCCAGGGATAGGATTTGGGTCTCAAGTACTTTTGCAGGTTGAGCTAGCAATACAATACTCTAGGTATTTTAACTATGTTGGTTATCTGTGCTATCCCAAGCACTCACTGACAAACTAGACTTAATTTCATCTGCTTTGATTAATAATCTTCTTTCGGGGACTTAGAAATTCTCCTCTTGGGGTGGGGGGACAACTTTTAAAAAATGAAATAAAATTTTTAGCTGTTAAATACTAAGTCAGGTCTTTAAAAATGGTTATTTGGACTTTAAGAATTGAGTCTATTAATAGGAGACATGTACGTTATCAAAAGGAATGTTCCCACAAGTTATGACTAATACTCTTTTCAGAGGAAATCACTAACAAAAAGAGATTTTCCATATAACAAGCCATTTATTCCAAGCAGCAAAGTTTAATAAAGATCTGAAATAAATCGGTTGTAACAGGAATTGAATAGAATTTCTCAGAACACATCGCTCATAGTGTCCACCAGTCCAACAGCTCACCAGTGTTCCTGTGTGCCTCCCATGGCTACAAGGCCAGGCAGAAAGCCATTTTAGTTCCTGGCACAGGTGTGAGCCACTGGAACACAACCTTCCTCGCGAACAAACATTTTTGGCAGCCTCCTGTGATGCAGACTTCGCTATAGACTGTGCATACTCAGACACAAGTAAATTACACTCAAAACTGAAGCTAGTCTAAAAGACCAAGGTGTGGGGTTAAGGAGATGGACCAGGCAATAAAGTTCTTGCCTCACCCTGAGTTTGAGCCCAAGAACTCATGGGCTCAAACAAGAACAGAGGGGCGTGGAGATGGGAGGTGCTGTGGAGATCTCGGACCAGCAGCTTAGTCTACTTGGCGAAGTCTGACCCAGTGAGAGACCCTGCCACAAAAGTGGATGGTGCCCGGGGAACGACAGCTGAGGTTGACCTCTGACCTCTGCACACATGAGCGTGAGCACACACGCACAGAGGAAAGGGAAAGAAACAGGCACACGCAGATTAAGAAACTAGTCAAGAAACACTACTAACCATTGGAAGGCCTGTTTCCTGTCAGGCTGGGAGACGGACATTTTTGTACAGAAGTGGCAAGCTCAACTCTCCTCTTTGTGTAAAAGGTACGATGAAAGGCAGTTTGGATTGCTACGACGTTGTTAGGCAACGGTTAATTCCACTGGAAATTGGTTCTGGGAAAGGTGGGATTTTAGAAACCTAAAGGATCTGAGGCAGCGTGTTTTCCTGGATAGCTTGAACTTCCTTCAAGGCTCTTCTCACCAAGCCTGACTGCGAGCAGAGCCCGCGGAGCTGTCCGTGGTCTGAGAGGGCAGAGGAAAACGTTGCCTGTGGGTCTCTGACTTTCCTGGGGGCTGCTGTGCTGTCTGACCTGAAGGAATCCGCCCACTACAGAGAACCGACTGAAGAGTTCCAGGCAGGCCCCCGAAAATGGGCAAACATTTTACCTCTACATTTGAGCCCAGTTTTCCTGCCTTAGATCAGGACACAGGAACCTTCACTTCAGTTATTCAGTAAAATCATACCAAATACCTATTTTGTGCACAATGAATTCTAAACAGCACGAAAGATCAAAATAACATCTTTGCCCTCAAAGAATTTTGCATTCCAGTTATAAGACACCCCCACATTAAATAAAAATTAAGCGGCTCAAGAACATATAGAGATGACTCAGAAACCAACAGGCAGCCATGGATACAAGCGTTTGAAATGGAAGGCAAGGTGATGAGAGGGAAGGAGGCTTCCGGGCAGACAGGAAGCTTGAGAAAGGGCCTGGAGAAAAGGAAGCTCTCTGGAGGACTGCAGACATATACAGTCTTGTTGCCTAAAACAAAACAAAACCAACCTGTGTATTACTTTATATAATTTCTGTATGTATTGTGCATAAATATTTATCTAGTATGTATACAATATATGTATGTATTAAGAAAAAGAGTTTGAAGGCTGCGTAGTGATTTGTGAGGATGAATTTCTTCACCGTTTATCTGTTGTCCATAACAGAACGCCACAGACTGGATGTCTTAGAAAAGGTGCACAGAGTACTGACTCACAGTTCTGTGAGAGAAAGTGAACCTTCTGCCCTGAGACTCGCTGACTCCCGGGAGAAGCACGTGTACCCGTTCAGAAGGTTAGGACCCAAATCCTTCCCTCTGAGTCTCTCTCTCAACACTGCCACACCAGACTAAAGCAGATGTGCACATGCTTGTGTGTGTATGTGTGTGTGTGTACATGTGTGTATATGTGTGTATATGTTTGTGTATATATGTGTGTGGATATGTGTGCGTGCATGTATATATGTGTGTGTGCATATGTGTATATGTGTGTATATGTTTGTGTATATATGTGTGTGTGGATATGTGTGCATACATGTATATACGTGTGTGCGCATGTATGTATATGTGTATGTATATGTTTGTGTATATATGTGTGCGTGGATATGTGTGTGCGTATATACATGTGTGTGTGTATGTGTGTATATGTGTGTGTATATGTTTGTGGATATGTGTGTGTGGATATGTGTGTGCGTGTATATATGTGTGTGTGCATGTGTGTATATATGTATGCATGTGTGTGTGTGTGTGTGTGTGTGTGTGTGTGTGTGTTGGTGATGGAGAAGAAAGGTTTAGAATTCATTGACTTTTATTTATTTTGTGGATGTGAGTACACTGTAGCTGTCTTTAGACATATCAGAAGAGGGCATCGTATCCCATTACAGATGGTTGTGAGCCACCATGTGGTTGCTGGGAATTGAACTCAGGATCTCTGGAAAAGCAGTCAGTGCTCTTCACCACTGAGCCATTTCTCCAGCCCTCAGGTTTGTTTTTCTTTTTCTTTAAACTTTCAATTGTTTCTGTATGTACATGTACACATACACACACACACACACACACACACACACACACACACACATTTTTCCAGAGAGGATGTATTCATTCCTAATTTAGTTTAATTTTAACAAGTTTATTTAAAAAAATTAGTTAAGCTTTGGTTTTGTAGCTGTGAAGGAAGGAGCTATGTCAGGGTAGAACAGCTGGAGAAAGTGCCTTCAGGTGGCAGTGCCCAGGGGGTGTGTGGAGTAGCGAGTGGCAGAGAGGAGGGACCAACTGAGAGAAGACACAGCAGGTGGCTGTTTGGAGCTGAGGAGGAACTGAGTACCAGACACAGAAGCCTGAGTCCTTTGTCTCTGACCAGGAACGATGATGAGGCCTGGGAAGTTTGTCAGGGCTGAGCGTCTGTCTACACAAGCATTCGTTTATTAGCAGGAATCCTGAAGTCCCAGCAAATGAGATCATAAGAAGTAAATGTACCCATCTTGCACGGCATGGGAGGCCATGGAGACATCTACAGAGAACCGCGGTGTGAAACCCATCGCCGTACCTGTCAGCAAACTAAAAAACAGATGTACTTCAGAGCCAGTGAGGAAGAGCTGCCTGTACTTGATCCTTAATATTAATTTCAGTATAAATCCTTATGTACCATTTGACATCTCTGATGAAAGATTGAAATGTAAGAGAGAGTATTCCATCCCCATCCCTGGTATATGAGAAAAGACCGAGTCGATTTTTAAAAGGTGAATAATGATGACTTGATTTTTTAAAGTATGACAGTCCATAATGTATCATTTCTTCTTGTCTTGGATCGATTGACCAATCGCTTTCTTAAACGGTCGCTTATAATTACAGCACATTACAAACACTATATATGTAGTGTTTTGTACATTTACACAGAAGTGTTCATACAACAGACACAATAGAACAAAATATGTGGCTCCCTTGGGATGGTAAGTATCTGGCAGACAAGAGTATCCTATGCGAGGGGACAGTCTATGTGACTGACCCTTAGGCATGGTGGCTCATTCTCAGGGGCTGGATTCTAGGTGAAGCAGCTTCCTTCTTGAGTAAGAAGGAAGACGGGCACATCAGAGAGTCCTGATGCCGAGTGATGCCTAGTAAGACAGACTTTAGCTCCTGTGACCAGGAATGCTATTTAAAATATACAGAAATATATGTATCGCATATGTCTATGTATATGGTATATACATATACGTGCATAGCATATGTATATATGTAGATGACAGTGAGAGGTGCTTGTTACTTTTTTGCCTCTCCCCTCCTCCAGGCATCATGAGGACATTTAGTCCTCTGTTCCCCGCTCAGTCCACATTTCCCACCACCCCATCCCAAGGTGTCTATTGTAGAATGGTAAATAAAAAAAAAAAAAAAACCTTTGAGCCTGGAACTTATTGTATAGACCAAGCTGGCCTTGTATTCACAGAAATCTTTTTGCCTCTGCCTCCTCTGCCTCTGCCTCTGCCTCTGCCTCTGCCTCTGCCTCTGCCTCTGCCTCTGCCTCTGCCTCTGCCTCTGCCTCTGCCTCTGCCTCTGCCTCTGCCTCTGCCTCTGCCTCCTCTGCCTCTGCCTCTGCTGATTAAACGCATTTACCCCTCGCTTGGCTGATGGGTGAAATTCTTCATGGACAGAACTGAGTTTTCTTGCTTAGTGACAGGAAAACACATGGGAACAAGAAAAAAATGAATTTTTCAGAACCACATGGGAAGAGACCCCTGATTCTGTCAGTTCCATAGTCCTGTCTTCTGTATTCCTTATCATCAGTTAAAAGGCCTTCCTGCCCCCTCTTTCCACCACATACCAAGACAACAGGAGGTGTGTGTCCCCTCTGTGTTAAGAGAAGGCAGAGATGCAAGGTGACTCCGCACCCTACCTGGTTTGACATTCTTCACGATAAACAGTGACCCTTAGATGTGTTTCCTAACCATTGGCATGCAGTTTGGAGGCTGGAGATTCATCTAGCGGTAGACATTTTCTCTGTCAAGAAGCCTTGGTTTGGATACCCAGTACCACACACACACACAATCCTCGGTTTGGGCTGAGGAGATGCTCAGCAGGAAAAACACGTGCCAAGCAAGCATAAAGATGGAGGTCAATCCCCTGCACCCGTGGAAGTGCCAGGCAGGCATAATAGCCCACCTCTAAGCGCAGATCCCAGGGAGGTAGAGAAAAGGCAGCCCCACAGCAGGCTGGCTAGCTAGGCGTGACACACTGATGGCCTCTGAGCTCAACGGAGAGACCCTGCCCCAGTAAGTGGAGCACAGTCAAGGCTTCTGGGGTCAGTGACGTCCTTGAGCTTCCATGCAGGAGCATATATGCGCCCCAAACATTTATAACCACACACTTACATACTCAAGACAAAGCAAAAAAAAAGGTATGGCGGTGCATACCTGGAATCCTAGGACTTGGGAAGTCGAGCCAGGAGGATTTTGAGTTTTGGTTCCGTAGCACGAGCCTGTCTCAAAAGTGAAAATCAAAAGGAGCATCGTTCCCACTCCTGCTCATCACGGTCCTGAAAGAGTTCACTCCATCAGCACTAGCACTAGCCGCGCTGAGTAAAACAGGCAGTGCTCATCAGAAGGGCTACAGAGAACAGTCTGGGCGGCCAGAATAATTCCCCCTGCGGGCCTGGCCTCGTGTCTCTCCTCACTCTTCAGCCCCTGTCTCTCTTCTCCATCCTCTTTCCCTCCTTGGGGAATTCAAGGGTGTGCATTCACATCTACTGCTTTGCTTGCCAGTTGTGTGTGTGTGTGTGCGTGTGCGTGCGCGTGTGCGTGTGCGTGTGCGTGTGCGTGTGCGTGTGCGTGTGCGTGTGCGTGTGTGTGTGTGTGTGTGTGTGTTTGTGTGTGTGTGTGTGTATGTGTGTGTAGAAGGGTGTATGGGGGACAAGAAGGAGAGTTGCCCTACCTGTGTGTAAAAGAGGGAAACTGGGAAAAGCTTTTTCTTGAGTCTGACGCTATCCTGCTATGTGACCTTTTCTGTAAATGACACAAGCTTAATCAAACACTTAATGAAAAAAAAATCCCGTTTTATTTTTTCTTCCTTCCCTTCCCTCCTCTTCATCTACCCTCACCACGCCTTCCTTCCTTCCTTCTTCTTTTTCTTTTTCTTTTTCTTTTCTTTCTTCCTTTTTTTTTAAAGATAAAATCTTGCTATGTAGTCCTGGCTGGCCTTGAACTTGAACTCACAGCAGTCCTCCTGCCTCAGCCACACAATTGCTGGGATTACAGATGTGACTTGGGAAAGGATCTTTATGAGCACAGAAATTATTGTGAGTTTGCAACACCATTTTTTTTTTAAAATTAGAGGAGATACCTTAATATAAACAGAAATTAAGAATGACTTGATAGGAAACATTTTGGACCCCTCCCCCACAAAAAGCCCAACAACCCTGTGCCTTTAGCTCCTCTATCTATATATGCACATGTTTGAGATAGAACATACAACTATATGCAAAGCGCAGGCTTCCTGCAAGGAGGCTGCTCTAGCTCCAGGTCCCCAGAAGCAACGAAACAAACACCCCATTCATCGACAGATGACATCAGCCAGCTTCTGCCTGGTGACCTAAAATGAGTTGAGGGACTTAATATCTTCACTTCATTTGTGCTTGCCTTCTGAGTTCTCCAGCAAAACTTACTTTTTAAAATATAATTAATATTTTGTTATGTTTAACTTGGTCAAGGAATTACATACTTATTATAACACAAATGTGTATAATTTAATTATACAAAATAAATGATTAAGATGTACTGTGAACGTATAGGATTCTTAATAGATTCACACTGTCATAAAATAGGGGATTTATTTATGTTATTATTACCTTGTTTTTACCTATTATTGTTGGTGGTCATCACAGTGGTTTTGGAGACGGCGTCTCTCTGTATTGCCCTGTCTAATCGTGAACTCCTGGACTCAGGCAATCCTCCTGATTCCCAACTCGCAGGGACTGTCCGTGCATTCCAGCACACCCAGCTTTGGTTATCTATTTTTAAGTGTTGTTAAATGCTCTAAATTTTAAACTTCGTAATACAAATGTTGCATGATCTTCTCTTGGGAGAATTTCGTTAGCTTTTCTTCTTCTAATTCTTCTAACCAACGGCTAAGCTGAGAGAGCCTATCCTGTGTCCGAGAAGATGGTCGTTGGTATAAAACGTTTCGATTTGAGAGGGGCTATAAAGACTTCTTGTCCTCCGAGCCTTCTTTACAACGGTTTTGTCGATTGTCTCCCTCATGGTCGCTTGCCAGCAATAAGCAAAAATATAGCTGGGGCTGTGTCAAAAAAAATTCACTGGCCACATTCATCCTTCTTATCAGGGTTTCCTCGGCAGTGCCCCGAGCAGAGACTGCGCCAGGCAGCAGAAACAGCTAGTTGTTGTCTACAGTGGAGAATAATTGGAAGCATGGTGCCTGTTTCTTTTCCTGTGAGCAACAATCCGTCCATTTAACATTCTTTTGGTGCTCTTGAACTCTGTGGTAGAGCCTGTGTTCCCGGCTCAGTTGGGGCCAATCTGAGAACTGCCGACCTTCCTGCCTGCTGCTGGCCTGTCAGCATGGAGCAGTGACAGCCTGGCTCTCCTACACAGAGCTAGTGGTGGGCCACACGAGCATCGGGCTGGGAAATGCTAATCCGGGGAAATCCTGATAAAGTTTATGACTGTTAAATATTAATAATTCCCCTCTTCTGCTCCCTGTACCACAGATTCTTTCATCTTTTCTGACCAAGTATATTGATTTTGTAAACACTCCATAAAATGTTGCCTATTCTCTTCTCATATATAAAATGTGGCTTTATATTATCTGCTAATCTAAAACATCTATCTGTCTATGTGCAGATGATTAGTTTTGGGTCTATAGTCCTGGCCATCTTTGCATGTTTTTCCTGTCCTTTTCTAGAGAGTTCTGATAGGAAGTTCTGATAGGAAGGCATCCAAGCTTTCCATCGTGATTGTCTATGCTGCCACACATTCCTTGGCTTTTGATTTCCCTTTTTAATTTTGTGCTTTGTTTGCAGTGCAAAGAGCTTACAATTTTAACACCTTCAATTTTAACACCTTTTCATGTTGGTATCCATCCCATGGAAATTAGGCTCTCATAAAAAATAGCCAGAGAATGGTGGGTTAATAAATAGAACACATTTCTCTCAAACGTGAGGATATTTGGAGAGAGGGAGGCCTGGGCTGGGGTACCAGCTCTCTGGTGTTCTGAGATGTGGTTGTCAGTTCTTTCTTCCCCAGTCATCTTGGATGAGGTTGTCTGTCTTCCCAGCCTGCCATCTTTTATCAAGTCATAGCTGTGAGATGGCGCATACGGCTGAAGCCCTCACATGTGTATTCCAGACAGGAAGTGAAGACAGAGGACTGTCAACCTGAGAAGATTCCAGACCAGTTCTCCCTCTGCAGGTTACACTACATCCCTGACCTGGAATTGAAGCAAACCAGAGGGCTGGGTCTTAGTTCCCAGGCGGGTGTTTGCTAGCAGTCCCAGCCCCTCCGTTCAGTCCTCAGCACTGCCGAGAAAAGCAGGGAAGGGCAATGGAGGAACTAGTATTCTTAAATCCAAACCCATTGCCATGTCATATTAAACTGAGGCCAATGCATGTGGTGACACATCCAGACAACTCTTCCTCGAGCCTCCATCATTGGCTCCTAGTTTGTGAATGTGGCCGTGCACGTGACCTCAATGCTGCCACCCCCACTCTTGGATTGGCTTGGCATACATCTCCCCAGTCATCTATTTCCTATCTCCTGTCACTTTCTTGAGATAATTTATTTATACATATCTTAATTTTCTTTAGCTTAGTCTTGCAAATCTTTTGAAAGGGAAACTCATTCCAAGGTATATTTATTCATGTGCCTTCCATCTTAGGTTTATTCATTTTTAGTTATTATTGTTTCTCTTTTTTCCCCTCTTGATATTTATTAAGATGATTATTTTTTCAAGTATTGTCTTTAAAACAGAAAATTTTCCCATTAAAGTATTTTGTTGTTGTTTTGGTTTGGTTTGGTTTCGTCTTGATAAGTGGTCTAATGTGCTTTTTCTCAGAGCTTCACCATCAGTTTGCAGAGGAAGAAATGTAATTCCAGTTTTTAGCCATGACATGTAAGGTTATCAGAGGTGTTTGATAATTAGGGAAATTCATTTGCCCTCATTTCTTTCAGTTTCCTTTAAGACAGCTATGGAATACCCCTGCCTGCCCCACACTCTTCTACAGAGCTGAGAGGCACCGCCCTTACGCCTTTAGTTTCATTTCCAGGTCTACCTAATGGAGGAAGAAGTAACTCTTCTGTCTCAGAATTCCAAAGTCCACCTAGAACCATCATCTGTAATCCCAGAACTCTACATGCTGAGGTAGAAGAATTGAGCTCAAGGCCAGTTTGGGCTCTGGTGTGAGACCTTGCCTCAAAACAAAACAAGACAAGACAAAACAAAACAAAACAAAATAAAACAAAACAAAGCACCCATTTGGGAGTGAATTATAAAAAGGATGTATTTTTTATCTTTGTGCTTAGCTTTCTCTACTGAGAAACCAATCATCAGAGATGGTGGAGCCATGGCTAGTTGTCCTCTCACTAGATCGTGTGTGTGTGTGTGTGTGTGTGTGTGTGTGTGATAAGATGCACACATGCTTGCCCAAATGCCTGTGGGCGTGTGGAGATCAGAAGACAATGTGTGGGAATCAGGTGAGTTCAATTGTCTGGCCGGGTGAGTCCCAGGGAAGGAACTCGGTCATGGAGCTGGGGAGCAGCTTTGGCTGTTGAGCCATCCAGTCAGCTGGTCTTGCGTTTGTTCTTTAAGGGACTGAGAACCTTCCACGAAAGGCTTGTGTAACAGTCGGTGTTGGCTCTTTCGGGGACATGTGTATGGAATGAAGTTTTTTATTACTCAGTGAAATCACTTATCTTTTTCTTTGCGTCCTACATTTCTGTGCGTGTGTCTGTCGCTTGTGAAGGAAGGCTTTTCTCTCTCGTCTGGTTCCCAGTTACACCTTCCACTTCATGCCACGGCATCACATTTGTTCCCAGCAGCAATCAAGGATCCTAAAATTAAACCAAAGGCTTCAAGTGGTACAGGTTAGATAGGAAAGCTGCTGATTTCTTACCACAGGGACAAAACGAAAGGAGAAACTCAAGTTTTATTAAAGCCGTACAACTTCTACCCAACTTCTCTTTTCTCATTTATTTTTTAAAATTATTTTAGATATCCTATGAGTATGATTTGACTGTAAGAGCGTACAGATTTTGACAAGTCTTTGGAAGGATAGCTCTATATGGCAAAATGTACTCTGAGAAAATATTCAGCAGCACATAGGAAGTAAGTAAATAACCTGGGTACACAAGAAACTTTTTCCCCCTTGCAATACATGGGTTACCATACCTGTCCCTGGTGGGCCCTAACCCTAGCCCTAACCCCAACCCTTTCCTATTGAGATTGCAGTGTGGCAGCCCCACCCCACCTCCATAATTTTTGCCACTCCCCATATATCATTGGGAAAGGGAGGGACCAAGAGCCATTCCATTGCTGGAAACCACAGCCTCCCTAACACCACCAACACCACCAACACCACCGCCATGTGCAATAACGAGAGAATGATTAATAAATCAGCGCATTTTTAAAGCCACCATGTTTCCTCTTAGCTATTTTTCTTCTGGTTTTTCTGTGAAAGGAACTTGACTTCCTATCAGCCTTGGGAGATGAGAGAAAGCTTTGAGACGGAGAAAGAAACGTGTCTGTTAAGAACAGAATTAATGAGGCAAAAATAAAGTTGTTTAAGCTTGCTACCAGGTTTGAACATTGGACTATATTTCTATATAGCATATGGCAACCAATAACATCTGCTAAAATTCAAGCTCCAGGAGCTGAGAATGTGTGCGCAGCACATGCAGGGCTCTGGCTTCCTTTCTAGGACTGAAAACAAAAGGCAGATGTGGTAGTGTATGCCCCTAATCCCAGCACTCTCTAGGGTCATAGAAGGGCAAATCAATGGAAGTTTAAAAACAGCCTGGTCTTCTTAGGGAGTTCCCGGCTAGCAGAGCTACATGGTAAGACTGTCTCAAACATGAAGGAAAGCTTTCAAGACTGGCTCTATGGCTACAGTTGTTGACTGTTCAACGATGAGTTAGGGAGCTTTGCTTGTTTGTTTACTATCTGTTCTTATCTTCAGGAGTGTTTAACACAGACAACTGCTTTAGATTGATTAATTCCTCCCTAAAGGGGGCTTTATAAATAAATTTATCAGTATTATTCAAAACTGGCCCAAGTCCAATGTGTTAACAGCATACTTCAAACCTGTACACACACCCAATGGCTCAGACTTTGGTTGAATTGAAGAGAATAGACTCCTATAGTCTCATAGGTAGCGTTTGAAAATAAACATCCAACTATTTCAGTGAGGGATGTCATTCTTAAGCAGAGTCAGTGGTTCTATAGCTGTTTAGTTTTTGTCCATTTTTATCTCTACTTTCAAGTTACTTGGTTTGAGAATGAGATGGGGGAATTTCCTTGTGTCTCTCTTAGTTTTGATTTTGTTTGATTGTTTTTCTAGTTAAGAGAGCAAGAATCCAAAAATTATACTCAATATTTTCTAGAAGCACTTAAGAACGATCCATGTTTGAAAGATTTCTAAAGTATCTTATAGAGCTCAGTTATAACCAAATGTACTGTCTTCGCTAAGAATAAATACAGAACAAAGACTATAAATAAATGGTGTGTTCTAAGAGGCCGAATTATAGTGTCACCTCTGTGAAATTTCTCACATTCTCTGCTGGCCTGGACTTAGAGAGTGATGATACAGGCTTAGGACTCCTGTATCCACGGAATGTGCCTTGACACAAAAATATGCACAATCTCTCCTTAGGGTACAATTCTCACAGTTTGATAGCAGCACGGGAAAGCTTCTGAAATAGAAGTGGGGTCTGAATGTATTTGTTCCCACGAGTCCTGGGTGACTGACGTGACCACTGTGCTTTGTGACCTTTGGGGGTTGGTTTGCTTAGATTACAATCAAATTTTAAGGTGACTATGGGGTGAAACACACGCCATCAGGAAGACGTGAAGTGGCTTTACCACTCAAATAAAATTAAATTCCAGGAAATAAAATCCTTAAAGGGGCTGGTTGTAGAGAAGAGGGAAGACAATACCTTATCATTAAAAATCGATCAGATACTTACTAAGTGCGTCTCTGAGGATTGCTTACGTTTCAGCCACTGGCAGTTCTTGGATTACACAATACTTTCACATGCATTATCTTATTTGATCTTCCCAACAAGTAGGGAGGCCAGAGAGGGATCTAAGGACGGGGAAATCGCATCTCAGACTTAAGTGCTCCCAAAGACGGCCATGGAGCTGGGGCTTGATGTGTGTGCACGGGCGGGTGTTGGGGGGGGGTCCTTCAAATACTCTGTCCTCCGTCCCTCTGACCTCCACCAAGTGCTGTGCCATATTGTCTGTACAGAGGACTCCAAAGGAGAAAGATTATGTTCTCAACCCTCAAGGAGATCGCGGTCAGTTGGGAAAATATGCTTGCCACGCAGAAAACTTTAAATTGTTAATCTGCAATCTGGATGAAATAGGCTGTAAACACAACAGTTGAGCTATTTTACTGGGAACGTAAAATGCTCTAAACTCCACCTTGTGCCCTGAAAATGAATACAAATCAAATGGATGTTTCCAAAGTTTTCCACCCAGGCCATTATCGTCTTTGGGAGAAACTCAGCAGGGGACACGCCAGTGGGCACAGTCTTGTGCAGGTACATGGGAGTACGTAGATATTTGGCGTTCTGGAGGACCTACTGGCTTCTGTTGTGTTTTGTACTAACAACTTGGAGCCTGTGGGAGGTCATCCTGGCCACTGTTCAGCCCTTTAAACCATCAGAGAAGCTTCAGTTTTAAGGGGAGGATTACCTGCAGGGGTTTCCAACCTCTTGACATTGCAACATTAGCAACAGCATCTACAATGTTCTCGGCCACATTTGTTGCTGTCTTGGATGCATATAGCCTGAAGAACAAAGGTTGAATGTGTCTGAGAAGCAGAGAATGGAAGGGATTACTGACTTGAAGTGTCTGCAGGAACTGGTCACTTTCTCTTTCTCATGTCCCAGTGTTCAGACCTAACGTTTTCCAAGCTCCTGTTTGTCCCAGAAGCAAAATTCCATTCCAAGTATCTTGTTTTTGTCTTTTCAGCAGCACAGGCCTGTGCTGAGACAGCTGTGGCCCAATCACTGTGTGTCCCTGCTTTTGTCTGTCTCACCGAGAAGTACACTGCCTGGGAGGCCCCACGGGGGACTGCCAAAGCTTCAGTGAGCAGCTGGCCATGGTGATTTTACAAAAAGTGCCTAGCCAGGTTCGGCAGCCTCAGAGACAGTTCCAAGATTGTTTTCCAAATGCTCCTTGGTGAAGTGTCCGCTGGAATAGGCCTGCCTAGGGGTTATGCCTTAAGGTCTTGCCTGCTGATAGGGAGGCCTTAAACGGCCTCTCCCCTTGCAGCAGGTGGGCTGCTAGGTACCAAGCTGAGCAAACGTGATAACAGAAAAACCATTGGAGGTCCCATCAGTACCACCCACCTCTCTACACTGAGCACCTATGGGACGCAAGCCTGTTGACTATTAAGCCTAAGTATGCAGCCACGCCCATTGGACCACTCAAGTCCTCAGAGTTTCATTCTTCAGCTCCCTCTTTGAGGATGGAGTTGGATTTCTGCTGAGTCACTGCAGCCTTCCTTTTCCTCCTGTGGTTGTAAACACAGCCTCTGGAACTAGCTCTATCACACACTGGCTGTGCAACCTTGGGAAAGTTACCAGAGAGTTCTTGACACCTTCCATTCCTGATATGTGCCACCATGATAATTATACAACAGCTACGTCAGAAAAGTTACTGACCGATTTCGGGCCCCGTGGAGAGCTGTGAACATGGCGGCGTAAGATACGTTCCGGGCTGTGTTAGCGTTTGTTCTTTGCTTCTGTTCATCTGCTGCCAGCTCTGGGTCTGTTCCGGGTACCGCAAGAATGAGAAGATGCAGTAGGCACCCTCAGTGGGCGTACTGTTTATCTGATAAACCACCGTGCATTTTGTTTGCTCAACAGGTGGGAGGAACTCACAGCATGTACTTCTGAACGTATGCTTGCCCCGAGGAACAATAGCGTGACACAGGGACGTGGACATTTTCAACCAGATGATTCTACAGCGTCGGCACACAGTAAGTGCCTAGCGCCATAGAAACGTGTCCTCCCCCCCCCCCCCGCTTTAATTGTTAGGCTCGCAGAATGAATGCTGAGACCCGAGCGTGTGGCCGGAGGTTGAGGGCGAGGAGGTGGAGGTGCTCCTGGGGAAGTCTTCCAAGAGGCAGTATCCTTGAGCTCGGCTCTGATCAGTGCGTAGGCGTTAGCCAGTAAGAGAAGAGGGCTAAGAGTGTTCCAGGCAGAAGGAACATTGTGTGCAGAGTTAGGGAGGCGTGAAACAGCACAATACACTCGGGGAACTCCAAGCAGGCAAAGTACAAGTGGCGCCCCATCCTTACTGAAACATACAGCGCGCATTTGTTAAACTGGTGTTAGAGATTGGAGGCTGGGACATGTAACATTGCTTGATCACTCGGGCCTGTAGCATTAGCCGAGCGGCCATTGAGGAGGAAGTGGCTAAGAGGCTTTCAATTGTTCCCCGTAGATGTGCTCAGTGTGTCTCTGAACTGCGTCAACCACTCTTTTTTTCCTTTCCTCCCCCCCCCTTTTTTTCCCAAAATTGAGATACGGTTTCATGTAGCCCAGGCTGGTCTCATTTTCCCTACGTAACCAAAGATAACCTTGACTTCTGAGCTTCCTGCTTCTACCTCCAAAGTGCTGAGATTATAGGCATATGCCAGCCTGCCCGGTTTTATGTGCTCTTGGGGTTCCAGACTTGGGCTTTGTGCATACTAGGGCAAGCATTCTATCCTCTAAGACACGTCCTCAGCCCCTTCTTATCTTCTTCGACCAGAAATAAACCCAGTTATCTCCCCTTTCCTCCAGAATGACAGAGATGAATCTGAGTGGCCTTGCAGGGGGTCCCAGAACCGGTATCAACCATTCTGTAGGTAACACGTTGCTTTAGGGTCAGCCCCAGTGCACTGCCCTGGCCTGGGATACCATCTGTTGGGACGTTTCATTCCTCTGTATGCATTCACCCATCCTCCGACAGGTTGGCCTATGCTCAGCCAGTAGTGGCAGGCTCAAGAGAGACAGGGGAAGTAGGTACATGAGGCCCAGAACAGTTACTTCTGGTCCATTCTGGTAGCCAGAGCCAGAGAGAGGTCAAAAGCCAACCTAGAATAGAAGGGTCCAGAATTCAGCCCCAGTTCTTGATCAGAGCCGCTGCAAAGTGACTCTGCAGACAGCAGGGAGACTGGAGGGACAGAACCTGGCTGTGTTTGAAACCCCAAGCAATCGATCATACTCTAGAGCAGCACGCATCCCAACCATGGATTTCTAAAAGTCGTCTGTGGGTCTCACGGGGAAAGATGTATTCATCATACCTGTCTGTTCAGCCCCCGCCCACAGCTATGAGTCATCAGTCTCTTCAGCTGAGGGGACCATTATCCTCTAGCACATGACAGACGCAGAGGGGGAGGAGAATGGGGCTCTGTCGATGAGGCCCAGACCCACGTTCCTTGTCCATGTTCCCGTCCCTACCGGATGAATTTCACTAGGGGATCAGGCTCGATTTTAACCCATTAAAGATGTAAAGCAAATCATTATCCCAGATGCAACCAGTGGCTGAACTGAGCATGCTTTGGGACTAATGTCTAAACAGACCTACGTGACATACTCTCGCTCACCACTCTGTGCCCCACTTTAATGCAGGTGGCATTAAAATTGGGCACTGATGCCTCTCTGTCTAGATGGGGCTGAACCGACAGTTATGAGACAGCTCCTTTACTCACTGTTTGCTGGCTCCCCCCCCCCCCATTAATGCTCTCTCTCTCTTTCTCCTGTGTGCGTGTGCGTGTGCGTGTGCGTGTGCATGCGTGCGTGCGTGCGTGCGTGCGTGCGTGCGTGCGTGTGTGTGTGTGTGTGTGTGTGTGTGTGTCTGTTTCTCGGAGTGCAAGTGTGAGGAGGTCAGAGGTACACATGGACTGTCTTCCACAACCACTCTCCATTCCCCCTTTTTGAGACAGGATGTCTCTGATCCTGGAATTCATCCGTTTGTCTAGACTGTCTGGCCAGAGAGCCCCAGGGATGCTCCCGGCTCTGCCTCCCTACCACTGGGATTAGAGATGCTTGCCACCATGCCTGACTTTACAAGGCCACCCGGCGTCCAGGCCCAGGTCCTGATGCCTGCCCAGCAAGCCTTTTGCCAACGGAGCCACATCCCTAACCCATGTCCCTCTTCAGTTTGTCAAGATAGGGTCTCACCTGTAGACCTCGTTGGCCCCAAGCTTGTGGCAGTGTTGGTTTTATAGTCAGAACTGCTGTGTGATTTTTTTAAAAAAGTTTCTTGCCAGAAATTCTTCACTGTTATCAAACTTATTTCAATGAAGAATGTTTAGAATAAGCTGGGTGGTGGTGGTGCACACCTTTAATCCCAGCACTTGGGAGGCAGAGGCAGGTGGATTTCTGAGTTCGAAGCCAGCCTGGTCTACAGAGTGTGTTCGAGGACAGCCAGGGCTACACAGAGAAACCCTGCCTCAAAAAAAAAAAAAAAAAAAAAAAAAAAAAAAAAAAAAAGAATGTTTAATATAAAGAACAAGGATGTCAAAACCCCTTCATCCCAGTCCTCTCCTGGTACCATGGGACGGCAGAACACAGAACTCAGAGATAGCACCTGTTTATTGAGAATGTCAGCACCTGTTTATTGAGAAAGGAACAGGCCTGTGGATATTGTTACCGAGGTGGGGACAGAACCTTCTGGGATATTTGTGGATGGTTTGGTTTATGGGGGATGGGGAGATAGAGTTGTCTCGAAAAGGTGATAAACAGAAACAAAACTTTCAGTCAGACCAAAACCACACAGCTTTGGTTTGAAAATATTCCTTGTGTTCCAAAGCCACTCGGGGTCCTTCAGCGTCTGCAGGAAGCTGACGCCCTGACACCAACTTCCATGGAGTTGCTGCTGTTAAGACTTCTGTAGGAACAGCATCTGTGGGTGGAAGGAACATGCCAGATCTCAGGGAACGATTAGACGCCCGTTGATTCAGGCGGCAGGACCAGCTGTGAACGGGAGTGCGTTTTTCCGTAGCTGCAGTGGAAAGGAACAGGCCTGTGGATATTGTTACCGAGATGGGGACGGAACCTGCTGGGATATTTGTGGATGGTTTGGTTTATGGGGGATGGGGAGATAGAGTTGTCTCGAGAGGTACAGCGGAAGAGTCTAAACTCTGAATTAACGCTCGGTGTAATGGGGCACATACCTTTTATCCCAGCATTTGGGAGATGGAGGAAGGCAGTTCAGGAAGTCAAGGCCAGCCTCAGCTACATGATAAAGTCTCTCTTTCTCTCTCTCTCTCTCTCTCTCTCTCTCTCTCTCTCTCTCTCTCTCTCTGTGTGTGTGTGTGTGTGTGTGTGTGTGTATGAGAGAGAGAGAGATTGACTCATTTATTTGGGTAGGTCACATGACTGAATGATCTAGCTACCAGGTAAAGTCTTTTCAAAATTAGACCCCAACAAAGATTTCTTCCTTTCATGTTTCTGTATCTCCCACCCACCTTAGGAATGTCTTTTAAAAACACAAATCCTGCCAGCCCGCTGCCCCTGGAAAGAAGTCAAGTGGGATGACTTCCTGTTCAGGGGGCGGGAGCAGGGGGTGTCACCTCTGCGGCCCCTCCTCTCCTCCCAGCTCTCAGACAGCGCAAAGATCTTCCTTCCTGCCTGCAGAGGAAGCCTGTGTGTTCTCTCAGACCTACCTTGGCATTCCTTGATGTCTTAGAGAAGCAGATGACCCCGGCTGAGCCAGACAGTCAGCAGAACAGCAGCTCTCGGTGCTGCGTTTGGAAATTTCCATTCTTTGCTTGCAGCTCTGAAAAAAAAAAAAAAATCTAAAGAGCCCAGTAGCTGGGAAATTTCCACAATGGAAAATTTTAACATATTCTTTAGCTCTAAACTATGCAGGTTTATAGACATTATTTTTTTTTCTTTCTGGTAATTTCCTTCTTTAACAACAATTTACGAACATGGTACCACTGGAGCTGTGGAACAGGAGGGCAGGGTGACCTAGGGGGTGGGCATAGCTTGCTTAGCAGGAGGCTGCACTATATAACCCTGTGACCACTCAGAGAACCATCATCCTGAGGCCCGCTGGGTGGGAACTCATCCAAAGTAGGGCTCACATGCCCAGGAGCACTGCAGGGAAATCTGTGTTGAACCTTGAAATGGAAAATGCACGGATACAACTTGGGAGCCTGGCACGGTGAGTCATGTTGCCAGCAAAAGGAGCCCCGAGCAGATGATCCCTTAGACCGCTGCTTCCTGAACCTCAGTTAGGCTCTAGGTTCTGCTGCAGTCGGTTGAGGGTGGGGCCTGGGCTGCATCGCCAACTGATGCTGACCGTCCAGGTGATGCTGATGCTGCCCTTTCTGAGGACCACGGTGTGCGGCATAGCAAGGACCTTCGTCAGCATGCAGCCAGTGCCCTGCTGTCTGAACACTACCAGAGGGTGGCTGGAGGTGAGCTCAGGTTACAAAGTTGAGGTCTCGGAATGGAACTCAAAGTCCTCTGGAGAGATAGATGTTCCCGTGTCAGTCTGGAGAAAGAGGCTCTTTTAGAATGGAGGGGGTGCACAGCATTGCCAGAAGGCTTGGCTTGGAGAATTCTAGAAATCAGGACCTTTTCCAGAGAAACCCATGGTTAGCTGGTGCTGATTCCTAAGCTGACTCTGCTTCCTGAGTGGTTCTCCTGCACTGTGGCGTGTGGGTGAATGGCCGGGGAAGCAGTCCCTGACACTGACTGTGACCCAGCATCCTACCGAGGGAGGAGTCCTGAGAGGCACTTACTGCCACTCATGCTCACTATTATTGAATAAAATTTTAAAGGGAATCAGAGATTTTTTAAATAACTATCTCACCTGAGGGACAGAGGACAGAGGGAAAGGAGAGGGAGAGGGGCAGCGTGGAGAAGGAGAGAAGGAATAGGGTGGGGTAGCATTTTTAATCTAGGATGCTTCCACCTCATGATCTGTAGTGTGTCGGCTCCGTGCATTTTTTTTAAAGCAACACTTGACCTAGTTTTGACTTTCTATTCAGTTGGGCTTGGGGTAGTTTATTAGTCCATACACAGAGGACTGAGTGGAAGGAAAGCCGGAGGTGGTGACAGTCATGCAAATGTCATTGCAAGACCGACGTGATTACATGGAGTATCATATCTCTGTGACTGTCGGGATTGCGTAGGGCTTTGGACATCCGCAGGTGGGTTAGCAGCGTCTTCTGGAGCTACTTCCTCCCTGACTGAGGTATGACTCAGCACTGAAAGGGCATCCTCTGGGCTCTGTAGAGGAGATGTTTGATGAGTCATTACTCACCTAGGACTTCTCTTAGGACCTGCAGTCAATCAAACAGTTTGTCTGATTCATTTAAAGTCACACTTATCATCATCATCATCATCATCATTAATAATTACTTAAAGGAATGCTTTTGTTTTATGCTTCAGGTGAAATTCAGGTAACAAATCCACGATTTTAAAGGCAACAAAAGAGAAAGCTATAGTGTCTTCGTGACATTGCGCAACTTCCCCTAGTATCCAGTTCCCAAACATTTTTATCACTCCCAAAGGGAAGCCTTCGCATCCATTAAGCAGTTACTGCCTGGTGCTGGCTCCCTCCTTCCGGAACCTGGCCACCGCCAATTTACTCTCTCTGTGCTTCCCAGTCTGGGTATTTTACATAAGTGAATTCCGACCATATGTGGCCCTTTGCTAAGTCACGTCTCCTTCAGGATAAACATTATGGTTCTTGGGAGACCTAACATCATTGAGGGCTTACAGCATGAGGCATGGTGACCCTTACAACAAGTAGACAGCGTATCCAGGTAAGAACGCGGAGATTCAGAGACTTGCCTGAGGCCCACACCTTCTGACCAAGCAATGAAGAGAGAGGCTGCCGTAGCCAGGCCTGCTTTCACTAGAGCATTTCCCAGTTGCTGTAGCTACAGCTCAGCTTCCTCTCTCTCCTTGCAGACAGATGGGTAGATACTCCTTCTCGAGGTTAGCAACTTCACAGAGCCCTGACTCGAATTCTGAATGCAGCGTTAGTTGCTTACAGCTGCTTTTTCCCCTAGCGGTGCGGTAAGTCCAGGCAAACTCCTTTGAAGAGCTCATTAAAACTGCTAAAATAAAGTCTTAGAAACAGATGCATTCATTAGCAGAAAATGCAGACGATTATGTTAATATCACATTCAGGTGACAAATTTAAAGGCATCAGAATCATGAAGGATAAAAGGATTTTTTTTCAAGGCTAGAGTTAACTTCTTCTTTTGTGGCGTTTTGTTCTGTGTAGCACATGACTGACTACAGCTGTCCAAAGTGTTGGTTCACAAAAATAAAGCTGTTGTGTGATATCATGTTCCTCTTTATGATTTCTTGGGTTATGAAAAGAAAGCTAAGGGATTCTCTACAGCCTTATGGCTGGATCTGACCGGCCACTGATAACTTATTGTCCTCCAGGTCCAAAGAGGATGGTGCTAAGGGAGATGATTCAGATATGTCCACAGGCTGGGAGGTTGCTTAGTAGTGTGCCCGTGTACGCAAGACCCTAGTTCTCTGGACCGGAAGAGTAAATCAATGTAAGCAATGATTTTCAGTTTGGATCAAAAATTATTTTTACTGTGCTTTTTTTTTTAACTTAAAAAATATCGAGCCAGAAATAAGAGTATATAAAGTTTTTATTTTGAGGTGTGCATATTTTTGTATTTCCCAAATTTTCTACAATGAATTTTCAACTTTGAAATAAAAAATATTTATTTGCTGATAGCTTTTCAAAGTATTTAAAAGTTACCAACAATTTAATATACCTATAAAATCTGAATAATATTTGATTGCCTGGGATATGAAAGCTAGACAAGAAATGCCCCCTCCCCGATTCCTTGTCCACTCCCAACTCCAGGACGTGTGTGGCCATTTTGGTTTTCCATTGGGAAAGGAAAGAGGCGACTACAACTAGGCATCAAGTCATTTAATTAAAAAAAATAAATTGTGCGATATATTATTGATTGTATCAGGTGAGCACGCATACACAGGAAGGAACCACCCGCCACTTAGAAAGGGGAAGAACTAGGAGGCTCTTCCAAGACCCATATACTTTATTTTTACATTTTTAAGTTATATACTTGGGGAAGGCTTTGACTAGCAGTTATTTTTCTCCAAAATGGTGTACTTGGAATGACCATTTCTGACTGCACAACATAAATACTGAAGGCGCAACGCATTTACAACGCGTGTTTGCAGATTGTGGTTCGTGTGTGGGATAATCCTGCCTTCCAGCCACCGTCAAGTCTCCTTTTCTCTTCCCCTGCACATTTCTGCCGTCTCGCTCTCTATCCCGGCTTTGGGTCGCGTTGGGGGGGGGGGGTGGGGAGCAGGCAGTGTGTTTGGTGCAATAGTAATGCTCTCACATACGGAATGTGCTCTAGTGATCAGTAGGTGCCTGAGACCACAGAGAGTGCCAAGACCCGTCGTTTAATTCCTTCTCCATCATAACTTGCTGTGTGCAGTAGCCTTAACTTTTGCAGTTTGGGACAGACAGCAAAGCAGGACACACAGATTAGGTTTTTTTTTAAATTTTTTTTTGTTTTTCCTACCATTTTATAGGTAAAAGATTTGGGTTTTGTTGTTGTTGTTGTTTGTTTGTTTGTTTGTTCGTGTTTTGTTTTGTTTCTGTAGGTCTCAGATCTCAGCGTCTACTTTTTTGTTTCCTTAGCAAGTTAAGTTCACCTCTTCTTTATGGCTTCTCTGTTGTCAGCACCGTCATGTCTTTAGGCCATTAGTAAGTCACCTAGGGGTTACTTGAAGTAATCACTGTGATCTCATGGCAAGGAAACATGGTAGCCAAGATGGCTGCTGAGTGGCTCATGGGCCAGTTTCAATGAGGATACACCGGGCAAAGGGACAGTGCGTATCTCAGGAGGGAATGGCACGGCCTCTCATCATATTTCCCACAATGACATGCAATTTAAAATCTATAAATTTCTCATTTCTAGACCTTTCCATTTCATATTTTAAGACGAAGGATTGCTGAAACCTAAGGCGAGAGGATGCAGTTGTATCCATGCAGGCACACACACTCTCCCTGTTACAAATGCTCTCATGCAAACTGTCTACACGCAGACACACACACACACACACACACACACACACACACACACACACTCCATCCCTCTTAGGACTGCTCTCCCAGCCGCAGCCCTCAGTGTGATCTGCTGGGACCTCACTGACGCGGCTCCTTCACTGCTGGACAGCTCCGCATCCCTACAAGTACTTTTCCACCCACCTCTCCTCCTCTGCTCAGTTCCCAGAGCTGGCACTGCCACAGAAGCCCCAGGTTCTACACAGAATGAGAATGGTGGCCAGCAGAGACTCCTGTCTTTCCAGTGTGAAGCATCAGCAGCACCATAAGGAAAGAAGGCTGAATTCAGAGCCCAGAATCAGAAGCTGAAAACACAAGAGGTGAACCCAGATGTCCTTCTCATGGATGTCTGCTGTTTAGAACACACCTGACTTTGACATGTCTTTCCCATGACAAACGCTCGTCCTGTTTTTTATCCTCACTTCATTTAGGTGGATCATTAGGGCACACGTAGTAGGGGGAGGAAGAGGAAGAGGAGGAGGAAGAGGAGGAGGGGAAGGGGAGTAGGGAGGAGGAGGATACTGTTACTACTCAGGACCCACTCTTAAAGAAGTATCACCCCTTAGGGTCCCCGAGGAAAGTAAAGAAACAGTCATTTGGCTTAAGGATACTTTCATTGGTCCATACAATAAGGACAAAATTGTAAGCTGCACCTACAAGCCTGAGTAGCCGTATGTTGTCCAGATGTCTTCCCGGATCATCCTTTTATTCCTCTAACACACCGCGCAACAAAAGAAATTCTGAGATTATTCCATGCGGAGACCCGGCCTTAAATGATAGTCCAGTGTTTACGTGTACTACTTAAGCTAAGGCATGTGTCTCCAAGTTTCCTAAATACTAAATCCTCCTTTTAAAAGAATGGGGATCATTCAGAAGCATTTTTAAACCACTAGTTATGAACACAAGGAATGCAGATAGCAGAAGAAAAAACGTCTCAGAGGTTGAGTGCCCCGAGAGAACAGCCAGATGCCCCACCCTTTACCCCACCCTCTAGCCCACCCTCTACCCCACCCTTTAGCCCACCCTCTGCCCCACCCTTTAGCCCACCCTTTGCCCCACCCTTTAGCCCACTCTTTAGCCCACCCTCTATCCCACCCTTTAGCCCACCCTCTGCCCCACCCTTTACCCCACACTCTAGCCCACCCTCTACCCCACCGTTTGCCCCACCCTTTACCCCACCCTTTAGCCCACCCTCTACCCCACCCTCTAGCCCACCCTCTACCCCACCTTCTAGCCCACCCTCTATCCCACCCTTTAGCCCACCCTCTACCTCACCCTCTACCCCACCCTTTGCCCCACCCTTTACCTCACCCTTTGCCCCACCCTTTACCTCACCCTTTGCCCCACCCCTTACCCCACCCTTTAGCCCACCCTCTACCCCACCCTTTAGCCCATCCTCTACCTCGCCCTTTAGCCCACCCTTTGCCCCACACTTTACCCCCACACTTTCACTTTGCTCCACAAGAGATTCCTGTAAAATGAGCCTCAGGGACAGAAGTGGCAATGGGTTTTGAGAAGCAAATTGGGGTGATGAATTAAGAGGGGGAAAGCCTGAACCAGAATGTTGGCTAACTAAGTAGAACTGAGAGGACTTTAGGTAGTCGTTATGTAATGGCTTGTAGAGAAATTCATACATTAAAGAGCACAGAGTCAGTACGAAACCCTTCCCTATTCCCTCACCTAAAGCGAACCACTGTGTGCAGGTCCAGAGACTGATCACCTTATCTCGAGCTAGTTTCTGCCCTCTGGAACAGCTATTCTGTGCCCACCTCTGGCCGAACTAATATCCTGTGACTTAACAGATAGAACCTTCTGGGGCCTGTTAATTTTGCAGGCCATTACCTTCCACCAACCCCAAAGCTAGGAATGTCATCAGAGAGCATCCCGAGCGCATGACAGCCTTCCCTCACCTGACTGTGCCCATGTCTCTGGTTTGCCCACCAATGTATTTTAAACTTGCCTTGACTTATGCCTTTCTTTCTGTAAAACTATAAAACCTCATGAAACTGCTTCCACATTGGAACATGGAATTTGAGGTAACCTAAATATGTTTCCCAGACCATAGTTAATCAAAATGGCTCTAGAATAAACTCTCTTATTCCTATTTTTCAAAAGGTAACCATTGTGAATGCTAGGAGAACAACATTTCTGGGCCATATCAGATGTAGAAATAAAACCATTAATTTACTTGTTTTTTATTGTGCATTGAGTGTGTGTGTGTGTGTGTGTGTGTGTGTGTGTGTATGCGCGCGCGCCACATGTGCCACCGTGCTAGGGTGAAGGTCAGAGTTCAGTCTTTGAGATTCAGTTCTCTCCTTGTACCTTGTAGGTTGGAGGGCTTGAGCTGGGGTCATCAGGTGTGCGAAGCAAGCACTCTTAGTCACTAAACCATCTTGTCAACCCGTTCATTGATTGATTGACCGACACAAGGTCTTGCTATATAGCCAAAGCTAGCCTAGAATTTACTAAGTAACCAGATTGCTCCTCCCTCAGTCACCTGAGTGCTAGGGTAGTTTAAAGTTTAGAAAGTGACATGCATGTGGGCGGTTACATTTGGCTTTATAGATAGTCCAGAGAGGAAACCCAAAGCCCGACGTCTGAAACCCTCACCTGTAAAGCTATGATAGGAAGGCAGTTAATTAGAGCCCTCTGTTGATAAGCAGCTATAGCACTGAATTCAATAAGCGCTGGGGACATTTGAATTTCCTTCTGTATGCACAGTTTCCCATCCTCCCAGTTCAGCTCCTCTACTCTAAAGCATACTGTGACAAGGAAGGAATGTTTTCCTAATGTCTTCAGTTTAGAAACCAACCTTAGCCTGAGGCCTTTGACTGTATTAGATAAAGAGAGCCCCCTTTCTAGCTTTTGCACATTGGTTGGGCCACTCTGGCTAGTTGGACATCTTCTTTGACTGACTGGTCAGTGTCTAGCTATCGCAGATAGAAGGAAATCCAAAATTTTCTCTTTTTTAAATTGTAAATGAAAGGAAGCAACAATGATGGCCCATTTAAGCACGTTTCAGCGTGTGTGTGTGTGTGTGTGTGTGTGTGTGTGTGTGTGTGTAGTTTGTCTGTTGTGTTTGCACATGTGTGTGTGCATGTGTATGTAGGTACCCAGGCATGTGGAATTCAGAGGCTTTCCTTGTGGTGGTGGGTCTTCCTCAGTTGCCCTCCAACTTTTGGGACATGCTCCCCCACTGAACCTGGAGCTCACAGATGCACTTGGACTGGCTGGCCAGAAAGTCTCCATCTCCCCAGCACTGGGATTACAGGCACACACTGCCACACCCAGCTGAACGCCAGCCCTCGTGGTTACCAGCTGAACCACCTCCAAGGCACAGCACTTTCCAGAGAACACTCGGTGTTCTCCCAAAGTCCAGGTCTATGAAGTTTCACACTTTTGCAGTGCTGCTCCGAACCCGGGGCTTTGTCAACACAAGGCAGGCTCTCCCGGCAAGCTACCCCAGCCCAACCTGTATTCTTTTAAATTTTGAACTTTTTGGTGTTTAAAATGTGCATCATTTTTAAAATCCCATTTATTTATTAAGGGCCCTCCCCCCTCCGTAAGCTTGTTTTTGTTGTGCAGAGCTGAAATGATTTTACTAATTTATTCCTTTATGAGAAGCAAAGGGAACACTCTGTCTCTGCTCCTAAGTATGCCTTACTAAATCCGCATTAGGCACAAATTTGACTGGAAAATTCCCAAGCTTTGCTTCTTCATATTACAAAACCCAAGAAGCCTGTGGTCTCCACGCTGTGTGTTATAGTCAGAGAACATTGCCGCTAACCCGAGTGGAAGGTTTTTCCAGGTATTTGCGGGGCACTTCTCCTTTGAGGAGTATGACACAGTCACAGGCTGGTTCCTGGCTTGCTCATCAACGTGCACACAGGTCAGGCAGGCCGAAGAAGAAAGCCAGTAATTCCTGGGCAACCCACGGAGTGTGGTGAAGGGAATTGCTTCATCAAAATTATAGATTTTTTTCAAATAAAATAACAATGGCTGTTTATTTCACTGGCATCAAAATATTAGACCACCTTACCCATTTTCCTGAAAGAGATATATTAAATAATTTTAGTAAAGTAAATCATGTTTTTCACTGATGTTTAGAATTAGCAGTATAGTTTCATTTTTAATTAATCCCAAACTAAAAGTGATGTATAACTCTTCTCTTAATAGTGATATTTGTGTTGTAGTTTGTATCTGAACACCTCCCCCCCCAACACACACACACACACACACACACACACACACACACACAGAGGCTCATGTGCTTATCTCTTAGCTGGTGGCACTATTAAAGTTGTAGAACCTTTAGGAAAGAGGCCTGCTTCCTGGAAGAGAGTGACAGCCTGGACCCAGGTTTTAGCATGTTCTTTGTTTTCTGGCCCACTGATGTGAATTATCTCCTCTGATGCTCCTGTTGCCACAAACCCAACTCCTCCTTGACACCCTCCCTGCCATAATAGCCTGGAGCCCTCCAAAATCATGAGCCAAACTAAATCTCTTTATGGCAGACATGGCAACACAAATCTATAATCCAGCACTTGGGAGGTTGAGGCAGGAGGACTGCCATATGTAACAGGCCAGCCTGGGCTGCATAGTTTCAGACAAAAGTGGGCTACAGTGTGAGACTCTGTGGCAATAAGCCTGAAATAAGTCCCAGTGTGGTGGTGCACGCCTTTAATCCCAGTACTCAGGAGGCAGAGGCAGGTAGATCTCTGTGAGTTTGAGGCTAGCCTGGTCCACAAAGTGACTTCCAGGACAGCCAGGACTGTCATACAGAGAAAATTTGTCTTGAAAAACAAAACAAAATGAAACAAAAACAAAATGATTTAAGTTTACTTTAAAAAGGGGAGGCTGGAGAGATGACTCAGCAGTTGAGAATACTGGCTGCTTTTCCAAAGGACCTGGGTTCGATTCTCAGAACCTATGTGGTGGCTTGCAATCACCTGCATGCCTACCCCCAGGTCATCTGAGCCCTGTATGGGATGCATAGATGATATACATTCAGCAAAACACCCATGTGTGTAAAGGAAAGCCACATAATTGGAAAGAGTAATAATTTGAAAAGGAAATGAAGGAGAGGGGGAATGGAAGAGAGGGAAGAGCAGAAAGGAGGGAGAGAGGATGGGGGGATGATGGGAAAGCGTCCTTGTTTTAGGTCGTCTTTCTTCTACGCGTTCTTATGTGAAGCTATGTAAACAGAATGGATATACTAGGTACATACTGCAGAACCAATGCTTTGCTTTATCTGTTACTATACATAAGGGGCAAGTGTCATGCCATATATCAAATGGTAAGGCCCCCCACTTCAAAATCCTACTTCCTCGTTCTTTTAAATTCATCAAGTGACAATCCTACCTTTTAAAACCTTTTTATTGATTCTCTGTCATTTCATATCACGCACCCCAATCCCACTCATGCCCCTGTCCCTTCATATCCACCCTCCGCCTTTGCAACTCCCCACAAAACTAAAATAAAAAATAAAAAACAAAACAATACCAAAGAAGAACATCCCGCCATGGAAGCCGTAGTGTGTCACACAGTATACTCTTTGTCTACACTTTTTTACTTGCACATGTTCATTGCAATGAGTCATTGGTCCGGTTCAAGGCCTGTGGCTTCTGCTACAATACTGGATTCTCACCAAGACTCCTCTCGGATGTCCTGCTGTTGCCCTGTGTCATGGAGATCCTGCATCCTTGGATCTGTAAGACTGAACTCTTCACTCACTCCAACACTTCATGGATGGGGTAGTTGTTGGGGTAGGCCAACTCAGAGCCCCGGGTCTGTACCCACATCCCCAGGGTGAGCTCCCCAGCCTGTCCCCAGCTAGTATACCCAATGCCGCAGCTCACAACGGGTAGGGACAGACTTCTACTCTCATGACCTCCAGGCCAGCTCTCCTGCCTGCCTTGGGTGGCACTATGTGACAGACAAGGTACAGGGCCAGCGTTCCCATGACCCTCCCGATAATCTCAGTATCAGTGCTTTAAGAAACAGACTCATGTGAAGCATGGGACATTCTGAATGCTAATCTAAAAACAACTTCATGGCATGCAATTCCATCCTACAATGAGGCGTTGCCAAGATGCTACCACCAGGATTGTTTTAATAAAGACTCTCATCAACTGTAGGCAAATGATTGTCGCTAAGTTGTGTGGCTATGCCCAGTTCATTTTCACTGAATTAACATTTAGTGCTGTGACATCATCTAGAAAAATTTTGTTCCTCTGTCTGAAGCCCCTCCTATGCTGGGGATTACATCTAAAGTAAGCTGGCTGAAGCCACATCCTCATCCCAAATTCCGTTTTCTTAACATTTCAGCCTAAGTATCACTCCTTTCGCCTGGCAACTCCTTGATTCTCGCTTTATTCAGCACCCATGTGTTCAAAAGACATACAACAGATGTTGTGGATTATAGTTATAAATTCAAAGTCACTAGGGCTTCAGGGTGAAAGTCATTTACCATGTGATTCACCACCAGCCAATCAATCCACTAAGCTGGCAGTCAGTAAGTCCTCTGTTCCAGCTAATGCAGCTAGTACAGGGTTTCCTGGCCTTACAATATTGACTTTAGGACTGGATAATTCTCTGTTGTTGGGAGTCTGTGTTTTGCTTTATCGCACGGTTGGCTTCATCCTGTAGGTGCCGATAGCACCGAACCCTTCCAGTTCTGATGATCAAACATGTCTCCAGCTGTTACCAGAGTTCTCCAAGGGAGGGAGAGGATTGGAGCCCCCCCACCCACCCACCCGAGAACCAGGATGTACAGCATGCCTTTTTACTAGACTGTGAAGACTTGGAGGGCACAGACCCAGTCTGATTCATCCCTCCATCACCCCTTCTCCATCATCTAAATTTAGTTTCTGGCACAGAAATGCTTCTTGAATGTTCTGAAAAGAACAAAATATCTCCAGGGTTCCTCTGCTGTCGTCAGCGGTGCCCCAAGCTCAGAACGGGAATAAGTCAACCTGGATGAGTCATGTAACATTTTGTGTGTTTGTGTGTGCACAAGTGACGTGGGCACATGCATGCTGAGGCCAGAGAGCATGCACAGGTGTCATTGTAACCTCAGGCCCTGCCCTCTTGATTTATTTATTTCCTCAACTGTTTATCCCTTTAAAAAAGCTTTTGCAGCCGGGTGGTGGTGGTGCACGCCTTTAGTCCTAGCACTTGGGAGGCAGAGGCAGGCAGATTTCTGAGTTCGAGGCCAGTCTGGTCTGCAGAGTGAGTTCCAGGACAGCCAGGACTATACAGAGAAACCCTGTCTCAAAAACAAACAAACAAACAAACAAACAAACAAAAAAAGCTTTTGCTAGCCAGGCAGTGGTGGCGTGGCATGGTACACACCTTTAATCCCAGCACTTGGGCAGCAGAGGCAGGAGGATTTCTGAGTTTGAGGCCACTATGGAGTGAGTTCCAGGACAGCCAGGGCTATACAGAGTAACCCTGTTTCGAAAAAAAAGCAAAAAAAAGTGTTTGTTTTGAGATATGGCCTCTCACTGGCCTGAAACCTGCGGAGTATGGAAGGTGGGGGGCCAGTGAGCTCTGTGGACCCACGTGCTGTCGCATCCAGCTTCCCAGACCTTAAAACATGAATTCTGGGGACCCTGGTGCTTTCAAAGATCACACTTTATCAAGTGAGATACCTCTCCAGCCTCCTACTTTCTAATATTTTTACTCTTTGACTAATATGACTATATTGTAGACCTGCTTTATCATGCCTGTGTTTGTAAAACGCTTACCTATGTTTGAATCATACTATGTACAATGTTACTTTATCTAGAGGCGACACCAACCATTTTGGCCATCACAGTTTATAATGGAAACACTCAAGTCCTGGAGACATATTTATTCATGGTCAGGAATGGGAGGCCCCTTTCAGTCACATTGCATTCATTGATTAAAAGAGTAAGCTTATTAATATGAAATCTGAAGTCTGTATTCCTTCTCATCGTAAGATGTGAGATGGCTCAATGGCTGTCTAGTGATCTAAGTAGTGACTTTACATGCGTTCCTGGAAATTGCCAGAAGGTTTCAAAGGGGGAAGGTAAAAAAGAGTGAGGAAAATTTCCCTGTGGGGGAAAAACAAAAATATTTTTGTGCTGTGGAAGTTTCTCAGGAAAGGAGGGTTGGCCAGCAAATAGCGGTATCTGAGCTATGGGGATTTCCACATTTGGGAAAACGTGGTCATAATTAATGACTTAGGAGAGCCAAGAAAATGAACCATGTTGGAAAAATAGCATCTTCGATGGCCAAGTCATTGTCAACTGATGGGGCCAGAAAATAGAATTGTTTTAGAATGAAATCTTTATTTGCGTGTGGTTGCCTGTACGTCCTTCCTCTGGTGTGTCTAGTAAGAACTCCTGTCCCTTGCTGTGAGCTTCTGGGCCAGACGCTGGCGTCTTGTCTTTAGTTGTGAACAGGATGCTTGGCTCTAGTCAGCACCATTGCATCTGTTCTAATAAAGATGCTGCTCAGGACTCTGGAGCAAGCGTAGGGAATGGGATTGCCTGCTCCTGGCACAGCTGTCATTAACCGAACGTTCCACATCCCAGGCCTCATGCTGAGAACATTAAAAACTTACCCTGACTTGGCCTGGGTAAACCTCGACTTGGGGAGTTTCGCTCACTTGCCTAGGACCATGCTGCTGGTTTCACCCCCCACCCCCACCCCATCTCAAACTTTCAGCCAGCTCTTCCTGTTTGGGAAGCTCACCCCTGAATCAGAGTGCTTTCACTCCAGATCCAACCTCTCGCTTCTTTAACTGCCACCCTTTTCTCTTTCCCCGAATAGCTTTGTTTAAGCTACATCTGCTCTTGAATTGAGCTCATCAGAGTGTCCATGGTTACCTCTCATTTTCTGCAGGAGGAATCGGGGCAGCAGGTCCAGTACCACGCCCTTCTCCATCTAGTTAGGGAGGACTATGTGTTCAGAATGCTTGTGACCTGCTTTGAGCCTTCCTTTCATCTCAGGGGTCAGCGTTATTAAAATGTGTATGATCCCCCTTGCCTCTTCTCTCGCGATTTTTCTCAAGATCAGAAATAGCTTGCCAGATTTCAGCAGAATTTTCTGAGGAGAAGGTCATTTTTTCAGGAGGGGAAATACAGCTTAGGAAGAAAAGAGAAATCTCTGAATTTGAAAAGTAGATGCAAGATCCGGTACAGCATCAAGAAATTCAACAGACTGTTTTGTGAATTAGAAACGGTGCAGGTCAGATCACATCCTCCCTGAAGCGGCAATTCCATGCTCCCGACCCTTGTGAGATGACTTCTAAAGTTAGTTCTGTCCTACGACTGCAAGCAGTATGACAAAGCAAACCTAACTAGGGTACTTGATTGAACTTCTGTGGGTGTTGCATCTGGTAGGAGCATCACGGCATTCAGTAACCACTTGGTACGTTTCTTTTTGGTCAAATGTACAACGTGCCCATTAAAGTTTAACATTGGCTTTGGAATATTTCTTAGGGAATATCCCAGGTAGTGTTGTCTTTATTTCAGTCTGGGGAACCTGAGCTTATTCGTTATCTACTGCTGTAGGACAAATTTCCACAGGATTGAGAGACTGGAACAACCCACCCCAGGTATTTAGTGTGTCTTGATATTCTATAGGTCTTAGGAGTCAAAGTGGCCTTGACTGGATTCTTGGCTTAAGGTCCTGAAGGTAAAAAAACCAGGATATCAATTAAGCTTGGCTTTCGTCTGGATGCCCTGGGGATGGAACACTGCTTGTAAGGGGAGCTGCTTCTAGAACCTAGGGAGTCTGGCACTCCTACTTCCTTGATTGCTCCATCTTTGTGCTCCGGCAAACATCCTCATGGCTTTCCTCAGTCTAGAATCCTCTCAGCTTTCTCTTCTGCCAGCTGAGGAAAATAGCTCCTTTAAAGTACTCACTTGGTGAGTGCAGGCCCACACGGACAATCTCCATTGGTTCAAGGAAGTTCAGTTGGGAAAATCCCTTGACAGTGATACCTACTATGACAGCCATCTTCACATTTCTACCTACTGTAGTGAAATAGGTATCTGGTTAACTTGACGTAGAGGCTAGAAACAGGCTCTTGGTAGGGCTGAGTCAAAGAACTTAATTTTAAAAACTTTATTTCATTCCTTTCATTGTTTAGTTTTAAAATATACACATAGGTCTTATTTTTAAATTCATATGTATGTGGCATATTTTGAAGCACACTGTGTTTCAGGGGCTCATAGATTTCTAAGAAACTAGGGCTAGGGTTGGAGCAGAGTTTCTAGTGTATAGAGAACTGTGTATTGGCAGGTAAGGAAGGGGCGGGGCCTAAGATTTAATGAACCCAGAGCAATAGTTTATTCCTATTTTTAACAGATTCACTGGAGATCTTTGAAGATGGTGATTCTTTTGTTATTTTCATGGGTTTGCTTGTTGCTTATGGTGCTAGGAATTGAACCCAGAGCCTTGCACACATACAATCCTATCACTGGAGTCCAGCTCCAGCCCATTTGTTATGTTCTATGAACAATCCCAGAAGTTCAAACATAAAGGAATTTTGTGTGAGAGAGCGTGTGCACACATTCATGTGATTTATGAGTGATACTTGGCAATACTTTTTTTTCGAAATATACATGCATTTTGGTATCTGAGTAAGCTTTACTAGGATGTTGTGCCCCTCGTGTAGGTGTGGGCATCACCCATTTTAATTTCCTCATGCTGCTGCCTGCCGGTAAACCAGAGGTCTGCAGTGCTGCCTGGGTTGTGGGCCCCACTGACTGCTGATCTAAATGTCTGAGCCCACAGTAGGCCATCTTGGAAATGAGAAAGCCAGGAAAGGCTGAGATCACAAAGCGACAGAAGGTGCCATATTCATTTTGTTGGTCTTGCCAACAAAGAACTGGAAGAACTAAACAATGATTTTTTTATATATATATTTTGGCTAAGGAAGAGGAGATAGTGCTAGAGAGATGGCTTAGTGGTCAGGAGCACTAGCTGCTCTTCTGGAGGTCCTGAGTTCAATTCCCAGCAACCACATGATGGCTCACAACCATCTGTAATGGGATCTGATGCCCTAGCCTGTCATGTAGGTATGCATGCAGATAGAACACTCATATACATAAAATAAATAAATCAAGCTTAAATCATTTTTAAAAAGCAAGACATTCTCTAAAGGTAGAGGAGAAATATTTTTTAAAAGGGTAAGAGGAGATAGCTTTGGCCTTTGGAAAGAACATATGTAAAAAAATGAAACTGTAAGGAAAAGGGAAATCATTTCAGTGACTCAATATTTCCATCTTCCCTCAAGGACATTTAGGCTTTCCTCTTCTTGAAATCATGGCCAGAAATGCAGGGAAAGAGGACATCTCCCAGATGTGTTTTTCTACTTCTCCCAGGCAGTCAGAAAATGTCGAGAAAATCGGTCATCATGCTATCAGACAGAGAGAAAGTTCAGCTGCCACAGAAGACATGTAATAACAGCACGGGGAGAGCGACAGCTCAGAGTGCAAGCGATGTGTGCTGCGTTGGAAAGAGGACTCGGGGAAAGAGGCGGGGCCAGTGTCACAGCTGTTTGTTGTGATCTCTTAGAGCAAGACACATTTTGTGTCTTTTAATGGTGTTATTTTTCTCCATAATGGACCACTCCAAGGATGTTGATAATATATTACAGGTATTATTTTTACACCCAGATTTTGCACATTAAAATCTGTCCGATCATTCACTCATTCATTCACTCACTCACTCACTTACTCATTCACTCACTCACTCACTCAGAAATACCTGTGAGACCTTAACATGTGTCATCATTTAGGTACCAGGAACAGATGATGTCCCTACTCACGTGTGTGTGTCTGTGTGTGTGTGTGTGTGTGTGTATGATTAGAAAACACAGGGAGCCTTACTGTTCATTACCTGATACGTGAGGAGACATGTTCTACATCCATTTCTGCTGGTGAGACAAACACAGCACAGAGAGGACAGGATTTGTTTAGCTTACAATTTCGTGCCCATCATTTTGGGGAAGTCAAGACAGGAACTCAAGCAGTTAATCACAGTCACGGTGAGAGCTAAGTGAGAGTAAGCAAATCCTTGGGCCACATAGCAGCTGCTGAGCTTCTGGAGGACCTGGGTTTGGTCCCCAAAACCCAAGTCTGGCAGCTCACAATCACCTGTAACTCCAGCTGCAGAGACGCTGAGGCCTTCTGTGAGTAAGGCTCGGAGCCTGTTATGTCCTTCCTGGTAGCTATTCCTCCCTCCTCCCTCCTCCCTCTTTCCCTCCTCACTGAGGAGCCCTGACTGCTTAGAAAAACAAGACCTGGAGCCCCAGGTGATGACTCACGATGCTATGCTTCAGTCTAAAAATCCCACTCCCCTTTGATAGATGCTCAATTTCCCCATCTCCCTTTGCAGCTCAGGGAGTCGTATTCCTAGCTAATGAGATCTGAGTGAAAACCTTTGGGGATACATGTAGCTGTCTGGAGTTCCACCCAAATAGCTGGAACTGTGGTAGACATCCTGATTTTAAGACAAAAGGCATGAAGGTTGAAGACCGGCATGTTAAGAATGTCCTGGTCCTAATTAGTATAGTTGAATGGTTGAAGCAATACCATTAATCGCCTATTGATCTATAGTCTTATGTAACCCCAGGCTAGCCTCAGACTTGCTATGCACTTGAAGATTGAAGATGAAGGAAATCTGTGTATCCTCCTGCCTTTACCTCTGTAGTGCTAGGATTACATGCACTGTCCCTGTCCTGGTCATATGCAGTGCAGTGGACTGAAGCCAGGGTTCTGTGCATGCTAGACAAATACTTAACCCACTCACCTTGTTTATCAAAAATAACTTAAAGGTTAACCTCCCTTTCAGTTCATTATTTTATCTGATGCAAGAAGTTTAAAGAAACAAATGAGAATTCAGTTTTGAGATGCTCGTTAGATATTTATGTAGAAGTAACTGTCCCGTGCCTTACTTTCTACAACAGAGTGAGAGTTCTAGACCCTTCAAATCTATATAGAGAGATTTGAAGGGTCATATAGTGTATGACTCAAATACTACAACAAACCTGTAGATATCAAGGGGAATAAATTGCAGTGTGGAGTCCCCAAATTAGAAGCTGGGCACTGGTATATGCAACTTACTCTTGGGGGCTGGAGAGAGAGCGCAAATGGCTCTTCCAGAAGCCCCTGTTTCTGTTCCAAACTGAATGGGTCAGCTCACAGCTACCTGTAACATCATCTCCAAGTTTCCCTGGGTGCCTGTATTCACCTCTACATACCTACACATACATACATAGACATACATGCACACACACACATACATGCACATGATGCACACACATTCACACACACACACATAATTACAAAATAAAAATACTTAAAAAAGACGGAATCCCCTAAAAACTGACTCTCCTAGTATAGTCAGCTTAGCAAGGTTGACGTTAAAACAGAAAACACAGGCTGCTGTGGTAGAAAAAGCTCAACCTGAGGACCAGAAAGGTCCCTGCGTCCCCAGCGACCTTGGTGGGAAGACGGCCCTAGAGAACTTATTTCTGTTAAGCTGCTTTCTCACCCATGTGGCAGAGCATTCGTGTACGGCTGCATCTCCCCCGTTACATAACAAACAGCCTAGTGAAAATTCCTCACCAACTTACCAAGGAGCCTTAAGTACGCCAAATTGAGCTTTTAGCACAGTTTCTGGTCGCTGATCAAAATCAGCATCCACAGTCCAATTTCATCTGCCTCCGTTAAAGCTCTTACCCAGGGCTGCAGCCTCAGTTCTGGTCATCATGTCTGCTGATGCTCACGGTTTCCCTCCCCACCCCACCCCCGCCCCCGGCCCTCCCCAAACACGTTCCCTGTGTTCTGGATGGTTTTGACTCCATCTACAGAAAATAAGTGTGGGCTGTTGAGGGATTTTGTTTGGAGGTTGGGGGGGGGGAGTTGTGATTTTTTTTTTTTTACCCACTGGCTTTTCAGAAATAGCTGTGGTGTGTGTGTGTGTGTGTGTGTGTGTGTGTGTGTACAAATAACCAAGTCTAAAGCAATGGCTTTACAGGGTAAATATCTGCCCGTCCAGCGAGTCTGTTCTCCTCAGGCCCACTGGCTTGGCATATTCTGCTTTCTTATCCTCTCCCTTATCACTGCTGGGGTGAGGGATGGGCCCTAAGCCTTTCACTTTGTCTTTCCCTGTTTATCCCAACCAGCTCTTGTATTTGTTAAGCACTGTTTTGGATCTGCATTAATTTTAAGTCCCCGAGGAGCACTGTGTTCCCAAACATTGTATTCTGCAATCTCATGCTCAGATCACTTTGTGTGATGCCAGACACCTCCTGGGATCCCAGGAAATGTTCTTTCTTTCTTTCTTTCTTTCTTTCTTTCTTTCTTTCTTTTTTTTAAGAAGATGGGCAATTAGTCTAGGATGCCCATAAAATATATTTCCTGGTCGAGTTCCTCTTGCCTTTCATTTAGACCCACTGACTTAGGACAAGCTATTGGCTAATAGACCCTGAGCCTTCCAGAGGACTTGCTAGCCTCTCTGTATTTCTACAGAAGCAGAGGTGAATATTGACAGTCTTCCAGGAAAGAAACAGTGAGAAGCATCGGAACAGGGACGCTCACGGCTGTAGATGTGGGATGCTGGGAAGATGACAGCCCCCTTCCTGGGTAGGCCTCAGTGCCCTCACTGTGGGAAGCTGTCCTTTAACCACAGAGAAGGGCCTTCCAGACAGACATCTGTCTGCTAGCGGCATTTGCTGTAGGTAGTAGGGGCTTCTGTCCAAATAGACAAGCCAGCTGTGTGCACATTATCCTTCTCACAGCTTCCCAACTCTGTCTAGACACTTCCACATCTTCCTAAGTTGAGTTTGCTTCTGAATGCTGCCAGGGCAGAATAGGACCATGGACAGTGGTCCGGCTGCCAAGCCCCAGTCCATAGCAAAGCCAGTTTTCTGCACGCCAAGGAGCCCTGGGAGAGGGTCTTTGAACAAGTACGCTATGCTTTGCTTGTGGTTCACTTCTCTTTCTTGGACTACCTATGGGATGACAGATTCTTCCAGAAGCCCAGACTCCCTACCCCAGCTTTCATTTCCTGAGTCTCTCTCTCTCTCTCTCTCTCTCTCTCTCTCTCTCACACACACACACACACACACACACACACACACATCAAAAAAAATCTCATTTTTGCAAGTGTAGCTCCTAAAATGTTTAAATATATCTTCATTATGAAACATTTCAAACAAACAGAAAACGCTTTATCAGACATCTGCACTTTAAACACCCACCCGAACAGATCTTCATATTTGAATTGCTCCTGGGTCTGCAAGTATTACGGAAGGTCCTTTCATGCCTAATGCCCTTCCTCCTCCCCTCGCTCCCCAAAGGCAACTTTTATTTGGAAGTTGTTATAAACTATGTCATTGCCATGTACGCATTTATACTTTCATTACAGATTTTTAATAAGCAACATATATCATTGCTTTGTTTGTAGAACATTAAAATATGTCATCACCATGTATTTTTGGTTGATCATTAGTTTTTAGATTTCATATTGCAATCCCCCCAAAAAAATTAACTCAGTTTTTACAACTGCTGTAAACTTGTGCCTCCCTTTACTATCTCCATGTTATTCTCTTCTCTTTCTTTAAGGACTCGCATGTTATTTTTAGTTTGCTATTTGCTCTAGCAAACAATGCTGCAATTAACATTTGCATACCAGTCTCCCAGGCTGTGATGCAGAGGTTTGCCAGGCCAGAGTTGCTGCACTCTGATGTTACATGGTGTGTGTGTGTGTGTGTGTGTGTGTGTGTGTGTGAGAGAGAGAGAGAGAGAGGGGGGATTCTTTGTTGGGAGGGAACTGTCACTCAGCATCCCTCACCTCCTCCCACTAGATCCCTGAAGCACCACTGCTTCCTGTGTGTGATGGTAAGAGTTGTCTTCAAGCATTGGCAGGTGTTTCCTGCGGTGCAGAACCACCCTTTGCTGAGTTTCACTAACACAGACAGTGGACCGACTACTCAGGGCCTCTCCGTCTCAGCATTGATTTTCATATATATTTTCATTTTGGTTTCCCAAGAGTTCTGTTTCTCCACATTTTTTTTAAACATCAGATATTTTCAGAATTAAAATTTTTGTGGCTAGTTTAGAGCTATGAAGTGGTGACTTCTAAGTTTTGCTTTACCATAGCTTCTATTAATAGTGGTTGGTCTTATGTGGTTGGTCTTTAGGTTTCCTCTTCTGGAATTTGACTATTCAGATGTTTTTTTTTTTTAAATCTCTCTAGAAGATCAGTATAGGATTTAAAACTTGGATGATTTTACATCTGGGAAAATAAGTCCTAAATTAAACTTATTTGCTTTATTAATGACATAATTTTATTTTGAATTGTCGATCTACAATAACATTATGTTTTATACTTTTGTGCTTTATTTAGTTTTTCCCACCCAAGTGTGTAAAGATAGTCTACATGTTTCACAAGGAATATAATTTTACTGTTCACATTTAAATATTTCAATCGTTAAGCTGTCATAGGGTAAAAGTGAGCATACCTATTCAGCAATTTATTTTTCCAAATCTGGATTTTTGTGCCATCTCGGACTTTAAAATTTGCTATTAGGTAGTACAATGTCCAGATTCATTATCTTTCTTCAATTGCTTGGCTTGGCTCTCGTGATGGGCTATCTGGCCAACGAACAACATCTCTTCCTCTGGCCAACTGAGAGCATCTCTTTTTCCCTTCCACCTGGGACTCTCCATTGTCCCCACCTGTGGACCTCCACCCACAATGTGCAGTCTAAATTCATTCTGTCAGGATGGGTGTAGGCATGGGTTTAGCATCTTCCCAGTGAGAGCTGCATGGAGTAATGCTAAAGGGTGGAGGGGGTAAGACTCTTCTTCATTCAAAAGGCATAAGAAAGAGATTTACCCTTCCTATCGGTGTGTAAAAAAGGAAGAAAATACAACCCCAGTACTGTGGCGGCATCTTCCCAGGGAAGGAGACACACTGGAAGCAGGCTCACGGAGACTGGCTGGACAGGAAGATGAAAGGTCCCAGGTCCTGATGTCATCGTGTGGCTGCAGTAACCAGTATTGCCTTTCCTGTGAGCTGAAATAGTAAATTTCTTACTGCTGAAGTCAGAGATAAAACACTTTATGTTTTATGTCCAATTATTTATAGCTACATTTTGAACTTTTGTTTTTAAATTAGTGTGTGTGTGTGTGTGTGTGTGTGTGTGTGTGTAGTATAGCTCAGAGGACAATTTGTGGAAAATGTTTTTCTCTTTTTACTATGTTGGCCTTATAGATCACCCTCATGTTGTCAGGCTTTGGGACAAGAGCCTAAACCCACTGAGCCATCTGGTCTACCCTTAGATTTTAGTTTTGATGCAAATTTCGTGATTATTTTTCCATGATCCCAATCAGATTGGGATTTTTTTTTTTTGAGTGTGTGCTAACAGTATATGTTAGCTTAGGGAGATCTAATTTCTCATAATAATGAATATTCTAATTCATGAATATCTTTAATATTTAATGTTTAATGCGTCTGTAGAATCTGTCGAATTTGGAGAGAGGGCCACTGAGATTGGATATTGTTATGTAGGCTAGGTTGGCTTCAGATTCTCGATTCTTCTGTCTCAACCTCCCGAGGGTTAGGATTATAGGCGTTCCCAGCCTCTCTTGATTTTCTGCATAGACAGTTAAAATATCCAAGTAAGGAGAATTAATAGTTCCCTTGCCATGCTGGGAGAACAGATAGATGCAATCACGGAGACGTGCTGATTGTAATTTTCTGTCTTGTGCATTCCCTAATGTAAGGCTCATCAGCAGACACTGGGCAATGTTCTGGGCTCTTTAACAAGATAGTATGTATGTATGTATGTATGGATGGATGGATGGATGGATGGATGCATAGATGGATGGATGGATGTGTGGGGCTCTCTGTCCAGCCTGCAGTGTTAAGTGCTGGAGCGGACTCTCCCGCCCCACCTCCGCCCTCCATTCTTCTCTAGTGTCCTCTGCTAGCTCAGAACAAACAGGGCCCTGTCTTTGCATTTCTGACCCATTGGAAAGTTTAATATATTGGACCAGTTTTTTTCTGTTGTGTTTTAGTATCTGTGATGATGTGGATGCAGTTGGTATGTATCCTCTAGAGGATTGTGTGTTGAAATTTAATCCTCATTTTGAAATATTAACAGAATAGAAAGGTAGTCTAACGAATGCTTAGAAATAGAGCCTTTGACTGGGATTAGATATGGTCATCAGTGTGGAGCCCTATAACTAATACTGATGGCTTTGTAAGGAGATAAACCAGAACAGACAGACAGACAACAGACAACACACACACACACACACACACACACACACACACACACTTCATGTCTTGCTATGGGACATTCTGTGCTGCTACTATGAGAGTCTGACAGTTCGAAGGCTGTTATCAGGTACAAGCTCTTCAAGCTCCAGAAGTACCTGAACCCTAACCTAAATGAACTTTTATCCCTTATAAAGTGATTCAGCCTCATACACTTGTCTATGGTAAGGCAAAGACAGTAGCCGCTGCTTTGTGTTTGGAGTTGAGCAAGTGCCTCCAGGGCTTCTGTGCAGCAATGCCAGATGCCATCTTGAGCAAAAATCTGAAGTCTACGATGCATTTTGAAAAGGATACCACAGTAATTATCGTCAGATACAGTGTTGCTGGTTTGAATGAGGCTCGTGTACTTGAACATTTAGATCTCCAGTTCGGTGACTCTGTCTGGGGAGGTGGTGTGGCCTTGCTGGAGGAATGACATCATCACCATGGATGGGCTTTGAGAATTCATAGCCTCACCCTATTTTTGGTTCTCCCTCTCCCCTGCCCCTCCCTTCCCTCCTCCCCTTTCCCTTCTCCCTCTCCTCCCTCTTCTTCTCCTTCTCCTCCTCCCCCTCCCTCTCCCCTCCCTCCCTCTTTCATGTGATTGAAAAGTGATCCTTCAGCTTCTACCCCCTCCTAGCTGTGGAGAGACTCCGATAGCTTTCTTCTTTGAGTTATGGACAGCCATGGTATTTTATCACAGCAGCAGGAAAGAAACTCGTACAACTTCTCAGAGTTTCCCCAGTGCCTCCTGAACACTGCAGTTGGGGCTGTGTTTGTCATCTGGCTAATGGGGAACAGTGATAAATGCTATTTTCTATGGTTGAGAAAAACGAAGCTCCCCTTGCTTAATTGTAGTGGAGAATGACCAGGCAGTGACAGTTCTGTGAGTTCTTCCAGACATGGGGCTTGGCCTTGTTCATCCCGTGCCTTGAAGAAAACAATGCTCTGTGAAAGGCCGTAAGCTGAGCCAACCACATTTCACGTTTCTGCCTGGCTTCATTCAGCCGAGTTCCCGTGGACCAAGGAGACCTGCGATGGGTGTCCTCCAGGGCTTCGCAGTGTCCCGAACTGAGGAACAAAGGGGAGAAGAAAGCAGTGAGGTGGCGGGTGCCAGTTTCCAACAAGCAATTGTCAGTGGCATTTCATCCAGAACGTGAATTTTGATTGAGGCCTAGATTTTTTTTTGTACGACTCTCCTTATATAAACTTAGTATGTAAATATAATCAAAATAGCAGTCATTAACATTGCAAAACTTATTTATTAAAATATGTAAAGCAGACAGCTGCAACAGTGGTGACTAAGAAGTATAAAAATATTCTGTTTAACGAATGGATTTTGAACTCCTACTATGTGCTCCCACTGTTCAGGAAGTAGGCCTACACGGATGTGTGACAGTTGAGTTGGTGAGCTGAAGAGGTGGCTCAGCAGATAAGAGCACTTGCTGCTCTTCCAGAGGACCTGAGTTTGATTCTCAGCACCCATGTGGCTGCTCACAACTGCCTATAACTCCAGTTCCAGGGGATCTGGTTTCCTCTTCTGGCCTTTTCAAGCACTAGGCATATATGTGGTACACAAACATACATGCAGGCAAAATACCCACACACATGAAATAACAACAACAACTACAACAACAACAACAACAATAATAATAATAATATAATTGGACCTATGGGTAATATCAAACATATAATAGGATATACTTCTTAAGAGAATGTTAGTTTATGGGCTACAGAGATGGTTCAGTTGCAAGAACAGGTGCTGCTCTTGCAGAGGACCTGAGTCCACTTCCCAGCACGCAGGTCAGGCTGCTTAAAACTCCAACTCTCTTCATCTGACTTGGGCATTGCACTCACATTCACATGTGTGTACTCACTCACACTTGCACAATTAAAAGTAAAATAAAATCTTTTTCAAATTTGGCCTTAGTTTAGCTGGGCGTGGTGGCTCACATGACCATGGCCAGAGTGCTTCAAGATGGGAACTTTTGGCAGGTGATCAAGATGAGGTTTCTCTCAGTGTAGCCCCCATGACTGAACAAGGTATGGTGGCTTTAAAAGAAGAATAAGGCCAGAAAGCACACATATATCTTGTCTCTTGTCATGTGATATTCTGTGCAACTTTGCAAGAAGGTTATCATCATATGCAAGATCTTTGAATGTCAGAACTATAAGTGAAATAATCTCCTTTCTTCATAAAGGGACCCAGCCTTATTATTTTGTTATAGCAATGCAAAATAGACTAATACAGCAGTCATTGCTTTGTGCTTGGAACAAATGTTCTAAGACTTAAGACAATACATCTATTAGGAATATGAATTTATGGTGAAGCAGGAGGATTGTGAGCCTGAGGCCAACCTAGGCTACGTAATAAGATCTGATCAGGAGGAAGAGGAGAAAACAGAGGGAGGAGGAGGAGAAGGAAGAGGAAGAGGAAGAGAAGGAAGAGGAAGAAAAGGAGGTGTAAGAGGAGGGAGAGGAAGAGAAGGAGGAAGAGAAGGAGGAAGAGAAAGAGGAGGGAGAGGAAGAAGAAGAGGAGGGGGGAGGAAGAAGAGGAGGAGGAGAGGATCCTTCCAGAGTTGTTGTGTGCTTATGTTCTTAGCAGCATTATGCATGATAGCCAAGAGGTGGAAGCTCTCTCTCCCCGATAGAAGAATTGAGAAGAAAACATTGCATACATAGGATGCTAAATCATTCAGCTTTAACAGAGAAGGAAATTCCTTCGTATTAAGATGAGAATGAACCTTGAGAAAACTGTGCTGAGTGAAACAAGCTAATCACAGGAAGAAGAGGTTACTGTATATGCCTAACTTATATGAGTGCCTAAAATAGATCCATAGCGCTGGGAAGTGATCGTGGTTGCCAAGACCTTGGACAAGAGTGAAATGGGAAATATTTAATAAATATTAAAAAGAATAAAAAAATGGGCTTCCTATACGCAGGGGGCTGTGGTGTTCAGTTTTCTGGCATCTAACAGAAGGCCTGATACACAGTAGGTACTTGACTAATATTTTTGCTGCTTTTGCTACTCCTCCCCCATCCTACGTCCCATGCTGCAGGACAAGGGCCAAGTGGTTCTGGGAGCCAGTTCAGCAAACAAAGACTCTTCTCTCCTTGGGGCACAGAGGGGAAGAATTTCAAATATTTGTGATTTGATATTTGTCCTGGTCACGGCAACTCTGCTTTACTCCCAGTGATGCACATCTGAGCCCAGTTGGCATTTCAGCGTCCTAAAGATAGATCCTGTTTCTACTTCCTAAAGCAAAATAGAATCACAGTGGACTTTGTAAGAAAATACAGAAGTGGAAGAAAGGCTGTGAGATGAAATCATGATTAGGCTCCTGGGCTCTGCCTGCAGCCCCACACAGGAGGAGGGTGAGGTAATTAGCGTGTTTCTGCAGATCCACGCTTGTCTTTGTCCCTCCACTGGCTCTGTCTCATTCTCCTGTGCTTATTTTTTCCCCCAACTTGGCCAAAAATAGAGAGACACAAAAATGTTTCCTTGTACTTTCTTTGGCTTTTCTACTTTTTTTTCCTGGTGTGTTTGGTTTCCTCTGGTGTGGTCTTTCTTTTTTCTTACCACCTACTGGCACCCCCTCCCCATTCCTCGTACCCCCAATAGGACTGTGATCTGTTCTGGAACCTGGTTTGGTGCAGGGTGTCCAGGAGGGGCAGCATTTAGTGATGTCTGGGTCCCTGAGCTGAGAGGGATCCCAAGGAGAGGATCTTGTTTCCAGGGCAGGCACAGGGCAGCTTCTTGTCAGCTCTGTTTGTTCTGCGTCCTCCTTGCGAATTTGTCAGAATTCAGAATGGAATCTCTCTGGGCGCAAAACGTATCAGAGATCTTTCTCTGTCTCTTCATGCTCTTATGGGAACCAACAGAAGACCATGGCCATCATAGAACCAACCACAGTGTCCAGGCTTGGGTATTTAGCCATGTTACTTTTTAAGATGTTACATTCCCTATCCCTTCTAGTTTCATTTTAGTTGCAGTGAGAAATAACCTGACAAAAAGCAACTTAGGGGAGAAAGGGTTTGTTTCTGCTCACAATGCCAGGTTATATATAATACATCATAGCAGGGAAGTCAAGGTAGCAGGAACTTAAAACAGCTAGTCATCTCACATCCACAGTCAAAAGCAGAGAAATAAGTGCATGCAAGAGTATGTGCTTGCTTGTGATCAGCTCAGTTCCTCCACTCTTACTCAGGTCAAGGCCTAAGGAATGGTGCTGCCCACAGTGGGCTGATACTTTCCATATCAACTAATTTCATTAAGACCACCACCCCCAAGTATGTCCATAGACCAACCCAACATAACCAACTCTTCATTAAGATTCTCTTCCCAGATGATTCTAGGTTGTGCCACATTGACAAATTCAACTATCACACCATCCAAAGCTATGTAGCAGGCATTCCTCTATGCATTTTAAAATGTTATTAACACATTTAATTCTTTAGTAACTCAGACCTCCCATACAACATCTCTGGGAATTGAGAATTACTATTATCTGAATTTTGTGGATAAGAAACTGAGGTCTTGGGAAGGGGGTTCAGTTTTACAGTTAATATCCTGAATCCACATTTTTAACCAACAGTCTTTGCTGCCTTTGTTTTTTGTACAGTTCCCTAGGTTTCCTTTGGAAGTTTCATGTCTGGTTTTATGAAACGTCTCCCCCAATGTATAATATCTCATGTTGGGCAATGAGTATATCCCTCTGAGCCTTTGGGGCAGTTCTTGACACATCCACTGGCAGCCATAAGAACAAGGCTCCAGCCTGCAGAAGACTTGGAATCTGACCTTTCTTTCCAGGAACCAGATAGTGAGAAAATAGTGCCTACATATAAACTTAGAAGAACTGAAATTTCAGCAATGGTGTTATCATCCTTGTAAGAAGTGCCCCGCACCCATGTAAACAAAGGCATTCCCCTGAGATCTGTCACCAGTCAGCATGAGTTTGCAAGCAGCCATCCAGACTCTTGGGAACAAGATCATGAATTTTTTAGATGATTGGCTGGAATCAAGAAAGTGGTTCAGAGCTGCAGGACAGACCTTCCGGTGAGGGTAGCAAACCGGTCTGGAAAGAAGCCCATGACCTTGGCCTGTTTACCCTGGAAGACCATAACCAGGACCTTGGACATCACGAGGTGCTTGGCTAATCCTCTAACTCTACCTGTGTTCCTCTGGCTGGACCCCAAATGGCTTCTCCTGGCGAGAACTGGGAGCTGCAAAGAGGATTTACAGAAAGTCAGGAAGACCTTGAGCTGTTCCTCCCTGTGCTTGATGTCTCATTGTTACACTGTCTGCTTCCTACTAGTAATTCCCAGGGCCTCTGCCCACCCAGAGCTTCCTCCCACAGGGCTCTGGTGTCAGAATGAGCAGAAAGTGAATCCTGCTAAGAAATTAGCTGATAACATTTGAGTTAAGGCTTGTCTTCTGCATGATGTATGAGTATCTTTCTAGAGACAACAAAACCAAGAAACTTAAAAACCAGAGGCAGCATGAGCGTTCTAGGAGTAGCATCAGGCTCTTTGACGTGGGAGGGATTTGATTGGTGCATTAGTGCTTTGGACTGCTGTAATAGAACACTGTAGATTGGGAGATTCATAACCTACAGAATTTATTTCTCATGGTTCCGGGGACTGGAGGGTTAAGAGCAAGACACTGGCAGGTTCTGTATCTGATGAGGTCCAGCTTTCTGGTTCACAGACATCCATCTTCTTTCTTGACCCTTACATAGTGGGAAGAGAAGGCAGCACTCTGGGGCCATTTTATTAAAGGTACTAACTTCTTTCATGAGTGCCCTGGCCTCATAATGTAATAATATTAATACATAAAGGCCCTACAGCTAATTCCACCACTTTGGTAGTAAGATTTTTCAAATGAATGTGAGAGGAGGGATTGTATTTTTTCCATAGTTTCAGTTTGGTTTCTGGGAGGGTTACATCTTGCTATGTACCCTTGACTGGCCTAGAACACACTACATGGACCGGATTGGCCTCAAACTCATAGATATCTACCTGCTTCTTTCTCCCAAGTGCTGGGATTAAAGGTATATGTTACTCCTCAAATTCTTATAATGTATCAAAAATTGGCCCCGATTGACCAGCCCACCAGACCTGGAATTCAGTATCAAACATCAACTTTGAAGCTGTAGCTTTGTGTCTCTATACTGGCTCATAGGATTCACCCATATCAAGCCATCAGATGAGTTCCCTCTAGGCATTAGTGGGTGCCTCGGTTAAGTTGAGCACACTCTAGACCTTGGCTGCTCACCATGCCTCCCAGGAGGGCTTTGCCGGGAAAATTTGCATGCCCTTTTGGGAGGACAATCTCCCCTAGGAGCCAACCCCTGGGCAGATAACTGCACTTTGACCCAGGAAGGAAACAAAGGCCTTTATTAAATCTTGAGGCCAGAGCCCTCATGAATGAGGTTACTTACTAGCCTTACCAAAATGGCCTCCGGAGCTGCTATCCCCACCACCACCACCACCCCCGCCCCCCCCCCCATACACACCCTGCCTGTCCTCTCACCAAATCAGAGCTCAGTAAGAAAATGGCTGCCTAGGAACTAGGGGAAAAACCAAAGCACCTTGAAATGGGAATAGATGGTCTCCAGAATCAGGAGAAAGGGGCCATTCTCAGCCTAGGCAAAAGGAAGTTGGCAAGCTCGGGGCCATCATGAGTAGGCGTTCAGAATCCTGTCTCCAGCCTGCCCTGCTGCCTCCACTCCAGTCTTCTCTGGGCCGCCTCTGAGGACCAGCCCCTAAGGGATACCTTTTTCTTTCAGATCTCTATGGTTCTTCTTCGACCCCTGTCTCAAAATACTCCTCTCTTCCTCCAACTCAGCGCCAGACTGCTGGCATCCGACTCGCGTCCTGTGCAGGCTGCCATGTCTGGCTTTCCTGGGTTTATAATTGCCTCTGGTTAAAGTTTAAATAGATGGGTTTCAGCCCAAGAGAAAAATGTAAACAAGCCGTTTGTGCCGGCTCGGGCAGCTGGCTCTCCGTGCTCCTGAATTCTGCACTATGGGAAATTCACTTTGCTTTTCTCTAGCCCAGGGACTGAGCCTCTGCCACCACCACAAGGTTTTTCAGAGCTCTGAGTGCCTCTCCGAAGCCATTGAAGCTATCGAGGAGGCTTTTAGAGGAACCGCACTTTCCCTTTTAACTCAATTAAGCCATCAGGATCCTGTTCCCATTCCAGTGAGTGGGTCTGGTACGTGGAGGTGAGAACCAGGCGGCAGTCTTCCCTGGGCTGACCGCCCAACAGGAAGGAGAGGAAGGGACTGTCATTTCCCAGCTGGAATTTTTTTCTCTGAGGGGAGGAGGGATTGAATTTGTTGCCCTAGGGTTTTTTGTTTTGTTTTGTTTTTTTGTTTTTGGTGAATGACCTCCAGTCAGGAAAATGGTGCCATTCCTGGCTGAGGAAGAGAGAAGGTGGCTGGGCTTGGCTCTCTTTCCTCAGAAGTGAGCAGGCGTCTGCCTTTTGTCAGGGTTTTGTTGATGGTTGTAGTTTTGTCTGAAGAATACTGACTTCCTGTGTCTTTCTGCTTTGTGAGCTTTGTGTACAGGGGTCAGGATGGATACTTTGGGGGTGCTTTAATCAAGACTTTAATCGTTGGATCGTTGCCTTCTCTACTGAAAACCTCCCAATAAGTCCCCATTTCTAGTTCAGACGCTTCTGCGGAAGCTTCTGGGATCTGGCTCCGCCCCGCCCCACTTCACCTTCAGCTATCACAGCCCCAGGCTGAACTCGCTGAACTGATTTGAACCCTTCCACCCTGCCGTGTGACACCCCCTTCTCTGCAGTGCCCCAGCACCTGGACTTGCTCCCGATGCAGCTCCCAGCTGCCTCCCCGTGTTCCCTGGATTCCCCGCAAGCCGAGTGGACCCTTCCTCCAGTTCTCTCGAAGCCCTTTCCCCCAGACCTTGTTTCTTTGTGTTGTTCAGCCAACAAACATGTGTCAGCTTCTTAGCCTTGATGAATAAGTCGGCCTCTGAATGAAATATCATGTTCCCATCCCTCCCACACTGCCCAGTGTCACATGTGACCCACAGTGTCCAAATAATATTCCATCTTTTGGGGGCTGGAGATCCAACTCGGGACCTCACACACGCTAAGTATTGAACCACTGAGCTACACCCCTTGACCAACATTAAGTCTTTGTTTTCCAGTCCTGCTAAAAAGCTGTTTATCTCTTAAAAGCTCTTGGAGTTGGGCTTGGTGACACATACTTGTAACAAACAAACAAACAAAAACAATCCAGACAAATAAGCAAACAGGAAATAGCTCTTGGGAGTAACAGACAGGTTCGAATCTTAGTTCTGTGCCGTTTTGGAAGAGAATTCCTTCTTAATTCTGATTCTTGCAACCCCTGCTTCCTCCATGTGGACAAGGAAGATAATAAAACCATTTATGGTCCAAGTGCAAATTAAACTGGGATCTTTCCAGGAAAGGCTTGAGCCCTTTACCCAGTGAGTGGACCCAGGCTTGTAGTCCTGTTGCCCCAGGGTCCACTGCAAAAGGCCATTACAGCTATAACGTACTGCAAACAGGGAGGTGGCCTGGCCAGGGTGAGCGGCCCCCCAGACCCGTGGACTGGCAAACTCTATAAACAGTCTGCTAATCTGGACATCCATGTCTGTGTGGAGGGTGGTGGCCATCTGGTCCAGATTTATCCTATCAGTACCTCTCCACAGTCATGGTGGCCTGTTACAAGAAATAGGTGGACAATGCTTGGAAGGAAGAGATCAAAGACATCCTCATCTGCCATGACAGGATCCCTGGTTCGGTCCCTCAAAGTTTTCAGGCTCTGGTGCCTGTGCTTGCCACTAGAAATCCTACCCACAAACCCACCATGAGGACCAGGGTTCACCTTTGTAATGAGCATTACAGGATTTTAATGTGATAAAAAGCAAGAAGAGAAGGAGGACACAGTTCCCTCTCATCCTTACCTTCTCCTTATACTCAGAACACTTAAATATTGGCACATTATACTCTGAGATGTGGATCTCACCCTTCGGTTTAAAGGCTGTAAGATGCGTGTCCATTTGCAAGAGTGATCTTGCTCTGTACAGCTACTGCTCCTTCTGACTTGATCTCGCAAGGTTTCGAGAGACTCCTTTTTTATTATTTATATTATTTATTTGTTTGTTCGAGGCAGGGTCTTACTATGTAGCCTTGGCTAGTCTGGGACTTGATATTCAGTTCAGGTTGACCTTGAACTCATAGTGAACTCACAGCCTGCCTCTTTCCCCAGCACTGGGGTCACAGGTGTGTACCATCATGCCTGACTGCTCTTGTGGGTAGCATTGACCTATTTATTCATCGCTAGAAGACTGGGTGATGATGCCGAGGCACCAGGCAGCACTATTTGTGGCTATTTTACTCTTACCTTTAGCTGCTGGTGTGAGGTCAGCTTCTCTCTGCCAATCTTAGAAGGGATGCCAATAAAGACACTCCTGACTCTCTCCTTCACCAAAGCCAGTCACTTTTTCTCATGAGAGGGGAGCATGGACTCTGCTCATGCTCTGAGTACACGTTGCCACTGAGCGGTGAGCTCAGCCTTGAGGAACCAGTGCGTGCCTGTCAGGAGAAGGAACCCAAGTCCAGTTCTCCTGCTCTTCTCCTGACAGGCAGCTTGAAGCCTTTACCTCCGTCATCCCTAGCCTGTGCGTCCAGCTTCTTCTTGGTCCAAGATCCCTAAGTGTTTCTAGCTTCCTTGGCACCCATTCTGATCACAGAACTGACATGAGAAGCCACTGCTTTCGTCCACAGAGCCAGCAAACAGCTGGAGTAGTGGGAGTCCCAGGGTGAGGATGGAAGAGTCTAGGCTGTGTGTGTGTGTGTGTGTGTGTGTGTGTGTGTGTGTATGTGTGTTTATATGTATGTGTGTGAGTGTATGTGTGTATGAGTGTGTGTATGTGTGTGAGTCTGTCTGCATGTGTGTTTATATGTATGTGTGTGAGTGTATGTATATATATGTGTGTGTATATGTGTATATATGCACGCGCATATATACACATGCATGCGTGTGTGCGTGTGTGTGTGTGTGTGTGTGTGTGTGTGTGTGTGTGTGTTTGACAGCCCATACATGTCCATTTGGTTGGAGTACTAGATATTTTTGTGTAGGAGAGCCACAGAAAGCAGAAATGGAACTACAGAGAACAAAGTGGCAGAGAAGTACCTCGCAGGCAAACTGTTGGAAGAAGAAGAGCCTGAAACAATCACTGGCCAAAACAGAAACAGAGCAGGAAGTTGCATCATGAGAGGCAGGCTGCCAGGGTCATGCTGAAGAGACACAAATGTCACAAAATAAAAATAAAAAGCGTGAGCCTGACTTTGCCTGGGCCCGCACTGTTACAATACTTTCTTCTTGATAGTGACATGAAATTACTGAAATCATATTTGGCAAAGCAAGCATGAAGACCACAGGAAAACAGAAGGAAGATCGGCATTATCTTACCAGTTACGTACACTGTACTTTGTTTGTTTTTGTATCCGCAGCTGATTATAACTTAGCTCTGTCCCTCCATGTAAATGTTTTATTCTGCAGAACTTAGAAATATTAAAAACAGGTTATGAAATTGCATCACTGAACCTCATTATTAGCACACACTGAGAAGTTCTAACAAACACATCCTAACAATAGTAATGTGACTGGTGACATCAGAGCGAGAGAGACCCCACTGCCACGGGTGTTACTACATTCATCATCTTGGTTCAAGTAAAAATATTAGTCTCTTTACGAAGAAGAAGTGAATAGTTAAATTTCCTGCTGATTAGATTCTGGTAACTACACATGTGAAAAGGTTCTAGGATTTGGCTTTAGGCAAGACAGTTCTATAAAAGGTTGATATAGCTTTTGAATATACTTGGTATCTGGGCCTCAGAAAAGTCTTCTGAATATGTTACTTCAGAAATGTAGTCATACCTATTGGCAGTCTGTCACGCTCCTAGAACTGGAGTGGCCTCAGATGATCAGCCCATGTGCCAGTGTCACGAAGAGTTAAAAGGATGTTGAGATCTTGGCAGCGAATGGGGCAAGTTAAGTGGACTCTGGCTACAGTGCAAACAGTACTTCCCCGCTGGATACAGTTTTAGCCTGTGCTATAGGGCCAGCAGGAGTAACTGGAGAGGAGCTCGGGTGGACAGAGTGGAGAGGAGCCAATCAGGCAGAAAAGAGTGGACAGTGAGGAAGAAGGCGAATTCTAAGGGACCCTTGCTTTCTCTGCATGTGGTGGGTATTTCACTGATAGCTATTGATGGAAGACATGCATGAAACAGAAAGTATGTGTGGATACCCAACTCAGAGCGTAGGTCCGGCTTCACAACAGGGTTATGTCACTTTGATTGTGACACCGCTTTGGCAGTCTGTAAAGATGCGTGGTTTTCAGAAGTGATAAGTTTGACATTTATTTTATTTTTATTTTATGTATTTAAGCGCTTTGCCTGTGTGGATTTATATGCACCATGTACATGTGGGCCTGGTGCCCTCAGAAACCAGAAGAGGGTGTTGAATCCCTGGAAATGGAGTTACAGACTGTTGTAACCCAACAGCAAGTAGGCACTGGGAGCTGAACCTGTGTTCTCTAAAAAGCAGAACAAGGAAAAGGAAAAGCAGAAAGGAAAAACCAAAAAACACCCGGCTGGAGAAACGGCAGTGGTTTCTCCCGTGAACGTCCCCACACCGCTGCAGATGTATCTCCAGAGGCCCTCCATCTGGATGTTTACTTTGCCCACAGTATCCATGGATCCTGAATCCTCAGACTCGATCAATAACAATGAGGATATTGGGAGCGGTGGCAGCAGCAGTGGGGGGGGGGCGGTGGGGAGGGGTTGCATATATCCTGAACATTCATGATTTATTTTCTTATTATTCCTGGAAAGTCTAGCATCACAAGAGTTATACATTTGTATGGTGTGAGGTATTACAGGGTATCTAAAGAGGATTTAAAATATTCAGGGAGATGCACATAGGATGTGTGCACATAGCATGCCATTCTGCAGAACGGACTTGAGCACCCTCATGTTTGGGTCTCCCAGGGAGACTGTAACTAAGCCTGTGTGGGAACTAGGGGCCGTTGCTGCAGATCTGAAATCTTGCTTCCCAGAAGTTCAAGGCACTCCCTGGCCCAGCTTATGTTCCAAGAAACTTATCTTTTTTCTGATGATGTCCCCTAGGAACGGGGAAAAGGTGAACTCAGACGTGCTGTGCCCCATTTTACATTGCAAATCTATAGCTCTTTCCTTGAGTGACTAGCTGGCCATTCTTAAGTCTTGCTCTTGCGCGCTGAAGAGTGTCGCATCTCTGTCCCTGGAGATTACAAAGGAACTTTGCTCTTTACCCAAAATACCTCTCTCTCCCAGCTTCCCCTCCTCTGAGGAATGCTGTCATGTCAGGCTGCACTGCCCTTGAACCAGACGACTTTCTCTGCTTCTTTATCTGTCTAAATAAAGCTAACCTACATTTGCTGTCTAATTCATTCAGAGGCTTGCTTGTGCTATTTAAAGTACCCCTCAAGGCCCCTGAGAAAAACAAGATGCTTTATCGCCTGTAAGGAACTTTAGGTTTGCTGGTCATTTAAGGGATTCAAGAATCTTAAGAATCCATTGAGCCTGCTCTGACTGGGGCTTGAAGAACAAAGGAAGGCTTCAGGTTTTTGGTTCCACACAGCTTTCATTGCCTTGTGTGGTGCTGGGATGAGTTGACAGAAAAAGAAGGAGTTGAAATGTAAGTGTGTGTGTGTGTGTGTGTGTGTGTGTGTGTGTGTCCTTGTCTCTAAGTTTCATGATACCTAACTTTTCTGAAGATGAATCTGTCATTTTTCATTGTGGTCTCTAATGACTGATTGGGCCATTGTGGGTTTATTTACCCCTTTGGGAACAACTGTGAAAATGTAGACAGCTGTCATCTCAGTAAACTGAATTTGAGTATTTGGTTTGTTGCTATCTCTCCTTTTGGCCTTCATGGGCCATTTCATTAGAGAACCTTGTCTCTTCCATGTCCCAGAAAAGCAGACAGTACAGAGATCATTGCAGAACAGAATTCCACTGTGAATTTATAAGGGACTGGGCTCAGAGGCCTGGGATTTGCTGTTTGTTTCTTGAGATCCAGAATGTATCGGGTCTGTTGGCTTGCCTCGCGGGAGGGCAAGCTGGTACAGCTCGATTGTCTTAACCATTAGGGCCCCCCTGCTACCTTCAGCTCAAGCTTATTATCAGCATCCACTTATTCAGCCAGGATGCTGTGACGTCCATTGCAGAGAATGAGTCAGAAGCCACAAGCTAACAGGTCTATTCCTTTCCTCTGTCACCTAGGAAACCAACTCATCATCCACAGGAAATGCAGGCCCCGATGGGGAATGTGCCCAGATCAGGTTAGAAAGCTAGCGATGAGGTTTTCAAAGGAGGTCAAATAATAATGTGCAGAATCTTGTTCTGAGGTGGGAAGTGGACCCAGCCTCAGAAGTGTGGGTGGTGGTGGTGGTGGGGAGGGCTAGCCAGCAGAAACAGCAAGAAAAATTAATCAGCTAAAAGCAAGCAAGATGTCTGCTTTATAAGAACTTGTCCAAGAGCAAGAGATATACAGACATGATCTCATGCGCCCAGCAAACAGCACTTTTGACCCGGGAGTTGAGGGTCTTCGGAGGTGGGTATGCTTATACCCTGTGTAAATGAAAAAGAAGAAATTGGTGATGCACCCAACTAGGCTATCAGTAGATTGAAATCCCACTATATGGTCATTGTTTCTTGAGCTTAAAAAGTGTGGGCAGTATATTCCCCAGATCTACGTTTCCAGGAGCCACACCCCAGTGTGCTTCGTCACTGCTGGCTGGTGTTGTGGTGACAGCGGTCCATTGTCTCTAGTATATACTTCTGACTGATCGCAGTGCCCAGAAGTCAGTGGGTATACATCAGTTTAAGACGGCTGAGGCTGAGAAAAAAAACTACCTGTTTTGTTTTTTTTCATGTTGTTTGCCAAGCTTGTTGTCTCTAGGCAGATTTACACTTCTGTTGCTCTATGGGTGGGAGATCCTACGTCAGAGCCCATGCATTCTCCCAGAATTTCCTGTTCTACACACAAAGGGTTTCTGAGGGAAAAGCAAACCTCAATCATCGTGTGGCCCAGCCATCTCAGTTTTCGTACAAGAGAGGTGAAGTGACGAGTCAGAGGATTGCATAGTGGTATGTAGATTGGTGGCAGGGGACTTCTTCCTGCGATAGGGAGAAGAGACAGCAAGTTAGATGGAAAGCTTAGCTGGATCTCCAGGCCACATAGCTGCCTCTAAGACTGTTCAAATCAGTGAGCTGCTTTAATTCATGTACGGAGTCCTAGTTGAGAGGGACAGGTGGCCCACCATGGGTGGGTCAGTCCATTCCAAGAGGATGGTCCTCCACTGTGAGTACTGGTTGAAGAGGGGACAGTGATAGCCCCAAGTTTTATAGGGGAGTGCAGAACAGTGATCAGAGTGACAGGGGTGGCAATCTTAGTAGGTTGAAGGGCATAAGACTGCTTAGCCTGGAGCCCAGAGGGTTTCTTATGGGAGAGATAGGAGGAGGTGTTGTCAAGTAGTTGAAGAGCTGTCTTGAAGACAGCTTAGATTTGTTCCGTGTGCCTGAAAAAGACAAGAAGAAAGCGGTGTAAGTTAGAGGGTGGTGGGGCTTAGAGCCATATTAATAACGTTCTAATATTTCAAGCTGACAAAGTATGACTGCCTGATCAAGGGACAACAGCAAAAAAGCAGTAGGGGACACAGCAAACTAACTGATAGGGTAGTGAAGTGAGCCGCTGTCCCTGTAGGAGGTCCAGGATCCAGTCACTCCTTCAAAAGGATTTGGAGGGTTTACTGCACACCCGCTCTATGCCTCTGGGCACTAAGGATATGAACAGGAATGGTAATCACTTCCCACAGGCGCTCACAGTCTAGTGGGAGTTCTTGTGAGATCCCAGGTATCTAGAATGCTGAGAGACTCACACAAACAGAAGGATGGGATAAAGGTGCTTACTGTTTGCTGTCTGTGTTAGTAATGACAATACCTGCTGCTGTAGTCTACCTAAAATGTGATCTGATGACTCAGGAATATGGGAAAGCGCTCTTATCATATAGCATCCAAAATGTGTGGTACTCTTTCTAGCAGCAGTTCAAAGACCCCAGGCTTTCTCTCTCTCTTTGACTTCCATCTTCAAATGTGCAGCCTACAGTCTTTTCTAGGCGTTACCAAACTGCTGGCGAGTGAGAGAGAATGTGGTGTATTGGGGCTATGAGTCTGGGCTGCACCGAGAGGTGGTTCTCATGTCCTCCGCTTACATTTATTGGCTGCAGTTCGGTGGTGTGTCCACACCCAGCCAAGAGGAATATTAAAGTCCAGCCTTGGTTTGGGAGTCACTCGATGGTTGAATGTGCAGTTAAGGCTCTGAGATGGAACCCAAGCAGCCGCAGCAACAGCAGAAGCAACACCAGCACAGAGGGCGAGGTAAGGGACACAATATATTCCCCAGCAGAAGAAGAAGAAGCAGGTTTTGGTGCCCCAGTGATAAATCCTTTACAGTAGCCAATCTCAGAGTCCCTGTTAGGGCGACATAATGAATATTAGATCAAGGGGGAGGGCCAGGTTCTCCACTTTATTTATTTGTTCATTTTTTAAAATATTATCTTTGGATGATTTTCTTGGTTGACTAGTGCAAGTCATACGTCTTTGTGGTATACACCATTTCTTGGTGTGTGTATACACTGTAGAACGGCTAACTCAGGTTACTTAACATATATATCCCCCCCCACATAATTAACTACATTCTTTCAGTGGCAGGACAAGACTTTATAATGTTTTTATCAAAGGCAATGTCATCATGTCCCGTGTTTACGCTGTACCTTCCCATAGGAGATCTTCTCAAGATATATTCTGGGACGGACATTTTACTTTGATTTGTGGGGATGTGGATTGAATATAGGGTCTAGCACATACTAAAAAAAATATTCTACCATGGAGCATCCTTCTCAAGCCTCAAGATGTATTAGCAGGTTGAAAAAAGTGAGGTGGAAAATCAAACAGACTTCATGTGTGAACAGGGAAGTGCTGTCTGTCTGTATTTGTTTACATATAGGAAACAGGGGATGATATGCAAGAAACCATGGAGACCAGGGTGAGGGCAGAGGGAGGAATCACTGGGAATGGAGCCTCATGTATTCATTTAAATATCTTCTCATCTATTTATAAAAATGCATAATTAAAAATACCTCATTCTCTTGCAGGGGAGTGTTCCACTGACTGACCTCTTTCTGTTTTCAAATGAAGAGGAGCCAAGAATAGACGGCTTGGGAAGGTGAGCTGCGTATAGCGCGTCAGGCTGAGGTAAAAATCACGTTGAATGTGGAGCCTTTCCTGTCCTAACAAGTCTGTACTTGGCTAATTAGAGCGCTCAATAGAATGCAGAGGACACGAGAGCGGTGACCTGCCTTTATGTGGGATCATCTAAACGTTTCTGAGTGCTTTTCTGTTAACATCTTTGTTGATTTTCCTAACAGTCTTGTCTTAGCTTCCCTCCACTGTAACAAATTACCTAAGATAATTAACTTATCAAGAGAGAGGGTTTATCTTGGCTCGTTGCTGTAGAAGTTCCCCCTTGGCCCCAGTTTTGGGGCCTGTGGTGAGACAGCGCTCTGTGGTAGGAGTGAAAGACAGAGCAAAAGTTTCCACCTCATGACTAGGAAGCAAACAGAGAGAGGGGTGAAGGTCCCATGTGCCCTTCTGAGGGAACGCCCTCAGGGATCCACAGATGTCCCATTAGACCCTGTCTGGCAAGGATTTTACCATCTTGCTCTAACATAACACTACCTCGGGACCAATCTTTTTTTTTTTTTTAAGTTAACTTTTTATTGATTCTTTGTGAGTTTCACATCATGCACACCAATACCACTCATTTCCCTGTTTCTTTGTATCCACTCTCTGCCCTTGCAATCCCCTTAAAAGAAAGATAGATAGATAGATAGATAGATAGATAGATAGATAGAACAAACCGTAGAAAACATCTCTTTGTGGAAGTTGTAATATGTCACTGTGTGTCCACATGTCTTTTCTTGCAAATGTTCATTGCAATGAGTCCTTGGTCTGGTTCGAGGCCTCGGTCTTCTGCTACACTATCGATACTGGGTCCTCACAGGGACTCCTCTTGGATCCTGTTGGTGCCCTGTGTCATGGAGATGCTGCAGCTTTGGATCTGCAGGATTGGCCTTGGGACCAATCTTGACATTTAGATATTTGGAAGTCAGTCAGTGTATGAACTGGAACAATCCCTAGTATTTATTAACACTAACTAAAATTAAATTTTTTGTTTGATAAGCTATGTTCAAGGACATGATATGAACTTGTCTATAAATTTATGCTAGACATATTAGCCAATCCCCTTTATCTCTGTGTAGTCCCATCTCTAGAAGAACAGTCAGTGTGTCAAAGCTTAGTGTTTCACAGCATTTCCCCATATATTTCCTCATTAAATCTTTCCATCAGCCATGCTTATTAATCAGGGTTGGTATTACCTCAGATTCAGAGACGAAAGACAATGGTGACCACTAGAAACAAAGTAATAAGGCCCATAAAAAACTGGGGCTGTAGGATGTTTGATATGGAAAGCATTCTTACCCATCACTAGTTGAAACGCAGATACTGACCAAGGATCTAAGTTTTGTGTTTGTTTATTTTTTTAACTCATTCAAAGAGACTGTAGTGGCAATTGAGTAAATTTTTAGAAACAATATTTTGGGTTTTTTTGAGAGTCACTTGGTTGACCAGGCTGGCTTTAGGCTCAGAGAGCTTCTTGCTTTTGATATAAGTCCAGCAAAAGAAGGGTCAGATGACACAGTATTAAAAGAGGAGCTGGGGAGAGAGCTTAGTCTGTAAAGAAGGCCCTATCTAAACTTGATGCTTATGTGTTTAACTCCCAGATGGAAAGTCCAGGTACTGAGAAGTGTGCTTGTAGACCCAGTGATGGAGAGGCCGAGACTGGCAACATCCGGGCCTTGCTGGCTTGCCAGCTTAGCCTAACTGACAGATCCCGGAACCCTGTCTCAAAACTCCAGGTAGGACAACTCCTGAGGAAAACCACCCGAGACTGTCTTCTGGCCTCCACAAGGACACACATGTACACACACACACACACACACACACACACACACACACGTGCATGGACACATGCACACACCTACATTACACACAAAATTATGTTCACGAACTAGGCAAAGAAGAAAAAAAAAGCGTTAGTAAAATATGCAGAAATGTGTGCGTGCATTCAAAACAGTGCATTCTGCAAGACTGTTTTAATAAGCAAAGCTGCCACGAGTGACTTAAGTTTGGGAAGCTGAGTTGGTTCCTTCAAAGCTTTAAGCCTAAGCTGTTCCCTGTCTTGCCAATCTATTCAACTGGGTCACTTCATTCAACGGAGACCAGTTAATACCGACTGAGCATTGGGGAAGGCAGCCGGGGCTGAGCACGGGAGAACTGGAAGGCTGTTTGCATCTAAGTGGCCTTGACCCCACAGAACCCATCCCTGTCAGCAAAGGTTTCAAGTGTCTTAGAACAAGCCTGGCTACTAAATGCTTGCACGGAATTCAGCCCTCACCTGAATTCGCATTTGGAATCTAAGTATTGTGTATTGCTACTAAAAGTCTCCTAAGGAGGCATTCAAATGAGTCCTCCCCGCCCTTTTTTTTTTTTTTTTTTTGCAGATGACTGTTTATTGCCCAGGCCTACCAGTATATCCCAAATGTCTTCAGTCTCTCTTTCCTTCAGGTTAAGTACCCAATACTCCCTGGTAGAGCCTAGCATGGCAGAGGCCCTGGGTTTGATCTCCAGTGTAGATGAATGAGCCATTTCTTCTTACCCATGTGCATCTTTGACGACTTTTCTCACACATTGAGCCTCGATCTCTTTATTTTCATCAGAATAAGTCTGTTCTTATCAGCACGCTCAACGCTCTCCAGAGCTTCCATAATTATCAGACAGATGGGGTTATAATGTTATAAAACAGCCAGCACTAAATACAGGCAACATGATGGTGACAGGAAAGTAGTTAGCCAAGGCTGAAATTAACAACAGCCAGCCAACACTGTCGCTGTCTGCTGGGGCCAGGGACGCTGAACTTCTATGGATTTTTTTTTTTTTTTCATTTTCTGAAAGGTGACAGGTTGCCAAGCTGCCGAGAACTCCTGCCTCTGCTCATACTGCTCCACTGAAGTGTATTTGAGACATCAACCATCAAATTACATATAAATATGTAATCAAGTAAAGTTATTTTTAGCTAGCTCAGTGGGTTTATGTTAACAGAATGGGCTGACGCTGCCGGTTTGATCCTTCACACTTATTTGACACCTGAAGAAAAGTCCCCACCTAGTAGTCTGTCCCTACACTTGACCAGGTGGTCGAGTGATCTTCCAGAGACCTGGCTATACTGTGTAGGGGGACAGTCAGATCATTCCAGGTACAACCCAGATAAGGCAATGCAAGCTTCAACCTTCATAGCAGTGAGCAGGCTTGGAATCCTTCATCTCAAACCTCAATTAGCCGCTCACAAAGGGGAAGATGCCATACTCATGTGTTTAGAACGGCTCTCAATATATTTATAAACACAGGTTGGATCACAATGTTCTCAAATGTAAAACACTTCTTTAAAAAAATCGAAAGAGGCTCCTCCCCGTTCCCCTCACTCATGGACAGTACTAGAAACCTAGAGGGCGGGTCCTGATTCAATCAATCCCTGCTGAGTTCCTGTCCTGCAAGGAGGTTGGTGTAGCTGGAGGATACTGCACAGCTCTGCAAGAGGAGAAAGCTGTAGATTCACAACCCAACTTCTGGGGGAAAGAAGATGGGGAAGGAGGAGGAGGAGGGGGAAGAGGAGGAGAGGAGGGGAGGAGGGGAGGGGGAAGAGGCAGAGGAGGAAGAGGAGGAGGGGGAGGAAGAAGAGGAAGAAGAAGAGGAAGGGGAAGATGGAGGAGGAGGGGGAAGAGGAGGAGGAGGGGAGAGGGAGGAGGAAGAGGAGGAGGGGGAGGAGGAAGAGGAAGAAGAAGAGGAAGGAGAAGATGGAGGAAAAGGAGGAGGAAGAGAAGAAGGAGAAGAAGAAGAAGAAGCCCTTATTTCCTTCTGTTTGAGGATCTGCTACCTCTCCAGAGCCCCAAGCAGATCTGGGGAAGAAAAAAATATCAACTCCAAAACATTATGTCCCTGGCCTCCTAGATCTGGTTTGCAGGGCTCCTTTGAGGCCTGCCCCCCACTGCTTCCCTCTCCCAGGCGAGCCTGGTTCGCTCTGTTCATCTGAGTCAGCCTGTGAGTCACCTCACTCATTAGCCGAACAAACGAACGCCTCTCTATCCCCTGAATCTCTTTTGTTTCCTTGCATCTAACTGGTTTTCTGGCAGCCCCAAAAGCCAGAGACAACCTTGAAGCTGGAGGGTGCCTTGCTACCAAGATGGTGTCTGCTCAGTGGAGAGGCTGTCAGAGGGCAAGGAGAATGAGGATGGAGATGCCGGTGTGCACACTGTGGCCTCGGAGGGACGTCAGTGCCCAGCATCTGTGCCTCTGTCCATTCATAGGACCGCACAAGGACTATTGGATCCTGATGGCCCCCCATCCCTGCCCTCCGCTTCTTTCTGTTTTAGACAGAGTCTCATTATGCAGCCCTGGCTGCTCCAGAACCTGCTGTACTGGGTCAGATCAGGCTGGCCTCAAACTCAGAGATTTGCCTGCTTCTGCTTCCCAAGTACTAGGCTGAAGGGAGAGCAAACCACCACCCAACTATCCTTTCCTTCTCTTTCTAGACTTTTCGTCCTCTCCTTCCAATCCCCTTCCTCTCCCTCTCCCTCTCTCCCTCTCTCCCTCCCGCCCTCCCTCTCTCTCTCTCTCTCTCTCTCACACACACACACACACACACACACACACACACACACACACACACACACACACACCTTTGGATGATATCACAAGAAAGCTTATGGACTGCGCCAGTGATAGAGAGGGAAAGAGCAATCAGTGTTCTGAGGTCATGTGTTATCTTTTCTCCAGTTCCTGCAGATGTGTCTTTCCGTCACAGCTCTCTTGAGGTTACACCCCACAATGCTTTCCCTCCTGTGGGGGTGCACAGGAAAGGGTGCATGAGAGATAGGGTCATCCCAGTTAACGCCTCCTGGGTCTATCCAGACGCCCCGTGAAAGGATGCTAATAAGAACTCTAAATTCACTTGTAGGAACAGCAGCACTGTGGCACCTTTATTAATTCATTAATCTTAAGTCCTTTGTAAAGTGGAGAACATTCGACTTGGCTGAGTGTGACACTTTTCATTAAATCCAGCAATTTAGTTTCGAAGGGCTCCTTGGAGACCACCTGCGCGGTCCATGCTGTCGGCGGTGGCAGAGCACCTGCGTGGAGCGAGCCTGGAGGAGCCGCCCTAGGACTGCACTGTAGGGCCTGTGCGTGCAGTCACCTGGGGGCTGGCTGAGATGCAGACTCCAGTTCAGGAGGCCAGATGGAAGGCAGTCTTCTGCACACCTGTAAGTTCCCTGGAGGCCCCGCTACCCCCAGAGACCGCACGTGGAATACCAAGACTCCAGTGACTCTGCAGAAAGCAGAGCAAGGCTTACTCTGTTCCTGAGAAACAACCTGCAGCTTAGGGACACTGCCCTCCACATCCTCCTCCTCAGATGATGACATTTGTCTACCAGGCCCAGACAATGCTGGTCTGTTCCTTCTGATGTTGACAGCTCTTTCTTATCTCCACTCCCAGTCGGGGGTGTTAACACTGAAAGATTTAGGTTTGGGATTATTGTGGAGGAAAAAGGGTTCATAGATTTTCAGCCTTGACTGTGAGATCTCATCTAGCTCAAATTACCGGGAAGCTTAGAACGCACACTTAGGCAGAACTTGAGTAACAATAAACTATTTCTTTGATCGTTACAGGGATTTCTCTGCTTATTATTTGGAAGGCCAATCTTTTGCTTATTTTTCTAGTGGGTGTTTTTGTTTTTGCCTTTTAATTATTAACATAGTTAATTATTAACTTAGGATAGCCCTTTGTTACAATAATCAGGAAAAGAATTCCCCCCCCTTTTTTTTACTTTATTAATCTTGGAGTTTGGAAACTTAGTTTGTAGGCAGACATTGTTGATTTAGTCAGGCATGGTCACACACACACACACACACACACACACACACACACACACAGCTGCTGAGCTCTGGAAGCTGAGTCAGGAGAGGGACGTGTCACCTGGGGCTACCCTTGGCTGGTCCGTGAATTCTAGGCTTGCCTGGACTACAGGGTGAGCTCCTGTCTCAAAAAACGCTTGTTCTGTGTTGCTAATCTGAGCCAGCCCCTGCTGCAGCACAGCCCCACCTCTGAATGGAAGTGTTGAAGATGTCTGTACATCCCGGGAACTGGGAGGCACGACGAGAAATCACCTGTGAGGTGAATGCAAGCGCAGGCCGTGCTGTTTGCTTTCAGAGCTTAGAGTAATCCAGTAGCTTTCCTGAGCCTCGCGCAAGGCCCAGGCGACAGCTGTTGACAAATTCCACTTTTGTTTTGTTCTGAACCCTGTTTGCTTTCGGCATATAGCAAACACGCATTTATTGGGCACTTGCAGGGACTCTCTGTCGTGTCCTCGGTTCTGACCGTTCTGAGAATCTCACGGTAGAGCAAGAGGCTGCCCATTAAGAGCTTCCTCTGTAGAGGACCCATGATGTGGGCCAGCCTTTGCTCCCTCCTCCACCCCTCACCAAGCGATCACTGGACGTGTTCTTCTCCCACTCCCCAGCCCCTCGGCATCTGTGTGTAAAACCCCAATAGCACAGATGACTGGGCAGCTCCTGCACCGCCTCTTTGGTTCTCATCTCTGTTTTCTCTCTCTCTCTCTCTCTCTCTCTCTCTCTCTCTCTCTCTCTCTCATACACACACACACACACACACACACACACACACACACACACTCACATACACACTCCTTTTTTAGTTCTAGAGTTTGAACCTGGAGCCTCATGCCTGTTAGGAAAACTAGCACTGACCACATCCCCAACCCTTTTTTTTTGAACTTTTTTTTTTCTGGATGTGTGGTGTGTGTGTGTGTGTGTGTGTGTGTGGTGTGGTGTGTGTGTGTGTGTGTGTGTGTGTGTGTGTGTGGTGTGTGTGGTGTGGTGTGTGTGTGTGTGTGTGGTGTGTGTGTGTGTGTGTGTGTGTGTGTGTGTGTGTGTGTAGATATGGGTGTATGCACATGAGAGGGCCCGGCGGGAGGTGCCTTCCTCCATCGCTCCCACCTGCTTCTCTCACTGAATCTGGAGCTCACCGATTTGGCTAGGCTGGCTGACCCGCAAAACCCAGGGATCCTCCTGTCTCAGCGCTCTCACTGTTGTGATCATAGGCACACACCACTGAACCTGACCTTTTATGTGTGTGCTAAGGATCCAAACTCAGACCCTGGTGTTAAACAGGCAAACGCTACCTATGGGGTCATCTCCTTAACCCTTTACTCTTTATTCTGAAACGATATCACTAAGTTGCTAAAGATAGCTTTCAACTCTCTCTACAGCCAAGGCTGACTTTGAACTAGCCACACCCTGCCTCAGCCTCCCAAGTCGCTGGGATTCCAGACTCGTCCTCAGGCCTGGCTCTGTTTCATAGTGCACTGTGAGAGTAGTCGCATTATCATTCAGACTGACCAGTCTTTGTATCTTTTGTACCACTCCCCAATCTATGATATTTAATGTCATCATAGACATAGGCATTTATGTCATCTCCACTACTGCTGGGAGTGAGGAATATAATCAACTTTAATAGTAAAATGAAAATATCTAAAGGTTTTGTTTTTGTTTGTATTTGTTTTGTTTTTGTTTTTGTTTGTTTTTTGGCTTCTGATGAGTTTGGGGGTTTTGATAAAGTCAAAGTAAGAAACATCTAATGGCAAAATTGATCAACTATCCAGGTAGAGATGCACCCACCCCTCCCGGTACCCTGTTATCCTATTATTTTTTGTTATCCCACACAAATCTGCCTTATAGGTCCTGCCACTGAGTGGATGCAGAACGAACGAGTCAATATTATCGAGTCCCAGGCCTTTGCCAAGCACTGTGCTAAGTGCCTTCACATACACTTTCCCATTTAATGGCTCCTCTGCTTGCTTCCTGCAGAGGGAAAGTGGAGCTGGGCCTTTGGTTGCTCCCCTCCTCCTCCCTGTCTGAGCTAGCCTCGTGCTCACACTGAAACAAAATCCATTCTTTCTGCAGCTCATCCTCGGCTATGGCCAAGCGTTGGTTTCTAGAAGATGAAAGATGTGATGACTTAGGAAAAAGTGAGTCGATGGGGGCCCAAGGCTACGCGCTGCCTCACACCACGCCCTGTGCCCATGTGGGTGGGCCCCTGCCTCTAGTGAAAGGCCTCTCTCAACTTCTGGCTTCTCGCCTAGATCAGCTATCATATTCTGTGGGACAGGGGTCCACATTCATTCACCCGCCTTCTTTGATTGATATCTGAACCTATATTGTTTACCACTACCACTGACCCCAAGCCCCCTGACAAAACAAGACCAAACAATCCTGTCTCCTGGAGACATTTGACATGTCTTAACCATCCCTGAGACAGCTGGCTGTTTTCTCCACTGACTGTGATTCAGATCCTGGATTCCCCTAGGAAAGCGTTGCCTGGGTGAAACTGTACCACCAGCAAGAAAGGAATCTTCCAGGACTGCAGGGAGAAAGTCTGCCTCCTTATCTCAGCTCTTAGGAATGGCACTCCAGCTGCTGGCATAGCCACATGGGCTCAGCCCCAAGGCCGGTTGGTGGAGACCTCCCAGGAGGGGGGTGACCAGAGGTAGGCAGAGGTGAGGAGAGGCAATGACCCATATACAGAGGTGTCCCCAAACACAGTGACCAGCAGCCCGGGTGGCAATGGCTTGGCATGTGACTAAGTCGCAGCTGCACTAGGATGGTAGAGCTTAGGTACCGAGCCAAGGGAGACCCCGAGGCAGGACCTGGTCACCATCAGTGTGGAGTGACATTTCTACTCCAGAGGCTTCACCCATTCTCTCCTTTGTGCAACAGGCATCTGAGTAACTGTGGTGGGGGCTGGGCTAGAGGTAGGCGCACACTTTGCCGTCCACAAGAGAAAGGCAAATAGGAAAACGTGGGAGAGACATTTAAAACTTCAAACAAAACAAACAAACCAACCCTGGAGATTGTAGAACTGAGAGCATAGCCTCCCAAAGTGCGCCAGAAGTTGTCCAAAAGAGTGGTGTGGTGGTTACTCTCGACAGCTTAACACAATGGACGGCGTCTGGAAGGGAGTCTTCATGAGGGAGTCCCTAGATCAGTGCGGTGGCTTGATGGGCTCCGATGCCTGAGCACTGGGTCCCCAGCCTGGTGCTGGGTGGGAGGGTCAGGAGCTGTGGTTTTGTATGTCCTGGAGTAGGCTTTGAGAGTCTAATTTACTCGTGTCATTTCCAGGCCAATCTCTCTACTTACTGCTTGCTGTTTGGGATGTGAGTCTTCAGATGTTCCAGCCGCCATATCTGACAGCTGCTGCCAAGATTCCCAGATGTGATGGATCTTTATGCCTCTACAACCAGAAGCCCAAGTAAACTCTTCTATAGGGTGAATGAACCATGTTTTTCTTAAAAAAAAAACAAACAATCTTTATTTTATGTGCATTGATGTTTTGCCTACATATATGTCTGTGTGAGAGTGTCAGATTCCTTGGAACTGTAGCTACAGATAGTTGTGAGACACCATGTGGGTGCTGGGAATTGAACTCTGGTCCTCTAGAGGAGCAGCTGATGCTCGTAAGCGCTGGACCATCCTTCTACAGCAAAAGAAGAGTAACTAACACAATCAGGTTAGTCAGCGGGCACACCTGGGGCAGATTTTTCCTAAGTGCATCATTAGGGGAAGGCCCACCCTGGGTGTGGCAGCCCCTTCCTTGGGTTTGGGTCTTGGGCAGAATAGACAGAGAGAGGAAGCTGAGCACAAGCAAGCAAGCAGAAGCTACACAAGCAAGTCCTCTCTCCCTCTGCTCTTGACTGTGGATGCAATGTGTCTGGCTGCTTCCAGCTTCTGCCTTGAATCCCCTACAGTCATAGACTATAACCTGGAATTGTGATCTAAAACAAAACAAAACAAAACAAAAAACAAAAACCATTTTCTCCCCATATGTTGCTTTTTGGTCAAAGTATTTTATCCCAGGAACAGAAAAGAAATGAGGGCAGGCAAGAAGAGGACATACCACAGGGCCAGGAGCAGAATGTAGTGCCAAGCTGCAGAGGCCAGGGAGGGGCATAGGCCCAGAGCAGCCGCCTTTGGCATGTGCAGGAAGAAGGACGTGAGAGCACGTGTCTGGGATGTGAGCCGGCTCATCGATAGCAGCGTGGCTGTGCTGTCTCTGACAGAATCTGGAGTCTACCTTAGGGCAGTGGGAGCCACTAACTGTCCTAGTATGAAGGAAGGACATTGATTTTTTTTTTTTTGCGTGCACATGAGCGTGGTGGTTGTGGGTAGGTGTGTGTGTGGGTGTGGGTGCATGTGTGTGTGTGTGTGTGCGTGGGTGTGGGTAGGTGTGTGTGTGTGTGTGTGTGTGTGTGTGTGTGTGTGTGTATCTCCATACTCTAGGGACTGAGCCTTGCATATGTACCACACAGCTTCAGTTCCAGTCCCATATTTTGTTTTCGATCAAGCTTTATACAAGTATTTCTTTAAAAAAAGTATGAGTTATTTCTTTTATTTCTCATTAATAATGAGTAATAATCAGTTTTTTATTTAATAAATTTTAAACCGAGATAAGTATTTCAAAAAAGAAATCAGCTTCATCCTGACCCCACCTTTCCACCAGACATAATCAGAATTCTAGAGGAAGTTGCAGGTTGAAGTTAGGGCTCTGTTGATAGTCCATTCTGTCTCTAAAACACCTCACACACAGTGTCTAGCCCAAGCACAGAAGGTTTCATGGAGTACTCAAGTTGTGTTCCTTCTGCATAGCATTATATGGGAATTAACATACACAAGAGAAAGAAATCTGATAGGTGTAATCAAGTACTGACATTTTGGTTCTAATATCTTATTTTGAACTTATTTTAATTGGCATGTAATAATTGTTTATATTTATAGGGTAGAGTGGGATGATTCAATCCATACATACAATGTGCATTCATCGAGTCAGCAAGATTGGCCTTTCTGTCTTATTGGACATCTGTCATGTGTTTGTGTCTGGAGCCTGCAGAGGCCTCTCTTCTAGCTCTTTGTAAGTGTGGAGTAAGTTGTGCAAACTGTATTCACCCCGTTATGTTATCGTTGCTTTCTACCTGGAATCTGTTATTCAGTCTCCCTCTGTCCCACATCTCATACCCTCCAAAGTCTCTTTTTATGATATGCTGTTATGTTATATTTCCAGAAAGTGATTGTTGGAGGGAGAATGGATGCACAGTAGTGCTTGGGCCAGTGTGGAGGAATTGTAGTACCTCAAAAAAGAACTGATGTGGGTCCCAACTCATCAGGGCAGCAGGGATGCAGAGAGGAGGGTCCGAGAACCACAAAGCTGCTGCTTCTAGGAGGGCCAGAGGCGTTCTGATGACTCCAGGCTTTGGTGGGTAGGGTTGAGGGATAATGGCAAGGAAAGAAGGCCTGTTGGGAGGAGCCTAGGGCAGAAACCCTTCCATTCCCCTGAGGACCACCTGTATGTCAGTGGAGCTTGGAACTTTGCCCTGCAATGCAAAGGAGGTTGCATGGTGAGGTCAGACCCTGGCAGCTAGAGAGGATGGGGCTCTTAACAACTGCCAGATTGTTACGAGCGAATCTGTGTGGAACCCAGGCTGCAAATGAGAGGTCTTCAGTACCTGCAGCCAAGCAGGGCCTGACAAGCTGTTTCCATGGAGACACAGAGCAGTGTGCAGGCGTAGGCGGGTTGATCCATTCCAGAGCCTTGGGTCACAAGGCTGTATCGAGCTAACGGAAAAAGGTGTTATCGATCAGGAAAGGATGCCCACTGTACTGGTAGCTAATTGAGGTCTTGTTGTCATAATTCTGGATTAAGTTTAATAAATCAGGATCCTACTAGCTCCCACGTAGCAAGAGCACAACGAAGCAGATACCAATTCAGGCTAACTCTAAATCTGCAGACATCCAGCCCAAGCTATCCTGTACCCTTGAGCTCTTAAGTAGCTACATATCTCTTCCAACTGTCGGAGACACAGACAGCAACTGGGGGAGCTAATCTTCTTCGCATTTGTCATGGGAATGGCAAAAATATTCAGGAAACCTAAGCCTGCCTCTCGAAAGAATTCAGATGCTGGCAGAGCCCCAAACTGGATATTGGGAAGCATTTTGAAAACTACTGTTCACAGAGAGAGCACAGAGAGAAGCTTCCAGAACCTAGGAGATGGAGGTCAGGTGATTAGTGATTCATAGCTTGCTGCAGCCGTGTGACATTCTATCTCAAAGCAAACACTAGCAAAGAGGAAGCCAGCAGCAATGACACCCACATTGGTGGTGTGGTGTGTGTGTGTGTGTGTGTGTGTGTGTGTGTGTGTTAAGGCAGACATAGCATGAAGTTTACCTTTGGATATTTTTTTTTTGTTTTTTGTTTGTTTGTTTCAAGACAGGGTTTCTCTGTGTAACAGCTCCAGCTGTCCAGCAACTCACTCTGTAGTTCAAGCTGGCCTCAAAATAAGAGATCTGCCTTCATTTGCTTCCCCCGTGCAGGGACTTAAGGTGCTGCCACCACTGAACATTTTTAAATGTACAATTTAATGGCATAAATTACACCCAAGATCTTGGACTTGGGGTGTAGGTCATTGGTACAGCATGTGCTTAGAAGCTGCTAGCCGTGGGGTCCAAGGAGCACGGTTCTTAAAAAGTACACTTACAATTTTATGCATCCTTCATTACTATCTACTTCTAAATTTCATTTTAGTTAAGTAATAACTCCCCATTAGATTATACATCAGTTCATTTTGTGTTATTATACAAAATACCGGAGGCAGAATACTCTGTATTATCTAGTTCAGGAGTCCAGTCATTCAAAAGCATGATACCGTCATCTGCCTGGTCTGTTGGACCTCATTGTAGACGGCTTCACAGTGGTGGGTGTGCATGTACAGGAGTCACATGGCAAGGTGGGGTGCAGTAAAACAGCATCGACCTGCTTCTATAGGAAAAATCCTCAGATTTGACTGTCACTAGGCCCTACCACCTCATCACCACCACACTGGGGACCAAGCCTCCAGTACATGACTGATCCTATAGGGCACAGCAGATCATATAGCATGTCCTAAAGCTATTGAACAATGTGGTCTTTGTGCAGAGTTTTCTGCTAGCAGAATGATGGTTGGTGTGACAGTTAATTTTAATTGTCAGTTTATTTGTTGGTGAGAGGTTATCTAGATCAGCTTTATTGAGAGGGGAAGATTCACCCTCAAGGCAGGTGATACCACCCCATGGGCTGAGGTCATCTGAGACTGAACACAGGCATCCATCTGTCTCTGCGTTCTGACTGTGGGTGCAGTGTGACCGCACACCTCAAGCACCTGCTGCTGTGCCTTCCTGTCATTGCCAACTGTGTCCTTTAGAACTGTCAGGCTTTCCTTCATTAAGTTGCCTTTGTCAATGTTTTGTCATAGTAATGAGACAGCTAATACAGTTAGGGTATTGCCCGTGAGAAAACCGGATTAAGCTTGTTTTGGTCAGTTGCTATTATTTCGGACATGGGGTGACAGGTGTTGGCATAAAGGTCCTTGTGGGTGAAATTGATAAACCCGATCTTGGGAGGAGATTTATTTTAACTTAACTGATGGAACCGACTCCTTTTGTCTGCGAGGTATTTAAATAGCTGTAAGCAATGCTAAGAAGCCAGTATAAGTTATACCATGGCCACAGGGTCTTTGCAGAGACTTGTTAAAGGAAAACTTAGTTCCAAAAGTAGTGGGGCATAACCGTGGGGGAGGGGACTATCTAGGGACCAGCTTCAGTTTAAGTGACAAAATCACGTTAGTGCTTGAGAGAGATGACACATTATTTTATATTTTAAATGTATTCTTCTTTTATACATGTATATCATGTGTTTTGAACATATCCATACCAGGATCCTCCCGAATCTCCTCAGGATTCCCCAATACTTCCCCCTGCTAACTAAACATCCTCCTCTTCTTTTCTTAATAAACCACTCACTGAGTTGAGTGTTACTGTTGCTCTTATACATCTGCATATGAAGACCGGAACAGAGCAGATTGTGTATCTTATCACCATAGAAAAATTGACAGTTGCATTAAGTAATTCATGTTTACCAGTCCAAGTTGGCTATTTTATAATATGTATATATTACAAAGATTATATTATACATAATAAATATTTGTAATTATTCATTTGGCACTTAATATATTTTACCTTAAATTTTTTGATAAGTTCATAAGTGAATACTGAGTCTATATCATCTCCACCCCTTTCTCTCTTACCTCCAATGTCTCCCGTGCCTTCCACACTCTCTCAAATTCATGACCTATTCTTCATTATTATGCATATGTATATGTAACTACATGTTATTTATGCACAATATACAGATATAAATTCATAAGACTTACTGAGTCTATGTAGTGTTGCTCATATATACATGTGTTCAAGACTGACTACTTGGAATGATAGACTATCAGGTGATGAGACATTATTTAAATGTAGAACAGTAGATACTACTAGACAATCAAAATTTCCTAATCTTTCATAAATTAAAATGTCATGGATCTCTGGCTTTGCTTATTTATCCAATAACAAGATCAATGTGTCTAGAATATTGTTTTATTTACTATTCCTGTTGCTGTGGTAAGATACCCTGACAAAAGCAACTTCAGGAATGAGGGGCTTATTTTGGCTCACTGTTCAGGTATACAGTCCATCATGGTGGGGAAGTCAAGACAGCAGGAGCTTGACACAGTTGTTCTATCATATTAACAATTAGAAGTAGACATTGACGAATGCTTGTACTCAGTTTCATTTCCTCATTTCATTCATTCCAGAACCCATCCTAGGGAATAGTACTACCCACAGTGGTCAGGTCTTCTCACCTCAATTGATCTAATCAACAGTATCTCCCACAGGCATGCCCAGAAGCCCGTCTTCCAGGTGATTCTCGATCTCTGCAAGCTGACAATACTAACCATCACAATCATCTCGGCCAAGGCTCAGTCTATAGTTCATAGCTCCTAAGTAGCAGGAGCTACTTTAATCCCAAAAGTTCAAGTAGACAGCTCCAGGATACATGGTGCTAATAACAAAGGAGAAGGTGAGAGAAGGAACAGGGTTGATTTGATGAAAATTATTCTACTGTAAAAAAATCCAATCTAAGTCTCCTACCATGTTTTGGGAAACTTAGAAATACTTTAATAAACCATTCCTGAGAACTCGAGTTGGAGGGGACTAACTGCCCCATGTACCATAATTCCAAAATCCAGGAGGAAATTTAGGAATTTGTAGGTCTTCTAGTTTGTTTTGGTCAGTAAGTGTGGTATTCTGTGCAGTCATCAAAGTCTGTTCATTTGGTCTGGGATGTCAAGCAGTACTTTGTCTCCAAATCTGCCTCCATTTATCAGAGCCTGAACCCTAGAGGGAAGCTCAGGAAGACATTATTAGCAGTCAAGACAATGTTTATAGCTATTAAGATCCTATTAGGAGGCAGTTTCCTGAGTGACGCTTTGAGGAGCTGCAGAGTCCCCTGTCAACAAAACATTCATATTGTGAAAACAATCATTCAGAGTCTCTGGAAAGTTTCCTAAGGGCATATGGCAAATAATCATTTATTCAAGAAAATCTATTAAAGTTCAGCAAAAGAGGGAGTTTATGGCATCTGAACCACAAGCAGCCCCCTCCCTTCCCGAGCTCTGTCCAATGTAGGATATTGTGATAGGGGCTCTAACCTGCCCAGGAAGTCAGGGCTCTCATTAGTCAAGGTCTCCAGTATCTCATTCTTGCCACATCCTTGCTGTGGGTGCTAAATTCCACCATAGTCTCCAGAAAGTGCACTCAAAAGGTTGACTTTGTTTCTGTCCAAGCCTCCACTTAGATAAGTGGTCTCAGAAAACTGGGGACCAATTGCATCCACACTACGTTGCATGTGATAGGTAGGGTCTCCTCAAAGGAAAGTGAAAACCAAAACCAGAGGTTAATGTTCCCACCCAGTACTCTTTTTGTAGAGCAGGGCCATTGGTCCAAGAGAAGTGGGAAATGGACAGTGAGTGCCCAGGCCCCAGAGGACAGCCCTAGAGACTTCACGTAAGGAAAGAGCCCGTGGAGGGAAGATAACTGCTCGGAAGAGGGCATGGAGAGCTTTGCACTGAAGTCAGCTCTTATGAACAATAAAGACTTAGGTAATGAGCAACAAGGAGGGAGCCGGGGACCCCACAAGCTTTAGGTTGGTCAGATTATTAGAGAAAAATGGGGAAAGAAAGAGCCAGGAAGAGCTTTCTGGGCTCAGGACAAGTCTTGAAGACTGACCTCAAAAACGACTGCAAAGATGCTTCCGTGTAAGTGGGTCAAAGTGTGGAGCAACTTAAGCTCCAGAGCATTGTGGGAAAGAACAGTGCAATTGGATGGCAAGGTGTGGAGCCTACCAGCCAGGGATCATATCACTAGAGACCGAAACCTGGATGAAAGGGGCACAAAAGGAGGGAGGGATGGACAGACAGACACAGTCAGGCATCCTAAAAGCACCACCATTCTGGAGTGACTGCATGTGACTGAATATGTACCTTCTGAGAGTAATGCCAGCTGCTTCGCTCCATGGAAACAATGCTTATTCCTCACCAAGGGTTTAGGCATTTCACCAAAGAAATGAATGATCAAAAGCTTTACATCAAAAGAGCCAGTAATCAGCCTTGGTATAAAGCAACCAGTTTGTAAGAACAAAACCAGAAAGTGTAATGTATGTCTCATATACAGGGAGGTAACAGCAGTTAGTGGCAACTGCTTAGAAGGTGGTACAGATGTTGGACTTAGATGAAGACATCAAGGCAGATGTTGTATGTTCAAAGAACAAAGAAAACTGCTTACAGAAGAAAGGGAGAACATGAAGACAACGTCTCACTGGATTGGCATGTCAGTGCCAGTGAATCGTCAGTGTAAGTGTAGAGGCAGAAATGACTTTTAAAAATAGGAATTGTAGAGTTGAAAAGTACAGTAACTGAATAGAGAAGTGCCCTAGACGGGCTCGGCGTGTCTCCAGACGGGCTCGGCGTCGGGCGTGCTCCGGAACAAACAGCACATTGTGTTTGTTTGTTTGTTTGTTTGTTTGTTTGTTTGAAATCGGCTCTCACTATGAAGTCCTGGGTGAAACTCACTATGTAGACCAGGATATCCTTGAACTCACAGAGGTCCATCTGTGTCTACTTCCCATGTGTTGGGATTGAAGGGGAGTGTATCAACAGTACCCAGCAGATTAGAAGATAGAGATTCCTTGATCTTGAGATCAGAGGGAAAGATTGAAGAGATAGGATTTAAGATCATCGGACTGACGTGGAATTTTGTAAGAAACACAATGCCTGCATAAAGTAGGTGATCATGCTCTGAGTAAATAGGGTCACAAGATGTTTGGAGCGGGAGGGAACTATAGCAATTACTGTTTGTGGGCAGAGTTAGTGTCTGGAGATGGTGGGTGCACAGTATTGTCAGTGTGCTGAATGCCATTGAATTATTTGGTTAAATGGGAAACTTTCTGTGCATCAAAAAACTGCATCAAAAAAAATTTACCACAAGTGTAAAAATCATGGTAAATCGCAGTAAGTATATCAACATATGCATATTGGTGCAAGGATTTGGTGAGGGAATGGGCAAAAACACCTGAAATTTTATGAAATGCATCCATCTGACAGATGCAACCTTCTGACACTGCGACATGACACTGTCATCTATAAATGTGTTGGGCTGCTTTCACAGCTAGCCAGGGAACACACACGGACATGCTTGCATTAAAGGAATCTGCACATTTCAAGATTTCAAGTAAGATTTTAACCTCGAAAGAAATTGTGTAATTATTAAAGCAGAGTTGTGCTTTGTATCAAAGTTACAGCCGTTTGTGTGGAGGAAGGGCTTTGTAGATTTTATCAGTGTGGGACAGGGGAAACCATCAGTTACAATCCCCAGAGACTTACTCTTACAGCATTATGTGTGGTCAGTTTTTCCTTCCCTTCCCTTCTGTTCCAAGATCCCTGCTAGCCCGGGTTTGGTAAACTTGTGTCCATGAAAAGGCCTGAGGTTGGAGGTGAAGTATGTGACTGCTGGAAGAGATGTGACCTAGTGACTTGTGTGTGGCAGTGACTCTTTAAAGGAAACGAATCTGCAGGGTGCCTTGGGAGAAACAGTCTGTTCCCTCTCTGTTAGTTCCCAGAAGTGCAATGGCCTGATCTTTCAGTATATTTGACTTGCTCAACCCTTGAAGGAAGTTGTGGATAGGTAAGGAGCTAGATACAGCTAAGGGCGGCAACTCTGCTTCAGACTCAACACGTGGGCTGATGCTGGGCTGAAACCTCCCCTCTGCCCTTTAACTCTTTGATTGTTAAAGGAATGCAAATCTTGTGTGGACTTAGGTCTGCCCAGTGTCCCCAACTGGAGCATCTGGAGAGGGCTCTGTCCTGCACTGCTCTCTCCCATGCAGCAGACAGGGAGACAGAAGCACCCCAAGAACACACAGTATCTACCATGGAGACCAAATGATTGCAAAACCTTTGCAATATAGTCTTCACTTTCCTCTTTTCTGAGGGAAGATAAGCTTATGTGTGTCCTTTGAATGAAATGTATAGGTAGTCTGAATATTTCAACATTCAGTTCTGATGCCTAACAAGAGCCACATAATTTTTAACAAACTATCTACATTTTGAACCTCCTTATTTGACTGCTAAAATATTCTTTTTGAAATTGTAGTAAATTGTACATAATCTAAAGCTCCCTGTTTTACCCATACAGTTCCATGTCATTAAGCACATTGAAAACACTACGTAATATCACTTCTATTTCCAAATGGTAACTCTACCCACAAAGAGTAATTCCTATTTTTCTCTCTCCCCCTCCGAACATCTTGGGATTCTGTTTAGCTCAAAGATCACATACTTCACCCTGGCGCTCAGTGACTTAAGACTCTTTCTCTCCAGTGCTGTCTCCTCACTGCACGGCCACAGGCGTTGCATTCTCATGACATCAATTTCTGGTTGAGTCCCATCTGATCCTTCCACGGAATGTCCCGTGATCTCTGTTATCTGATTGCTTCTTTACGCCACCACTAAACCTGTTCTTCTCTGTGTTTCTTGTAAACTGGAAGTTAGAGCTAAAGGCTCAACAAAAGTCAGGTACGTACTTGGGTAAAGTTCTCTGGGTAATTCTGTATGATTCCTACTATATCATTTTAGGTCAAACATAATTTCTAGTTGTCTTACAATCGATGAGGCTAATAATGAGTCCCTGGGTTAAGGAGATAGTAGCCTATTAGATAAAGTCTTGAAAGACGAGACTTGATGATTGCTCTGTTTAAGAAGAATGACCTCTGCATTAACTATTCGTGTCAAGGAGCTGTGGCAGTTGCTTGGCACCTAGGATATAGTCTTCATCTTGTAGAGAGCCGATGGGTGAGAGGGATGTGGTGATGTACACCTGAAATCCCAGCACCTGAGATGTGGGAATGGAAGGATGGGGAGTTTAAAGAAATAGCTTGGCTATGAGAGAACATTGTGAAAAACACACACACACACACACACACATACACACACACACAGAGAGAGAGAGAGAGAGAGAGAGAGAGAGAGAGAGAGAGAGAGAGAGAGAAAGCAGAAGAGGAGAAAGGATACACACACATATATGTATATGTACATACATATGTATACATATACACATATACACGTGCACATAAATACACACACACACACACACACACACACACAGAGAGAGAGAGAGAGAGAGAGAGAGAGAGAGAGAGAGAGAGAGAGAGACTGAGACTCTCAGCCCTTTCTGGAGGAGATGCTATACTGAGCTCCCGTTCGTCCCAGTGGGAGCTGGCTACTCAGCACAGAATATGAACTACGAGGTCTGCAAGAGACTATGTGTACTCTGTTCCTCAGAAAGTTCTCCAACTTGGTCATTAACCAGAATTTGACCATAGATAAAATATTTTTGTTTGTTTGTTTGGTTGGCTGGTTTTTTTGAGACAGGGTTTCTCTGTGTAGCCCTGGCTGTCCTGGAACTCAGAAATCTGCCTGCCTCTGCCTCCCAAGTGCTGGGATTGAAGGTGTGTGCCACCACTGCTCGGCCAACAAAATAATTTTTTATTTCACTTTTTGCTAACACTTAATGACATGCTTTGGGAATTCAGGTATTAGAGAACTGTTTCTGCCAACGTTCTAGAATAAGAGTGGCCCCTCCGCCTTGACAAATCTCATTGTGTTCTGGAATTTAGAAATTAAGGAAGCACTTGTATTTAGACAGCTTAAGTTGTTTTCTTTGTGCTACTGATTTTAGAACAAGGGGAAATCTCCCCTATCCTTCCAGGTTCATCTCTTCACTGCTAGCCGCTGGGAGAGCTGTCTCAGTGAACTTTTGTAGAATTAAGTTTAAGAACTTCATTGTTGTTTTAAAACTAAAAATTCCGACCGTCTCTGGGGGGGGGGAACCCAAGTTACTTTTCATCTCTAAATAAATACTTTGTTTTAGAGCAGTTAAATCCTTATGTCATCTAGCCTCTGCCCAAGGTTGCCCAGACTTTCTGGGTCCCCGGGAGGCTTTTTTGGCTACTATTGTTGTCCTGGATTTCTGGGTCCCCAGGGGGCTTTTTGGTTGCCATTGTCTATCTGTTTTTATGTTCGCCTTTGTTTTTATTATGTGGTTTTTCCGGCTAGGCAGTTGTTCTAAGTTCTCTGCACAGAGGAACGGAGTTTGACCTTAGGAAACGGGTTAGGCTTGTATTTTTTAGTTTGCATCTAGAGTTAAGCCATTCCTTGGTAACTTTTAGAGAATCTTTATTCAACAAGTTACCAACCAGATAGGAAAGGTGTTTTAAAAATCTTCTCTTTGAAGGACTAATCCCTTGACACTAGCACTGCAATGGGACCCGCCTGTGCACACATCTTGTATCTACTTAGGACTGTTCATTGTTGGGTGATAAAGACTCTATGGATTTACCAGCAAGAGTTCACCAGCAAGGCCTGGCAGTCTAAAGCTTGCTTCCTTCCCTTTCTCAATCGGTTTCTTTTTCGTCCTCCCCTGTTAGTGCTCCCCCATACTCCTCCTGTCATTAGTGTTCCCCCATACTCCTCCTGTCCCTCTCCCTCTCCATCAGTGGTGTGGACTGGCATACTCTCCCGATTCTCCCTATTTCCACTAGCAAGCTTTGTTTTCCAGAAGGCTCCTTCTGCTCCACATCAGCCGGTGGTTATGGCACTCCGTGGAATCAAAGGCATGGAGGAATCCCAGGAAGGACAGGCTGTGCCTGGGTCTAGGTGCGGAACTGCCCTCTGGCCAACTTCCAGCCGTTTTCAACTGCCAGCTGCAGTTTCTAGGCCAGGTTCTCCAGACTCTCAGAGTTCTATGAGGGTTATATCAGAAGCATGTGAACTATATCCAGTACTTGAAAATGCCGGGGAGGTTTTATATGTCACCCCCATCAAAGCCTGAAGAGATTGACTCAGAAAAATGAAGAATGTCATCCTTTGGCAGGAGGGGTGGGTATGAGAATGGAAGGTGTGGGGAGAATACACCAGGTTAGCCCTCTGTGGAAACCATAGTCCACATGAAGAAAGTGACTATTACCTCATCCGATGTAGGGTACTACCCAGGGCCAGAAGCCTACAGTCCCAGCACTAGGAAGGCTGAGTTGGGAAGATCTTATATTCGAGGCCAGGTTGAAGATTTCAGTGAGATGCTGTCTGAAAAACGAACAGAATAGGGCTGAGGCTGTGGCTCAGTTGGGAGAGTGCTTGCCTAGCACGCCTGAAGCCCCAGGAAGCCCTGGGTCTCAGCCAGTGCTGTTAGATTCCGTCTAAGCTCCACCCTACAGTTACCTGGCAACAGCCAGGTAGGCCTGGCCCACTATAAAAGGCTCTTCCTGCCCCTCCTCTCTCTCTTATCCTCTTATCCTCTTCTTCTCTTGCCTCTTGCCCTCTTGGGCTCTTCCCTTCCCCCCCCCCCACATGTTCATGGCCATGGCTGGCCTCTACTCTACTCTCTCCCTCTCTCTGCCTTTCTCTGCCTCTACTACCCCCTTAACTCCCGTCCCCATGCCCTAAATAAACTCTCTTCTATACTATACCATTGTGTGTGGTCCCTCAAAGGGAAAGGATGCCTCAGCATAGGCCGGCTGAGGCACCCCCTTCCCCCACACCTCACCACACACCCCAAAGAACATATTCTTACGTCTATTTTTCTTTTAATGATCACAACAAGTGCTCCTTACTGGGCATGGTGGCACGTTTGTAATCCAGCACATGGGAGGGGGCAGCTGGAGAATTGGAAACTCAAGGTTATTCTCAGCTACATAACAAGTTCAAGGCTATACTGGGTGACATGAGACTGCCTCAAAAACCAAACCAAACCACCACCAGCACCACCAATACCAATAATAATAATAATAATAATAATAATAATAATAATATGATGATGATGATGATGATGATGATGATTGATTATGATGATGATACATATTTAATTAGGGGGCTATAAAATAAAGACTATAGATGTAGAAACAAGACCAACTAGAATTGAACTTCCAGTAAGAAGACTTGGGCAATTTACCTAAACATGTCTGGACTTCAGTTTATTCATCTATAAAATAAGACTGATACTTTCTATCTTCTGATGATCTCAATTAATGTGTGTTATCCATTAATTCAGTGCTTACAACAATAAAACCTAGTTTTTTAAAATGTAGTTTATATAGATAAAAATCTATACTTAAGTCTCCTCTCTCCATCTGCCCTCCTCTCTGTCTGTCTGTCTGTCTCTGTCTCTGTCTCTGTCTCTGCGCTCTCTCTCTCTCTCTCTCTCTCTCTCTCTCTCTGTGTGTGTGTGTGTGTGTGTGTGTGTGTGTGTGTGTGTTTACATGGCTGCATCAGTCTCCTTTAATATTCATTGAAGCCAGGTATAGTGGCGTTTAACAATGATCCTAACATGGAGGAGTTTGAGGCAAGATACTCCCAGTTCAGGGCCAGTGTGATATACACAGCAAAACCATGTATCAAAAAAGAAAGAAAGGAAGAAAGAAAGATGAGAGAGAAAAAGAAGGAAGGAAGGAAGGAAAGAAGGAAGGAAGGAAGGAAGGAAGGAAGGAAGGAAAGGGTTTCATATCTGGTCCCAGGCCCTCTCTAGGAATGGACAGGGAAGTCTCATGACGTCTGTGTGGACACAAGGATCTTAAGCTGGAGACAGTTCTCCTGACCACACTGCAGTGGCTGAAGCTCACCTGTTCCACTACTTGATCCCTTTGTGAGGTTTTTGCTATTATGTTAATTTAACATGTATTCGCTGTGACTGTGTATGCGTGTGCGTGTGTGTTAGTGTGTGTGCATGAGCATGCGTGTGATATGTGGGTGCATGCTGTGGTGCAGACATGGAATTCTGAGGATTCTAGCACTGTTTTTCCCCTTCTACCTTTCCATGGGCTCTAGGGACCCCACTCAGGTTAGGAGGCTTGTGCATAAAAAACACTCTTGTCCATTGTCACAGCTTGTTGTCCCTCTCTTTGCTCCCTCTTTAAGACAAGCTTTTAGTCTAAGGCTCAGGTGGGCCTGGAACACACCGAGTTCCTCCTGCTTCAGCCTGTCACGTGCTGGAATTAAAGCCATGAGCCTCCAGCTCTCTCTGATTTTGACACAATCCTGGTGACAGTTGCCTGGGTATTTATAGAGACTTGGGATTTGGAGTGGGGAAAAAAACACGATGCAGATAAAGTCCGTGGAAAAGATGCCACCAGAGAGGGACGTTGGAGCCTAAGTTCTCAGCCTTGGAACACAGAGCCACAGACCTGTCTTCCCAGAGGAACGGTGCATTCCTTCCTTCTCGGTCCAAAGGGACTCTTCTAAGTGCTTGCTTCTCCATCTCTTACCTCATCTCTGCCTGTACCCCGAACCTTGAGCCTCAGCTCTCTGGAAATTCATCCCTTTCTCCTGGCTCACCTGAGAGAGAAAGGCTGGATACCACCTCCCTCTCAGCAGTCCCGGTTAGCTCTGAGGAACAGGCGCTCACTAGCATTCTCTGGAGCCCTCGCTGCCGCTCACTAAAGCGTTGGTAGTCCACCACTACAGAGATGACTTCTACGCCAGCTTTTAGCTCAGTGTTCAATAGTGCAGGCAGGATGGATTTGGAGCTTGTATTCTGATTTAAACCGAATTTATCTGTTATTATTTGAAAGACTGTAACAAGTTTGTTTTTTAATGTTTTTCGTCAGCACATTATTACTTATTGTTCTTAATACCTTGAGGCTACTTGGAGACAGACTTAAATCTCCAAGTTGGTAAGTAAACAAATGATTCCTCATAACATCTTCAGGCAAGTACCAAAGGTCTCATTTTCAACATGATGTTTGGGTCCCCTAATTGTCTTTTAGGACTGTGCCTAACCACATCTTATAATCACTTTAAAAAAATACACTCTTGGACATAAAGTTGCTTAATACTTTGTTTGTTCTTCTTAATCAGCATGTTCAGACAAAATAGAAAACAAAGGTAGAAACAAGTAGGATTAAATATGGCTTTATTTGGACTCTAAATATATGAAATCAATTGGACGTACTGGGGATTCACATGGCCACTGTTTGGAGATGGTTCTTACTGTTCTCAAGGGTATAAACATGTCCAGAGGGGCACTTAGTGGGTTGGGTAGAGGAGTGCAGGTAGCCTCCATGGTCCCCCAGGAATGTCTAAGGCTTCTAGATTTTATTCCAGAATCTGCTAGATACTATAATATTTAATGTTGAGATTGGTACCAAATACCTTCTTTTAGAAAATAAAAAGATTTATTTCATGTGTCTGAGTGTTTTGCTTGGCTGTGTGGGAGTGCACTGTGTGCATACCTGGTGCCCATGGAGGCCAGAGGGTGCCAGATGTCCCGGAATGGGAGTTATATCTGATTGTAAACCACCGTGTGGGTGCCAGGGGTACTCGGGCCTTGTGCAAGAGCATCGAGTACTCTCAGCCACTGGATTCCTTCATTTATCTGGACCATCGGAGACTCCAGAGACAGACTCCTCTCTTTCTACCGCGGCCCAGAGGAAAGTTGGGAAATAGGGTCAATTGGTCAGGAATTGGTCAGGATAGGCAAATTACAGCAACTGATCTTCAGATTTCAAAGAGTTGACCCAGTACAAATGGACCACCATTCTTCTCCGGTATAATCCGTTATGACTTAGAAGAGGGGCTATCTAGTAATTCAGGGACCCGGGCTTCTTCCAACCTGTGGCTCCATCTTCTCTGAGGTTACTTCCGTCCCGCCAGTGGGGCTGGAAGCCTTTAGAGGACAGTCCTCTAGGGGTCTGTGTAATGATGAGGCGAGGAAGATGGCACCCATTAGCACCGAATCGCCAACAGTGGTCCGTGATCCTGCCCAACTTCGAGAGGTTAGGAAGGGTAGGCAAAAGCTGAATTCCCAATTCTTGTCAGTTTCTACCACAGAGGGTTTCTCAGGCAAGCTTTTAGGCTTGACCTTCCATGTGGCCCAAAACAAGTGTCCAAATGAATATGCTACCCTTTTTGGTTCATTCTACACCTGGACCATACATTTGCCTCTTAGTCATTGTAGGAAAAAATACATGTCTAGTCCAATGTCAGCATCTATTTCATGGTTGCTGTGAGTCAGTTCAAATGGGAACTTCCTTGTTTTGACACCGGCCTCTCTACAGTTTCCAGACGCCTGGATTAAGGCGGTGTAGAGATGTTGGCTGTGAAATGCTCTCGAGCTTGCACCTTTCCTGCCTTACCTGATGGTTCCCATGGAAACACTGGCTCGGTATCTACATGAAGCCACATAGATTATCTAGCCAAACTAAGACCTATGAGAATATAAAGGGGTTATGAACATTTAAAGAATTACTCTCATATCTGTGTTAGTCCAGTGGGGCGACCATAACGAAACACTGTAATCCGAGTGAGTAAGGGCATTGTGTCTCGCCATTTTGGAGGAGGGAAAACCAGCAGCTTCGGTGTCTGCTTTCTGGGTCAAGTATAGAACTTCTCAGTGGATCTGCATGTGGCCCAAGAGATGAGTGGGTTTCTTCAGAGGTATTTTAAAGGGTTCTGGCCCTATGAGCTAATCACCTCTCCAAACTCCTATTTCTAAATATCATTTTAAGGAACAGAGTTGGATTATGAATTTGAGGGAGACATAAAATTTCAGACCAATGCCTCTTCAAAAAATATTTTAACAGTGTTTGGAAGGCTGTGATAGGAAGCTATGAGTTAGTTTGAGGCTAGTCTGGACTCCAGAAACCATACCCTGTCTCAGAAAATAAAAATGTTTTCTTTTTTATTTCTCAAACAACATATTCTTTGTAGTTGTCATGGTTCCTTTATCATCAGCAACCTGTCTTCCAGTTTCTCTCAGTAACCAGTTTACGAAGGCTTTTTCATAGTTCAGCCAGTTTAGACATCCAAGTGTCCTCATCCACTTCCTCTGAGGCTTTAGCTTCCTCTGTTCATTTCTTATACAAAAAGGGTAATGGCATAGGCTTTGCGAGCTGATGCTGAGAGGTCTTGGTATGCACTGTGGGCTGTTTTCCTAGTGTTGGTGACTTCTTTGCTGGTTAGTCTAGATGTTGCATTTATAATCATTTATACTGCTATGTCACTTTCCTGGTTAAGAGTACAATCTTCATGAATGTATATGCTCATTTCTCTATACATTCAGCCATTGCAAAATATTTATCGAGTACACGTTTTGGACAGTGTGTTAGGTACTGGAGACAGGACAAAGAATAATAGGCATAAGGTCTTTGCCCTCCCCCCTCCCCTGTGGAGGTTATTAGAAAAACACATCCTAAATAAATAATTCTCATACTAACTATAATTGTTATGCTTGTTTGACAAACGTATTTTTTTCTTAATCTTGTATAGTATTGAATCTTTTTTTTCTTTCAAGTCAGTCTGTTCTGTAAAAGCAGCTTCTTCCCTTAAAAAAGTCATTATCGATTGCTTCTTCCGTTCATTTAAACTGCTTATTAATTCACTCAGTCAGTATAGAACTACTCCTCAGCCTCTTTGCTAAGCTTTCAGAATGCAAGCATGAAATGACAAGATTCCCACCTGCAAGAGTCACAGCTTAAGCGTGACGATCGCATGCTGTGTTTGTGACAAAACTGCTATGAGAAAGTAGGTAATGGCAGCAACGTAAAGAAGGGTCTGTATTGGCTCCAAATGAGGATGCGGTCCATCACAGCAGAGAGAGCACAGCAGCACAGGTGTGAAGCCACCCGCGTCCGCAGTCAGGACGTGTGGCGAGGGGAACACCAGCTCTGCTTGCTGGTCCCTTTTACTCATTTGAAGACTCCAGCCCATGACACAGTACCATTCACAGTTAGGGTGAGTTTTACTACACCTCCCCAAGAAAGTTTTCTGGAAGACACACCCAAAGATTTGTCTTCTAGGTAATCATAAATTCAGTCAACTTGACAATGAAGGTTAAACATAATCTATCCCGTGTTACTGTGATACCCCCAAATATCAATTATACTCCTAATAGTCTACCCCTGGCCAAGAAATCTCATTTTCATCTCATAATGAAAAATGCATTTTGTCTGCCTCTAAAATTTTCCAGTCTGAATGCTATCCAAAAGTCCAAAATTCAAAGACTTCTCTAAGACTTAAGGCAATTTCTTCACTGTGAGCTCTACAAAACAAAATCAAATGTCATACCACCACTAGAGATGCACAGAGTAAATATTCCCAATCTGGAAGAAGTATAGGCACATGGCAAGAAAAGATTGGACCAAAGCAATTGGAATTCAGCAGGCAAACATCAAACCCGAAACTCCATGTCTAGCATTTTCGACTTATTGACAAAATGGCCTTGGGTGTTCTCTCCGCTTTACAGAGCACATGTGGCCTCTGTTTTCAGCTCGCTCCACTCTGTGCCTGAAGCTTTCTATGGTCTTGACATCTGCAACAACCTAGGGTCTCCATGGCTACTCGGGCTCCACGTTCTCCTTCATTAGATGGCCTTTACGGCCGCCTTACAAGAACTCTCAGGCTGCTGCACATTGGCTTCGGTGGCTTTCTGGAACCCTGGTGCAAGCTTCCATAGCCCTGTAACTTTCATAACTTCTATACTTTGCATACTTGTAAAGCCTAAACCATATGGTTGACCACTGCCAACTTGAGATAGTCTGGCCACCCGTTACCATGTGTGCAGTGACCTTTTTGTGCCTTCTGGCTGATCCAGGGAAAACACTTCCCTTATAGTTGTCTTTCAGCAGGGACTCCTTCACTGGTATTCTTATTTCAGGCTCTGTCCTTTAAAATTAATTTTCACTTTCATGAACTGGAGCCTTAGATTGGTGGAACTTGTCCCTCTGGGCACTCTTTACATGGACACAGCATATATTGCAAGGCTTCCTTTCCATGGGCCTGACTTGACGCTGCTTTTTCCTGCACCTGCCTACCTCACACTTGCACGCTCACCTTTGCTTGCCCAGCTGTCCCCTTTTTTGTGTCATTTTACCTGTTCTCATCATAGTTGTAAGCAAAAACAACGAACCTTAGTAACTATGCCACAGCTTAAATGCTACCTTGTCTTGAAGCAAATTAGTCCACAATATATGACGTCAGCCCAACTCGAGTTCTTAGGACACAAGCAGAATGAATCTAGATTTTTTTTCCAGACTATAATGTGAAGTATTTCCAGCCTAGTTCCCAATGTAGCCCTTATTCCCTCCAAAACCCCACGAGCTGTCTACATTTCTTTAGCATTCTGGTCTTCCAAGTCCCTGCCAGAATGGGACTTTAAATTGTGCCTGTGCCAGTCTAGGGCTTCTCTAGCCCACAGCTCCAAACTCTTCCACTCTCCTCCAACACAAATGCCAAAGGCAGACCAACCACAAGGTCAGGTTTACTACAGCAGCAGCCCTACTTCTTCCTATGGGTTTCCCGTATTGTTACGTTTTCTGATTGCCGTGATGGGGTTTCCTAACTGAAGAAACTTAACGAAGGAAGGCTTTATCCTGATTGACAGTTCCAAGGTGTGGTCAGTCCATCATGGCAGGGAAGGAATGTCAGGGGGAGCATGAAGTGGCTGGTCATGGCATCTGCAGTCGGGAGTGTTTGCTTTCTCCTTTTAAATCCTGCTGCCTCTTGACACCAGCTAATGGGATGGTACCGCCCACATTTCGGGCAGGTCTCCCACTTCAGTTAAACCTTTCTAGAAACAGCATCACAGACATGTCCAAAAATTTCTCTTATGGATAATTCTAAATTCAGTCAGGTTGATAGTGATGATTAATTATCACACGTGTCCATAATACCTGCACCTGAGAGGTAGAGACAGGGGGATTGCAAGTTTAAAGCCAACATAGACTACATAGTGAGTTCTAGACCAGCCTGGGCTACCTAGAGAGAGACTGCCTTAAGAAAGGATGGAAGGAAGGAAGGAAAGAAAGGAGGGAGGGAGGGAGGGAGGGATTCAGTCCATCTATCGGAGCAGACTGCCCTGTACATAACACAGAACTGCATGACAAATGTCACAGTGGTTGACAGGCCCACAGTGTAGTGGGCTAGGGAAATGAGGGCCTCAACCTGTCCAAACAGGGAAATGTCACCAAGGAAGCAGCATGCGGGCTGATGTGTGAGGGGATGATCCTGTCCTCAGGAAGCAAGGCAGGAACAGACCAGATTCTGCTCTCCTCCCTCCAGAGCTAGACACTGCAAAGGGCGAAGGGGAAGGCGCCTACCCAGTCTTTAAGTTCCCACGGGGAGGATAGGAGGTCAGTTCTCACTTAAGGAACGTGAGCGGAAGGGTGTGCATCTGGGCCTTTGTGCCATTTCCCTCACCCCACCCCCAGTTGTCATGAACTGGGAGTGAAGAACTCCGAAGCCAAGCTGTAACACAGAAGTCACCTGGAGGGACTGCTACACAACGCAGACATCACCTTCTATGTCGTTAATTTAATGATGTATCACAGCTTGCTCGTTAGCAAGCTCTGCCTTTATTAGTACGAGAGAGTCAAGCAAAGAGAGCAGTACAGGTAAGCACCTGGGACGGGTCTGACACATGATGCACGCTCAGGATTGCACTGAGGGCATGGCGAGGAAGCAGACCCAGTGAGGAAGCAGACCCAGTGAGGAAGCAGACCCAGTGTCGTGGTGCGGGTGATGGGCAGGAGGAAGGTGCTGAGCTGGGATAAAGAGCCATGTCCCGATGGCAAGGAGTTGGGAATACCACCCTGGAGGTTTATCTTTAATCAAGTGCAAAGGAAGCCACCGAGGAACACGGCAAGGAGGGCGGTGTGGGTCTTGAAATAGTAGAACCTCTGTGAAACACTCAAGAACCTGCTTGATTCTCCTCAAGCGAAAGGTGCCGAGCCAAAGATGAACAGTAACAGGGTTTCCGAGCCAGAAAGCCTCAGAGTCTGGCCGAGGCTCGTTGAACAAATCAGGTCCGCAAGTCCCTTTGCCCAGATCACCCAGCTAAAGGCTGGCAGGGCCAGGCCAGAAGGAGAACTGCTTTGTCACCAGCCCCACGCCTTGCTCCTCCCCCTGTACCACAGGCTTCAGAGCAGTGGAGACCAGCTGCTGTGCCTGCGTTGAGGTTCCCTAATGAAGACATTAGGGATTTGGAGGCAGCGTCTTTTCCATGGAAGGCCATCTTTTCTGAAATTCCTCATCTGGCTTGAACCACTATTTTGGAAAAGTGCCATTTTTCAACATCAGATTTCCCTGGGGGACAATCAGAGATGTGCTTAGTGTCCTGCAGAGTGCCCTTGTACTTTCTGAGTTTTTCTTGGGAAGATGAGAAGAAAGTAGCCGTGGTTTGGGATCCTGTAAACACTCCCCGGTCCCTTGGCAGCTGGGTATCTTCTGGCTCACCCAAACAACCGAGCTTCAGTTGGCCAGCTCACTGTCTTAGGGGGTTAGTCAAACGCCGTCTTTGTTTGCCTGTTTAAAAGGCCATGTAGCTAAACTTTAGTGTCATTTTCTGCCTATTAACGCACTACCTCTGGCTTTTATGTATGGTTAGATGAATCCATTATTCATTTAAATTATTTTCAGCCGATCTGCAGTAGGACATACATTTGTTTTCCAGCGGCAAGCGGGTGTTAAGGGACAGCTGTTTCTGATGACAGCCTCAGATAAACACAGAGTGGTCTGATGTAAGCAGGACTGGTTAGCAGCACTGAGCTGCTTTACGACCGGGGAGCCAGAGCTCAAACTGGGGGTAAAAGAGGTGAGGTAACTGCCCCCTGGCTCAGGAAGAGGAGAATGCTCTCTCACACCTAATCCTAGTACTCAGGAGGTGGAGGATCACGGTGGGTGAGAGTCTAGCCTGAGCTACATAATGAGGTCCAGGACAGCCTAGGCTACAGAGTAAGGTTCTGTCTCAGAGGCAGAGGGAAGTCTCTCAGATGTATATGTTTCTTGATGTTAGGTGTTTTCCTGTCTGTGGTTTTAATACCATTGTGGCTCTGGCCCTTCAGTCGCATGGCTCTGCCTTCCTGTCATGCTGCTCGGTTGATAGCGTAGTTGGTTATTAATGAAGGTTTGGCATGATTAGGTTTAAGAAACATAGAGTTGCTGTCTCAGTTCCTGAGAAGTACATCGGGGCCACAGACAAGCTAGCTCTTAAGAAGTGCTTGGTCTGTCGAGTTAGGACAGATGTTCACCACTCACTATGAGACACTCAGACAAATGAATTTCTCCAAGCCTTTGTTTCCTTATTTGTGACCGGGGAAATAGCGTGTGGTTGTGGGGTGAGATGGTTAATCTTGACTGGCAACCTGATTGGATTGAGGGAGGCCAGGGGAAGAGTAAAGCAAGCCTCTGGGGGAGGTTTTAGAGGTGGTTCACATCAGGAGGGCACTAACCAAATCTAAGGGTTTAACCCATTATGGGCTTCAATTTTGAATTATTAGGTGGCAGACCCGTGAGAGTGGCAGCTCGTTGGAAGAAGGGAGGTCCTGTGGGTGCGCCTAGGGAGGCCTAGGACCTGTGTCTTGGCCCTAGGTTCCTCCTGTTATTTCTCTCTGCTTCCTGACTGTTTCAAGATGATGAAACTTTCTTCTCCACCTGTTTCCTCTATGGTGTTTTACTTCTTCCTGGCCCAGAAACAATGGAGACAGTCACGCACAGACTGAGACCTCTGAAACTGTGAGCAGAACATGTCATTCTTTCCTTAGATGGTTTCTCAGCCATTGTGTCACAGCAGCGAATACGTTAGCACAAAAGTATTAAAGTCACAGGCACATGGGACAGAGTAGGTTCCTGGGTTATTTCCTTTTTGAGATACTGAGATCTCATTAGTAGCGCTTTCTTTTTGTAATTTAGAATATTTTTTTGTTTTTAATATTTACTTATTCATTTTTATTTTATGTGCATTGGCGCTTTGCCTCCATATACATCTGTGTGAGGGTGTTGCATCCTGGAGTTACAAGACAGTTGTGAGCTGCTGTGTGGGTGCTGGGAATTGAACCCAGGTCCTCTAGAAGAGCAGTCAGTGCTCTTAACTGCGGAGCCACCTCTCCATCTGTAATAGCACTTCTTCACTGAGAAGTGAAGCACTGAGTTCCGAACAAAGAGTGAAGAGATGGAGACCAAAATATCACTTTCATCTCAGTTCGATTGTGGTAAGAATGTGTCAAAGGCCAGGTGTTTGATAGGTATATTCTTGTTTCTCACAATGTTTCTCAAAATTGATTTGGACTGGAAGTCCAAATCAGGGTACTGGCAAGATCAGGTTGGGGTGAGGACCTTCCAGAACACTAACTGGTAGTTTCCTGCTATGTCTTTTCATGGAACAGAAGGAGAGAGGCTTTCTGCAGAATCTTTTGATGAGAACGAAGATCCCACTCATGAGGAAGGGCTCCACTCTCATGGCTTAATCACTCCCGTGGACCCGGCCTCCTAACGCCGTCTGTGCTGGCTTGAATGAGAAATGTTTCTGTGGCTCATATATGTGAATCATGCTGGTGGTGGTGGTGGAGAGGTTATGGAGTCTTTAGGAGGAGGAGGAGGGTGGGCTTTGAGGGCTCCGTGCCTCACCCTGTACTGTTCCCCTCCTGTCCTTCCTGGGTGTGGATGAATGTGTCAGTCAGCTTTCTGCTCCTCTGACCATGCCAGGCTTCCCGCCATGTCTCCCTCTCGACCTCTCTGGAACCAAATGCCCAAAGGAACTCTTCAGGTTGCTTTTGGCCATGATATTTTATCACAACAACAGAAAAAGTAACCGGTATGACTTGGCCGGGGGAAGTAGGGGTGGGTGAGGGTAGTGTATCAACACTAAGCTTTGGGAAGGAGATGTTAGTCTGCTCATCCCAATCTTGATTATTGATAAAGATCAATTGTGAGATCTAAAAGGAATACCATGTTCCATGATCAGGTAATCAAGCTCAATCACAAGTAACATTTGACCAAGACTGGCTCATGCAAACTCAAGTAGGTGCCTGGGTGAGGACACATGCTTTGGAAGAGAAGAGCCAGCTGATAGCCTTTCTGTGGACAACAGATACAAGGAGAGGAAGGTAGACAGAGTTTGGCCAAGCATGGCCCGGGTGCACGTCACCCTTGAGTCAGTCTGATGTAGCTCCTCAGCTACAGAGGGAGGAGCAAAGAGGAAGCCAGGGGGAGCCAGGAGAGTCACACTATCGAGAAGAAAACTCTGGAAGCATTTCTCCCAATATTTCCCCTCCCCCTTTATTTCCTGTGTATTACTTTGTAGCCACTTTGCTCATGGAAGCCTCAGGTGCCAGGACAGCTTGAGGGTACAAAAGATTGGGAGCAAGTTATGTGGGAGTGAGTAGAAAAGGTTATGTTGGGTCATTGGTTAAGAAAAGTATAGACAACTTGAATCCAAGAAAGAAGAATACAAGTTCAGAGGCAGCGCTTAGATATCTGAGTGGAGGAAGAGCTCTGAGAGACTTATTCTAAATAGGAGTTGAAATTCCCAGGCTTGGAAGTGGGGAGACGGGACTGCAGGTTTCTGATGGCTCTGGATCTGACTTGTGAGCTCTGGGGCCTGCATCTCCAGGAGATGGCCCTAATTTGTGGCGTTGGGATACATGCACTCCGCTCCAGCTTCCCATCTTTAAAACATAAGCCTGTTTTGTGATTATAAAGCTCACACATGCTCAACATGAAATATTCAGAAATCCGGGGTATATAAAGAAGAAAACAAAAATAACCGACAATGTCATCGCAAGGAATAGCTAATGCTCACATTGACTATATTTCTAGTCAGCCTTTCTCTTATGCATATGATTATATAGATAAGGTGGTTCTGTCTATATAGTTTAATTTTTCATGCTGATTTCTTCACTTAGATGATTATATAATCATTTTTTCCATGTTATTAAGAGTTCTCTGTAATTAAGCATCATTTAAAGTGACATTTTCCCCTGGTTTTAAGCACATCTGGATCAATTGCTACCAATTAATGAAAATCCTAGAGAGGCCTTCTTTTGGGTTGGTGAACAGGGTGTTCCCAAAGGTGAGGGCTTTTCAGAGGCCTGTGCACGATCACCACGGTGAAGGACTTCCTCCCTTAAGGCTTTCTCATATAACTGCTGACACGGGAAGGACCAGAGGATGACACCCACTACCTTTTCCATGTAAAGCAAAGAAGTCTAAGCCTGTGCACGTCTGAAGCCCCCGAGTTCCCCTCCAACCCTGGGGTAGAGAACCATAACGCCGTTCCTGTCTACCACGTGTCCGCGGTGATACACGCCGGTAAACACTCACCTCCCAGAAATCAGTTCTGCCAAGGCTGGAGTTAGCGGTGACGTCAGGAGTCTGCACGTTCCCAGCATCCAACAGATCATCCGCTGTACAGGCACCGATTTCCTGAAAGACAGATGCCTCTCTCAGTCCTCAGGGAGATCCATGGAATCACTCTGATGGTGGCCCAGGAGGCAAGGAAGAATTTGCAGAGGTCTAAGGAGGTCATCTAAACCACATTCTCTTGAGAACCAGACTTCTGAAAGTATTCCTTTATTTGCATTTCTATGTATATTTTTCTGTATTTAGACTCCAGTATTCATGTTATATGTAGTAATTCATTACACTGTACTTTCTTTTTCTTTTTTTTCTTTTTTCTTTTTCTTTTCGAGACAGGGTCTCTCTGTACAGTCCTGGCTGTCTTGGAACTCACTCTGTAGACCAGGCTGGCCTCAAACTCAGAAATCTGCCTGCCTCTGCCTCCCAAGTGCTGGGATTTAAAGGCTCGCTGGGATTAAAGGCTCACGCTCTTACCGCCCGGCTACACTGTACTTCTAATTGTATCTCATAAGAACTTTTTTCTTCCTACCTGAGAGGGTGTTTTAAAATTTGAAAGTGAAGCCCCTTCAGGCCTTTCCCCCACCAAGTTCTTCAACTGGCAAAGACAACTACAGTAGGTTGTGTCACCTTTCTCAAAATATTCCAAATATCTTCCTTATTGGAGGATGCTTTATTTATTTATCGCCATGCTGCCTTTAGCCGATGAAGTGCAGGTTCTGGAAGCTAGGTGCATCCCTGTGGGGCACCTCACGCCATCTTTCCTTTCCCTCATCATGTTTTAGATAGCAGCTGCTCTCTCAGCGCGGGCCTCAGAGTACAGACAAGCCGGAGCAGCCTCACAGAGGACGGCTGATGGGCGAGAGGTGTGGGTGACTTGTCAGCTGCCAGTGTAAGCCACTGAGGTGCTCGAGGTCACTCGTTCCCGCAGCAGGACCGTAATTTCCCTGATGGCTATGCCACTGTAACACACCATTTCTTTCACAAAAGTCAGTGAGGGGTAGCTCGCTGAGGCGCTCCCTGACTCTTAATGAGAGCCGCTGCAGGAGTGCAAGCCTCGGTGCGGATGCTAACCAGTAGGCAGTCATCGCTCGCCATCCGCCATCCGCCATCCGCCATCCGCCATCCGCCATGCCATCCGCCATCCGCCATCCGCCATCCGCCATCCGTGTGACCTGCTTCCACACTCTGCAGTGCTCCTCACCTGCCTCACAGGCCGGCTTCACTGACCTCAGAGCCCGGCTTTTCTAACCCAACAAGGAGGGAAAACACCAAGTGGCTGTTGTATTTGTACTCAAAGGGCATTCTCAAAACTGTTGAACATGTGGATAAAAAGTTATTACGTTATTATCAGCAGAAAAAAAAGATCTTCCCCTTCCCTCTTTTACTTAAGAGGAGGCATTGTTATTTGGTATTTCTCTCTCTCTTTTCCTTCTTCCTTCTTCACTGTTTTTTGTTTGTTTGTTTGTTTGTTTGTTTGTTTTTCTGTTTTGGTTTGGGTTGGTTTGTGGGTGTTTGGTTTTGGTTTTGGTTTTGATTTTTTTTTTGTGTGTGTGTGTGTGTGTTTTGGAGACAGGGTTTCTCTGTGTAGCCCTGGCTGTCCTGGAACTCTGTAGACCAGGCTGGCCTCGAACTCAGAAATCTGCCTGCTTCTGTCTCCCAAGTACAGGGATTAAAGGTGAGTGTCACCACTGCCTGGTCACTGTTTTCTTTATAACTGAGATAACCCCAATAACAATTACAGCTATTGGCCCAGGATGTAACTCAATGGTAGAGAATATTTTTAGGTACATTATGCTATACATTCAATGTTCAGTTTCCAAGTTTCCTAAAAGAAAGGTAAAAAATGTAATAACTGTAGCCATTATTTATTGACCTTCATTTAAAGAGGAACCAGAATCCTAGGAGCCTTGAATGCAAAGCCGGTCCACCCCTGAAGAAGCCAGTGAGAGCAGTTCATTTCAGGTGCTCGTGATAAGCATGTGGACCATCTTAATTAAAGGTTAATGGTAGTTGTGGGGATCATCACGAAATCACTGTCCATGTGTATCGAATGTCTGTAATGAACTGTGTTTTGGCACACACTGTTATTCATGGGCTAAGTGCAGTTATTACTAGGACATTTTGTCACTAGAAAGTGAAGATTTAGAGAGGCCCAGGGGAGCTTGCTGACCAGCCGCCTTCCATCCGTGCAGCATACCGTAAAGATCATCCAACGCTTCCTGGGACTCAGGCGGTGTCACTGACACGCATGGTAGCTAGGACAACTCAGGTGATGGCCCTGTTCTCACAGGCCTTATACTCTAGCGAGATAGAAAAAACAAGGGACAGAAAACTAAGAGATGACTTCAGGAAGTGTCTAGTGTGCTAAGAAAAATAAAACAGGGCGACTGATAATTGTATAAGTTACTTTTCTATTGTTGTGGGGAAAAAAAACCCACCACCATAGCCAAGGCAACTTACAAAAGAAAGACTTGCGTTGAGCTTTATGGTGTCAGAGGGTGAGGCACAGTGGACCGATGGATGAGCAAAGGCGTGCTGGTAGCTGTGGCTAGCCGAGAGCTCACGTCTTGATCTGTAAGCAGGGAAACACACCGGAGTAAATAGAACTAATCTTCTGAACCATCAAAGCCTGCCCACAGTGACGTACTTCCCTCAGCAAGGCCACACCTCCAAATCCTTCCCAAACAGCCACCAACTAAGAACCAAATGTTCACGGCCACAATAATGATAAACAGGAATGGGGACAACCACAGACAAGAGATGAGGGGTGAGGGAGACCCAAGTAATGTGAAGCCAACTGTGATGTTCTTAATGGAAATGTCCCTATAGACTCAGATGTTTGAATATTTGGTCCTCTTGGCTGGTGGCACTGCTTGGGTGGGTTTAGGAGGTGTGGCCTTTCTGGAAGAAGTATGTCACTGGGGCAGGGGTGGGGTGGGGGATGCTGAGATTTCAGAGCCACAAGCCACACCTGCTGCCACGACTCTGTGTCATAGGATTCTTCCCCCTTGGAACTGCAAGCCTAAGGACACTGTCTTTTATAAATTGCCTTGGCCGTGGAGTCTTATCACAGCAATAGAAAAGTAACTCACACAGCGAAGTCCAACGACTTAGTGAGACAGCAAATGCCAAGGCTGCCTGTTTATATATAAGCTTATCATCGCAACTACTCAATCCAAGAATATTTCCGGTACCCCTGAAGAAGTCTTGGTTTCAGAGATCATCCCTCACTGCCGATCCCTACCCTCGGGGAACCACTAATCTACTGTCTGCCTCTCTGTATTTATACATTATGAATATGTTACATGAATGAATCCTGATGTGAGATCTTTTGTGGCCACTTTCTTTCATTTAGCATGGTGTTCCCATGGTTTGCCCATATGACGCACTTATCAATATGTGTCTTTACATGGTTATAACAGATTTTGTTTATCCATTCTTCAGTTTGTGAACATGGGTAGATTTCACTCTTTGTCCATTATACATAGCACTGTTGTGAGCATTCATATACAAGTATTTGTTTGGATAAACATTTTCATTTCTCTTGATATATATGTTTCTAGGAAAGAATTGCCCAGCAGCTGTTTACTTCAGTATTTTAAGGAACTGCCATGTAGTTTTTCAAACTCTGTTTAACATCCTCAGTATCATTATATGATGGCGATTTCTTTATATCCTTACTAGTAGTGGGTATTGTCATGGGCATTTTTGTGGGTGTGAAGATTGTATCGGGGTTTTGACTTGTGCTTTCCTAATTACTAATGGGGCTGAGCAACCGCATGCATAAGGGCCACTTGTATCTATTTTTATCATAAATATTTATTCAGATTTCTTGTTGATGATTTAATTGTTTTTTTTTTAAATAATAGAGTTTTGATAGGTTTCATATACTCTGGATATAAGGTCCTTGTCAGGTGTCTGAAAAGGCTGAGCTTCCGTTCTGAAATCTGCCCTTTTCTTTTTACCTCCTCCTCCTCCTCCTTTGAATTTCAGAGCAACATTAAAATTTAATTGTATCACTACTAGACTAGTGAACTTACATAGCATTACTGAAGTCCTATGTGTTAATAAGAAGAGGAATGTTTTTTGTTGTATCTTTTTTTATTTACTTTATATCTTGATTGCATTTCCCCTCCCTCCTCTCCTCCCAGATCCTCTCTCTCCTCCCCTCCCCCATTCTGCAGTCAGTCCTCCCTTTCTCCTCAGAAAAGGGGAGGCCTCTAATGGATATCAACCTGCCCTTTTATTTTCTTGATGGTGTCCTCTGAAACATGAAAGTGTTGTTATTTGTGTTGTTGTTGTTGTTATTACTATCAATATATGTGGGAGTATGCCATGGTGCACACATAGAGATCAGGGGACAACTTTTGGGAATCAGTTTTCTTTGTCCAGTGTGGGTTCTAAAGACTGAAGTGAGGTCAGCTGAGCTGTCTCACTGGTCCATAAAACAGAGAGGCTTTTATGCTTAAAATCCAATTGCTCTCAATTTTGACACTTTTGTTTTGGTGATAAAGTTTAGATTCCTTGCACCTCTGTTTTTCTAGGGAGATATTTATGTATCTGGTTGTAGACTGAGCACAGGCCCTCCCACATTCTAGACACATGGTCTACCACTGACATATATCTCCATTCCAGAAGAATATTGAGTTTGTTTTTTTTGTTGTTGTTTTGTTTTTGTTTTTGTTTTGCCAGGCACTGTAGCATACACCATAATCTCAGCAGTTGGAAGACAGAGGCAGGAGAATCACCATAAGTTCAGAGCCAATCTGTTCTATATAACAGGTTCCAAATCAGTCAGGCTACACAGTAAGACATTGTATTAAAACAAAAAGAAAGAAAAAAAGACATGTAGTTTTAATTCTTACACTTAGGTCAGTGATTCATTTTGACTTAGTATTTTACTAATTTTTAAAGTAGAGTACAAAATAATGAGTTTCATTGTGGCATCTCCATGCATGCACACTGCACTCCTCGCAGTATTTGGAGGGAGGAGTGTGGTGCTGAAGCACTGACCCCACTCTTTTGCATGTAGATAGTCAGCTGGCCCAGCACCATTTGTTGACTAGGGTATGTTTAGCTGGGCCTGTGCCACAAATCCTCTAATCCCAGCTAATTAGGAGGCTGAGGCTGGAGGACTGAAAGTTCAAGGCCAGCCCAGGCTACAGAATGAGTTCAAGGTCAGCACCGATAATTTAGTGAAGCCCCGTGTCCCAAATAATGTGAAAACTGAGGGCCACGGGTGCAGCTCGGTGGTAGAGTGCTTACTCAGCATAAATGAGGTTCAAACCTCAGCACCAAAGCCAGACAACAGACAAACAAACAAACAAACAAGCAAGCAAGCAAGCAAGCAAACAAACATATTTCTCTCCTATTAAGTTGTTTTGGCACCTTGTCTGAAATTGACAGTAACGTGTGGTTTATCCCTCTACCATCAGTTCTTTGCTGGTCTCCGTAGGAAGGTCACTGTCGGTTTTGAACCTGGGAAATACTCATCTTCCACCTTCAATCCACCACTTTCAAGGTTGTGGTGTCTCTTCTGGGCTATGGCTTCCATAGGACTTTTATAACCAGCCAGTCAATTTGAGCAACAGACAAGATGTTGAGATTTTGATAGGAACTGCATTGCTGTCGTTGCTAGGTTATAAAAATACAACCGGCTTTACACACTTATTTTGTACCTTAACGCACTTCTGAACTTGATGTGTTCTTAATTACGATTCGTTACTTTACTGCTTCTTCCACGAGGCACTGTGTTAGACACTAAAGAAAAAAAAAAACAAAGATGTTCTAAGGCACTGATGACATGGGTTAAGCTTACTGGGTAAACAGGAGCTGTGTCAGGAGCACACGAGGAAGTTGGTAACTGCCAAATGAGTGTTACAAGAGTCGGATTTCTGAGGACAGCTTCAGAAGTCTGGAGTGGGAGGGGAAGAGTGGAAGGCTCACTGCACGCCTGCGCGCCTTCCTTCCTGTCTGCCTCCCTTTTCTGGCTATGCGCCTGCGCGCCTTCCTTCCCAGCTGCCTCCCTTTTCTACTCTCGTTTTCTTGCTCTACTTTCACCTGCCCACTTTCCTTGAAAACACGGGTAGGGCAAGACCAGAGATGGCCGCCATTTCTCAAACCTGGCTGGTCATCAGAATTTCTTGGAAAGCCCTTTAAAATCTAGATTCCAGTCTCCTGATAAGAGCTGCTGTGTCATGCTCCCAGGTGCTGGGTCACAGAAGGACAACTGCATTAGCATTTCCATCCCATTTTTCTGCCCGAGTTGGGAATTTCTGGGTATGGTTATAATTATATCCACATGTGTCTCGGCCTCGATCCTCACCCCACTGTACCTTTGGTTCTTTTCAGGATACTCTCACGCCCAGAAGGTCACAAGGGCACCTGGATAAGACATCATGAGGGAACCTGTATGGCTTCTCCACCACTGAAAGCCACATCAGGTGCACACATTTCTGAGAGGGTTCCTTGGTGCATGTGTTTGTGGAGATGACCACTATATAAAAGATGCTTATTTTTCATAAGTAAGAAGTTTATGGACATATAAGAACCTTTTGCTATGCTGGCCATGTTCCTCCCAGTCACTTGTAGGGTGTATATCCATTATCTAGGATTTATGGGTTTTTTTTGGGGGGGGGAGGGATGGGGTGACAGAAATCTGCCTGCCTCTGCCTCCCAAATGCTATGATGGAAGGTGTGTGCCCCAACTCCTGACCTTTTAATATTTTAAAAAATGGATTTACTTATGTATATGAGTGGTCTATCTGAATGTGCCTGAATGCCAGAAGAGGGCATCAGATCCCATTACAGGTGGTTGTGAGCCACCATGCGGTTGCTGGGAGTTGAACCCGGGTCTTCTAGAAAGGCAGCCGGTGCTCTTACCTGCTGAGCCATCTCTTCAGCTCTTAATGATCGTAAATAAACCAAGTTATCTGGTTTCCAAAGTCTTTTGCATCTCGGCTTTCCCAGAAGTAACTGATCTTTTAAAGATGCTTTTAACTACACAGAATATTAGTTTGCAGTGTTAAGCATGTATATAAGCAGTGTACACATTTTTCTACAGCCTTTTTCTCACCATGATGCCTTTGAGATTTGTGCATATAACACTAATAGAACTAATCCGTTCTTAATAACACATTAATATTATACTATGGAGTTTCAAAATAATACTATCCTGCTGCATGACTGCTTTCCACTCTAGTCTCCCATAAGTAGAAATTAATTATGTGAATAGTTTTGGTGGTGGTAGATTTTTTTTGTTTTTTGTTTTGTTTTGTTTTTATTTTTTTAGTTTTTTAGATTTCAGTTCCTCGTGCCACACACATCCTTGAGCACGTCTCCTGAGACCCTGGTGGGAGTCTGTCTGGGGTATAAATTAGGATGGAAATTGCCCAGAATGGATATATACCTTTGCCTTTACCGGGTTGTTTTGGAGGCGATTCTGCACAGTTAGCAGCTTAACCATCTTTCTCTCTCTCATCAGTGGTTTATGAGAATGTTTCTTGCTCCACAAGGAGAACCAGGACCACCAAGTCTGCGAAGTCACCATCAGGCTGGAGAAACTGTCCAGTGGGTGAAGGAGCTTGTCAGCAAGCCTGACGACCTGAGTTCAAGGCCCCAGACCCACAGTGGGAGGAGAGGACTTCCGCACGCCGTCCTCTGTGCTAAGGCCCGCATCCGCTAAATAAGTACATGCAAAATATTTTAAATTATTAGGAAATAAACATTGGCCTGGGCTTTCATAGATTCTAATAGCGCAGCTTAAGATGATGGTTGGAAAGAGGCCTCAGATGTTTGACAGGCGGAGATCCTCTCTGCCCCACATATGTGTACATACAACACGTGAGTGTTAGTTAACCGTGTGTCACTGTGACTACATGCCTGACAGCGTCAGTTTAAGGGAGGAGCGATTTACTCGGGTTCATGGTTTCAGGCAACACGGCCCGTTATAGAGGGGAGGCCTGGCGTTGCTGTTGGCTGGGCTCTGGCAGATTATTCACATTGTGGCTGGCCAGGAAGCAAAGTGCTTAATAGGAGATGGAGCTAGGTTTTAACCTTCAGAACTCCACCCTCAGTGACTCACCCCTGCCAGTTACATCTCCTGCCACACAGTTTGACAACCTTCCAGAATAGCGCTACCGCTGACACCAAATGTTAGCACATGAGCCATGCGAGTTCATACTGAACTGCCTACGGAAACGGCGCTGTCTGTGACTAAACACATCTATCTCGGCAGTGCTTAGATCATTAAGAAAGGTTTGCTCGACAAGCCTTGTAGATACACATTTCTGTTTGTTTGGTATTTGTGTTTGTTTGTCTGTTGTTGTTGTTTGAGACAAGGTGGTATAGAAATTGCAATCCTCCTGCCTCAGCCGGTCAAGAGCTAGAATTCCGGATGTGTACCGCGCCACACCTAGCATTGAAGATGCATTTGATAAGACAGCAGGATGTGATTTACCAGTCCACGGGGTGTTACTTAAAGCCCTACCTTTGCCAGTTACGCTGACAGGAGGTGGTTGGGCCCTTTCTGGAAGCTCTAGATACATGCTTAGGGCAGGGCGCATGTCAGAGCCGCCTGGCAGCCTGCTGGGCGGTGTCACTGTGTGGCTTTTTCAAAGCCCGGAGGAATCCGAGAAGCAAGTGAGAGGAACGGTGCATGAAAACAAAAGGCAGTGGAAAGAGTGACCAGCCAGCAGGCTCCGGCAGGCTAGAACGCTCTGTCCTTGTTATTGCTGCTTCATGAAAGTGCCGCGGGCCTCTGGCAGGGTCTACAAGGTAGAGGCTTCCTGGGAAAACAAAGGCGAGGGATGCGATGCGGACCTGGAGGTTGGCGGTCTGGTTCCCCTCGTCCCTATGGATGTTCCACAGTGAGGACGGAGGGAGACCCTTGTGCCCCTAGTAGGTGTCTGCTGACTTTTCCTCTGTCCCGGCTGCTTTCCCCGAGAGGCTTTTCCCTCCCACTCACAAGCCGCAAACTCTGGTCTCAGAGGCCTAGCAGAGCTGGTCTGGGAGAGAGGCTGGGTGGAGCCTGCTCTCTGTAGAGGGATCTAAAGGTCAGCAGAAGGGAGGCAGCAGGGCCCTCCATCCTGGTCAAGGGCTGTGTTTGTCCCAGAGCAGTGACTCTGCTTGGGCTGCCTTCATTCCCTCCTGCTTTCTCCTGATCTGAGAAGGACCGGCTGCTGCCCTACTAAGGCAGCCGCTCTTCGGTTTTCAAGAAACCAGGAAAGGGAAGAGCTTGAGTTTCTGCTTCTTGGAGGAATTCTGCATTCACCAGAAGTCAGCCTCCACATTCCCTCCCCAGAGTCGCCTTTCTGTGACCTATAAAATGACAGAGAGCAAAGAAGGGACTTAGTCCACATTCTCTTCTTGTCTTAAAAAGTGGCTGTGAGGACAAGGAGTAAAAATAGACCTTTGTGGATACAATAGGACCGAGCAGGGTGTGGTTTGCCTGGCAGCTGCACAAGCCCTTGTTTCTTTTGGTCTTGGAATGCTCCAGACTTTGCCTCTGCCTGGTGGAATCCTAAAACACTAGCTTGAACGTGGCTCCTTGGGAGTGAGACTCCCGTCTCTAGAGTCAGCCAGTCCCTTCTTTCTGATCTAGCATTTCACTCTCATAAAAGGCATACATTGGAGCTGGAGAGAGGGGGTGTCTCAGTAAGAGCCCCACACACACACAGTGGGAAGGAATTGAGGGGAAGACACCTGACATCCTTCTGCATACATATGTGCACACATGTACACACACACACACACAGGCAGACAAGCATTCATCATATTTTGTCATAATTATTTGGGATTGTGCCTTATTGCATTTTCTCAGGATCTATAGACTGTATTTTAGCATCATAGTTCCTTAATAGGTGTTTATTGTATGAATCAAGGTTTCTTGGCACTTGTATTTCAGTCTCAGGTGTTTATTTCGTCTGTTTGTGTGCTTGCTGGTGTTTTTAAGTGCCAGGGACAGGTAGAATGCCCAGGGATTCAAACACACTAGGCAAGTAGTCTACCACTGCATACCCCACCCCAGCCCCAAGCCTGCTTCTGGTTCTCAGTTAGCCCTGGCCTCTTCCTTAGGGTGAACTGCTGGCAGTTTCAGTTCAGTGTAGAATACAGGGTTTGCTAAAATGAAATGTAATTTTTTCCTAAGGAATTGCTCTAATAGCAGTGTGTTTCTGGTATATCACTTCTGTTACAGGTACAGGAATTGTTTTCAGGAAACATTGCCACCATTACCTCCAAGAGGCAAGTTAGTGGTTGTTATTTTCCATTTACAGATGGGCAAGTGGAAGCTTTCCTTTTCATTTACCAATTATTCTGCTTAAAGAAGTATGTGAGGAGTGTTAGGGGTTCCCAAGGTGTGAGGGACCGGTTCTTGCTCGGAAGAAGCTTATGCTCTTATCTGAATGAAGATACATTTGTGCATGAAGGCAGCCATGATTTGGGAGCCCATGATATGGGGTATGGGAAGTGTCCCAGCAGAACTTCCAAATGGAATCTAAGAGGTAGGTCAAAGGGTGTCCAGCCAACAGGCGTGTGGACATCACTGTGCCGTTTGACATGAGTAGATTCTGTGCTATTTGTTGTCCATTTGGCCTCTGTTGGTTTCTTGAGACCGCTGTAACAAATTTGCACAAACTGGCTTGACTTAAAACAACAGAATTTTATTTTCTTCCAGATCTAGAGGCCACAAGTCTGAAGTGAAGGTTTGGGCAGGGCCAGAGTCTCTTGAGGCTTGGGGGGTGGGGTGGGGATAATCTGTCTCCTATTTCTTCCAGTTAGCGATGGCCTCAGGCTTTCTTTGGCTCCTGGCCACTCCAGTCCAATCTGTTTCTGTGGTCACATGGACTCCTCCAATGTTGTAACCGCCCCCCTGCTACTCCCTGTAGGAATGTGTGTGACTGAACTAAGGACCCACCCAGAATGTGGGGCTACGCTTCCTCTCTCATGACCCTCAACTGAAATCACAACGTTTTCCATGGAATGCAGTAAGTACCATTGGGTTCTAGAATTAGGCTGTGGACATTTACTGTGGGACAGGGAAGACCATACTCTTCTCTGCCTTGGGCTATATCAGATAATCTGATACCTCCATGCTATGTCACCTGGCTTCCTTTGTCCTCTGGCTAACCCTTGGGCTTTCAAATGGGAGACATTAGCAAGTATCAGAGAGGAGGAGGAAGAGACAGTGCGGCTCCTCTCTGTCTTTAGCAGGGTGCTTTCATTACGAGTAGCAGCGATGGCCATAGTCTGCCATAGCTCCGGCTCTTTCTGGGCTTCTGTTCCCCTTTCTCTTCATCCCTGGCTTCTATTAGCACTATTCTGCTATGCCTAGCACCCTGACTGCCCATAACTCTGCCTATGTCCTGTAGATATGTCCTAACCACCTGATTTTTAAAGCTTCAGTTGATGACTTCAGGTTTCTGCCATGATCTGGGTCAATAAAAGTCTCAAGAGGCAATGTCTTCATTTCTAGAACAGAGCTAAACTCAGGGACCTACAATCGAAGCTGAAGCAATGGCCAGTGGGCACTGGATCTGGCTGGCATACAACTCAGTGGTCCCTTGGGGCCTCTCATAGTGAAGTGCTGTTTCTGTATCCTGCTGGTGTCTTGCTGTCCTGACTCTTGCCTCTATTGGTGTTTTTTATGTATTTTATTTTATTCTTCTACCCAATGGGGTCTCCTGCCACGCTGGTGTCTGCTGCCATTGACCATGGCCGCCATCTTCCCTGTAGCGTTTAGTTTAGTGCTGGCTCCTCTAGTTTTATTTCATACCCTGTTCCTCAAAAGGGCCCAGCTGGCTCAAGAGTTATTGTCCCAGTGTCATCAGAGAGTAGATTTAGCAGGATGAGAAGTTACTAAAGGTTTTTAAACATGGGAAACAAGATAAAAATCCATCTTAGGACTACTTACTTGATGATAGTCTGTGGAACAAAGAGAGAAGTTAAAAAGCAACGATAATAGCCTGAATGAGAATGTGGGGTCCAAACCTAGGCAAAGGGAAGGTTCCTGTGAGACACTCAGGAAATGAGGCATGCAGGAACAAGACAGTTAAGAGTTCTTGGCTTTGAATTCTTTTTAGTGCCAAGGTCTCATTCGATAGTTTTATTTTGTTTTCGGACAAACTTCATATTTTAAGGGAAATACACAAATACCGCTAGACGTGCTGATAATGACAGCATGTTTTTTAAGATTTATCTTTATCTTTGTGTGTCTATATATATGTATGACATTATTATCAGCTATTATCTCTTGGAACACACTCAAGCGAGGCCAAGAAGCAGTGGTCCTACGAAGAGAAATTGAACCTGAATATTTTGTTTAGTTTATGTTCTCTAGAAGAACAGAACTCAAACTGAGACATTAAGCCAATGTTTTATTTAGGAGATGCGATCCTGGGGCAGCAGCGAGTGTGAGAGGGAAAGGGAAGCAGCAGCAGACAAGGCGTTCTGCCAGAGGGTGCCTGAGCCATCCGCGGGAAGACGTCTGCCTCTGCGAGGGGCTTTGCAGAATAGTCCCATGCTACGGAATGAAGCCGAGCCTCAGATAAGGCCTTGGGAGGAGGAAAGACAAGGAGCCCATCTCCTTGGGGCCTTCCCCTCTCTGGTTCCCAGTGTCTGACGCTCATCCCTCTGGGAGCCACTTTTCCCACATGTTGGGTCATGTCACCTGTGCCCTCTTAGCTTCCTCACCAGCTACAGCCAATCCTCTGTAGCACAGCCTTTAACCTGGGTGGGGGAGTACAGGGACGCTAGAAACTTGCATCGGTACCCGCTGGGCCTGCCTGCTCAGTGGTAGAGGGGCAGGCGCAGGGGTGGGGTGGGGAAGCAGCTCGGGGTTGTAGGACTACCTGGGCTACAAACAGAGGGAGTCACAGGCAGTCATGACCAGACTGAATAAGCAACTGAAAATTTGGGAGACAATAGGAGTGGACTCGGATGAGAATCTAAGGTGTGCCTGGGAAAGACAGACGGGATAGAAAACAGTTGCATCTCAACAAGCACTTGGAGACTCAGAACTGGAACCACGCAGGGAAAAGAGTCTTTTGAAGGCTTCAGAAGCAATAACAATTTTTGTTCCATATCTGATTAATCCTAGATAGCATTGACTAATGAGGTAGGACCATGGGTTCTAGAGCCAGGCAGTCTTATGCTTCTAAGTCACCCCATGTGTGCAGTGGACAGTTTCCTCATCTTCTCTAGGCCTCAGTTCCCTGCCCTTCCCATGTTGGTGATCAAATAGTCAGTTCATGCTATAGAGTTTACCTGATGCCCAGTATACAGTAGATGCTAAATAAACCCCAGCCTCCATGTCCCTTAATCTTATTCTGAGATGATTGTATAATATCACCAATATTCTCCTCTCCAGACAAACTCTCCTGTGCTGCTCCTAAGTGTCTACTGAATAGGATGAGGTTTTCTAGCTCGAGTCCTTCCATTATTTTCAAGACAAGTGCCTCCCTCCATGCCCTGTGCTTATGGAGTGCCACTAAAGCCGGCAGCTCCCTTCAGGGGACGCTAAGACAGCAGCATGTTAACCCATCCCCATCGGGACATCATAGGCAGGACAGACAGCAGCCAGCTGCTCTTCCCCTTCAAAGTAGGAAGGTTCTTGTATGCTTTAAGAAGGCATAGAGAGGAGACTGGAGAGATGGCTCAGTGGTTAAGAGCATTAGCTGCTGTTCCAGAGGACCCAGGTTCAATTCCCAGGACCTATATGGCAGCTCACAACTGTATGTAACTCCATGTGCAGAGGATCAAGCTACCTTCACACAGACATACATGTATGCCAAACAATCAAATGTACATAAAAATAAATAAAAAAATATGGCACAGATGAATAGAGTGGAGGTGGGACCACATAAGAAAAAAGCCCCTTTAAGATTTTTAAAGATTATTTTTTGAGAAATTTAAGATATTTGTTCTAAATATAAAATATTAATGTTTATAGAAATTCTGGATCTGGAAAATACAATTATAAGGATGATTTTTAATGTATGTAAGTGTGTGCCTGTGTTGGTATGTACGTCATGTGCATGCCAGGTGTCCACGGAGGCTAGAAGAGGGGGCCTGGATCTCTGGAGTTGTCAAACACTGCACGTGGGTGGCGGGAACCCAACCTGGATCTTCTGCAAGAGCACCATGTGTTCTCATACATTGAGCTACCTTTCCAGCCCTAAGAATTTAAAAAGTGATAGTGTGTATAGTAGTTATTAGATACCATCCAGATTTTTGTCTCAGTATCACCCCTGCCCCCAGTCTTATAGACAGGGTCTCACTATGTAGCCTTCCCTGGCTGACCTGAAACTCACTATGTAGACCAGGCTAACGCTGAACTCACAGCGACCCGCATGCTTCTAGCCTCCAAGTGCTTTAAAGTTATGAATCAGCACACCATGCCCAACGCAGCCTTTTAAATGACTGCCAGTCATAAGTTAAAATTACAGTGACCTATATATTCCGTACTTTAAATTTTTTGTTATTAACATTTATTTTTGCATATAATTTACAAAATTGATGCTTTTTTTAAAACCTATGTCTCCCAAACAGAATGAAAGAATATTTATTTTAGTTCCTGATACACCCCAGGTGCCTAGAACATTTCATGGAAACATAATGGTCATTAATACCATAATCATGTAATTCCAGGAAGATTTGGGTTAAAAATTAAGTGAATTAGGGGCTGGTGAGTGGGTAAGAGCGTGCTCTTGGAGAGGACCTCAGTTCAGTTTCCAGCAAAAGTATCAGGCAACCCACACTTGCCTGTAACTCTGACTCCAGAAGATCTGCTGCTCTCTGCCTCTAATGGGCACCTGCACACACATACACACACACACACACACACACACACACAGAACAAAACTAATGAAAAACAGCGTATACTGTCGTCTGGCCCCTCTTCTGGCCTCTACGGACACACGCACAATACACCTAATTAGAAATAATAAATATATTTAAATGGAATGCATGTGTAACAATGACTCATAAGATTGTATAGATCAGTGGCATAACTGCCATCCTCACTGTGCAAGCAGACACTGCGGTAGTCTCTGAAGGGTGACACTGATCTATACTGTCCTAGAACACATCGCTTTGTTATTTGGGGAAGGGATGATCACACCGGTTAGGAGTAAACAAAGTCAGAGTCTGCTTGGAGATTAATTTCCAAAGAGCTTTTTGACAGGTATGTGATATGCTGAAGGCCTTCCCCCAGGTGTTGATTGCTCATAATCACCCTCCTACAATATTGCTTAAGAAATTGATCAGCAAATTCTTTGTTCCCCAAATATCTCTAAAGTTAAACTTCAATCAAAGCATAGGTCAATTTTCTGAATTAGTGACTTCGATGGACTCTAATTGCTCCTGGACTCAGCAGCACCATGAATTATCACTATCTGTCATGACAGGAGTTATAACCTATCATCTGCATAGATAAAGAATTAATGACATCTATCGTAGGGCAGGTAAGCAGCTATGCTCAGCATATGAGGCCAGTTGCTCATCTTCAGCATGGGGCAGATAAGTAAATGACTCTATAGAGGCCCCAGACCCTGGGTCTGGTAGGTGCTAGAGAGCTAGGCTTCAAGCCATCCGTTCCCACAGGCTTTGGCTTTTCTAGTACCTCCTTTTCAGACTCCACTTCCTCCCGCATAATGTGTAGCAACACTATTTATGTACAGAGTTGCTGTGACAATTAAGTATATGTAAAGCAGAATTCTCAGCAGATGACAGCATTCACTGTGGCTGTAGTTTAGGAATGATAATGAGTCTTTTCCCCTGGGGAACAATCATGAAACCTCTCCAGTGAGGGGAAAAAACCTTTACTTGGTGGATGACAGAATTAGGTTCTGCAGAGGTGGGTGAGCTGAAATAATTGTGTTTAAAATTCTGACTTTAAAAAAAGTTGAAACCCTTACTTATGAGTTGACCACATAGACTTCCATTTTCAAGCTTGGGAAATTTGATCATGAAAATGTTTGTCTGACTGTATAAAATATAGAGCTCGGAGGGTGGAGATCTGGAGAGTTGGCTGGGTGTTTAAGAGCACTGGCTGCTCTTACAGAGGACCAGGTTTAATTCCCAGCACCCACATGACAGTTCACAACTGTCTGTAACTCCAGTTCCAGGGGCTCTGACACCCTCACACAGTCCTACATGTAGGCAAAACATCAATGCACATAAAATAAAAATGAATAAATTAAAAAGCATAGAGGGCTTAGGGCCCAGCTCCTAGTAGTATATGGACATAGTAGCCTAGCATGGACCTGAGTTCAGTCTCTAGCACCCAAAAGAAAAATGGTTGCACATAAACATGATTATTTAAGTGACTTTTTTTTTTAAATGAGGGAAGAGAAGAGAATCAGAGTTGGGACAGCAAAACAAACCTCCTTTACAGAAAAATGACAGCCAATAAATTCTGAAGATAAAATGAAGCTTGAAAAAAAATTGCTGCACTGGAGAGACAGCTCGCTTGGTAAAAATGCTTGTCAAGTAAGCCTGAATTTGACCCTCAAGAACTCATCTGAAAAGGCTGGTGTGGTGGCACTTGTCTGTAATCCTAGTGCTGGGAAGGCAAACACGGTGCGACCTCTGGGGCTAAATCAGTGAGCTCTAGGTTCAGTGAGTGGTCCTGTCTTAAAAAGTAAGGTGACGGGCTGGAGAGGGGGCTCAGCAATTGAAGACTGTGTGCTACTTTTCTGGGTTCCTGGCTTCAGTTCCTAGCACCCACATGGTGCTTACAACTGACTGTGACTTCAGTCCTAGAGGATCTGTTCCCTGCTTTTTTATCCTGCCAAGAACGTGAGGAAGTGAGTGGTCCCAGCTGCACACACCAGCTATCACGGAGGCACCTGCTGCCCTGTATTCCCGCCCCTGGTGAACTGGATTCCTTTAAACCATGAGTCCTTCCTCACCCAAGTGGCTTCCGATCAGGTCAGAACAGGAAAAGTAAAAGATACACTTGAAATGCCAGAGAGAGTCAATGATCAGTAGCGCACAGCCCACATCACAGAACAGTCTTGACAGTGGTTCTTAATCTCATGCCATTGACTTTTAGCAGGTTGTTTGTTATGCAGCCATGGATAACTGTTACAGACACCAATATTTTATATTCATGCAGTTAGAATAGCTGGAAACTAGTCACAAGAAAACAATCAGGAGAAATTACAGTGTGGGGCAGTCTATGACAGTTGGTCTAGATGCTATACCAGTGTCAGTGTGCTGCAAAATAAAGTGGGAAGACTGGTGAGACAGCCGGCATCTGGGTTTCCAATCCTTTTCATCACTCGGCTTTTTAGACCAGGTGAGAGGGCCAGGGAACTATTGGACATTCAACAGGTATTGTTGGCTGTAGACACTACATGCCTACTATTAATCGGATGCAGTTTATCAGTGAAGACTTGCTGTGCTAGAAGCTTAGTGTTCAGTGTGGCAGCGCTGGAAGATGGAGAACTTTTTAGAGGTCCTGCCTACTGAAGGGTGGTGACGTCACTAACAGCCCTGCCCTTGGGATTGACACAGTTCTTCAGGAACTCAGTCAGTTCGCACAAGTATGGATTGTTACAAGAGCCAAATGATTCAGCCTTTCTGCATACTAGAGTTCTTTCTATTTCTCTGCCATGTTGGAATGCAATGGGGGTGGGAGGCTTTGTCAAAGGCCAAACAGATACGATCACCTGATCATGGACTCCAAAACTATAAATCAAATAAACTTTATTGTAAAGTGCCCAACCTCATGTATCTTGTTATTGGGACAGAAAATGAATTAATGCAATGCCAGAAGCACCCCATAATGAAAAATATCTGTAGGTATGTTCATCTCGGAACACGGGACTAGAGAAAGAGAATCAAATGCAATAAGATCTTAGACATCTAACTCATTTGGTAGAGTGTGTTCCTAACATGCACAAAGTCCTGGCTTCCCTCCCAGCAGGATCTACACTGAGAGGTAGTGGGGGAGGGGAGGGAAGGGGACACATCTGCAAAGCACTCAGGAGGTGGAAGGAGGAGGAGCGGGAGTTCCAGGTCATCCTAGGCTTCAAGAGGATTTGCAGTCAGCCTGGGCTCTGTGAGAACTTGTCGAAAGCAAGCAATCAGGCAAACCAGAAAGAGAGAGAGAGAGAGAGAGAGAGAGAGAGAGAGAGAGAGAGGCTTGGAACAAAGGGAAAGATTCTTATATAAGGCATTTAGATAATTGTAGACATTTTAATATGAACTTAAAGATATTATTAAATCATTGCTAATTTTTCTAAGTCTGAAATGGTATTATAGTTATATTGGATACCCTTATTCTTTGAAGGCATATGCTGGATTATTTTAAGTGAGATGTCAATTAAGAAATTCTAATATTCAACTTACTTTCAAATGCTTCAATGGATAAACATGTCTATTCACAGGAAAGGTGAAAAGAATATAAACAATAATGGAACAGAGTTGAAAAGTATATGTAATTAATTATATTTCTTAAAACTTTGTAGGTTTTTAAATATTCAAAATAAAAGGATGGGGATGGGGAGTCATGTCTACTCCATGAGCCCTTACTAACCTAATACATGAGGAGCAGGCTACCTTAAATGAATCTGAGATCCCCTTTGGAGTTATCTGGACAATAAGCTAGCTCAAACCAGGTGTGTGAGGCTGGATTGAGGCCTGGGGATGGTTTGTGTACCTGGAGAACTGTGCATAAACTCAGCTTCCCATGAAGTCACTGGCTTCCTTTCTTTATAAAACATTCCACCAAAAGTCTAGGTGCTGTGTGATAGAGTGCCTTTGAGCTGCATCAACTACTCCCTCATTCAAGCCAATGGAGAGAGCCCTAGACATCTGGTTCCATTTGCAGACCCTCCATTTCCCAAGGGAGAGCGGCTGCCCCTCACCGTGTGTGTGTTAATAAACAAAGTCTCCTCTATTGCGGTCAGACTCTGGTCTCTTCCTGCTTTCCACCTCTACCCTGTCTCTGAAATCTAACACTGGGCAGTGTATGCGGATTTCTTAGGCAACTCTGGTAAACAGGTACCAAAAATCCAGGCTGCTTGGGACCAACATAGTCTGATTCTCCCCTTCCCTGAGGAGGTGGCCCTCATTCTAGTGCTTAAGAGAGAGAAGGAGTCTTTTAAATGAGACACAAACCATTCTCTGCTCAGATAGTTGGGTAAGGAACAGGGGTCTCTGTATCTTCACTTCTCTTAAGGGTACTGACTTTGTAAATGTTTTCTTTCCACAATAAAACCAAATTCTGTGAGGGAGGGAGGGAGGGAGAGAGAGGGGAGAGAGAGAGAGAGAGAGAGAGAGAGAGAGAGAGAGAGAGAGAGAGAGAGAGAGAGAGAGAGAGAGCACATATGTGAGCTGGGAGACCAGAGCCCGATGTCTTCCTTGATGACATCCATTTGTCTTTTTGAGGCAGGGTCTCTCCGTGAACTTGGTGATCACTGGTTGGCTAGATCAGCTGGCCGTACACTAGAGATCTGCCTGTCTCTGTCCCCCAGGAGCTCAGGTTACAGATGTGTGTGACCCCCAGCTTTCCTATGTGGCTGCTGAGGACCCAACCTGAAGTTCTCCTGCTTCAGTACACTGTCCTATTTGGGCCATCTCCTCAGCCCCATATTTATTGAACAGAATCCTGTTATGTAGCCCAGGTTGGCCTTGAAATCACAGCAGTTCTCTTGCCTTTGCCATCTACATGCTGGAATTACCGACATATGTATACCCAGAATAATTACCCCATTTTGTACCACCACAGGACACAATAGAATTCAACCAGAGAGACCCCACTACAAGGCAGCTAACATTTAAAACACAAGCGAACCCAGAGGCCATAAAGGGAAATGCTGATAAATGAATCCATGTAGGACATTTCAAACTTTTATATGGTACAGATGAAGATGATGGCAATGGGCAGCCACAGACAGACAGACAGACAGACAGAGTGGACAAACAGAGCCAAAGGCAAATGGAACGTCAAGAAATTGTTCTTGGTCCACCAGAAAACATGATTATGCATGGTGCAAGGAGGTGGGCGAAGAATGGGAACAAATACTTCATGGACTAAGAATAAGAATGGTGTTGGGTGTGGTGGCGCACACCTTTGATCCCAGCACTCAGGGGAGGCAGAGGCAGGTGAATCTCTGAGTTCCAGGCTACCCAGGACTACACACCTTGAGAACCTGTCTCACAAAACAACAGTAACAAACCAAATAAACAAAAAGCAGGAATGGTCAAAATTACTTGGAAGAAATGTTCACCTTCATAAGTGCTTAGAAAAATGAAACCATGACAACATGCCCATGTTTCTATGAGTGACAAATGCTTGAAGTTCAATAAAATACGGTTTTTAGCAAAGTTACAGTAAGTGTACACTGCTGATGGCCTTTGAACAGGTCAATGTGGCGAGGTTACAAGAAGCATTCCGTTGTGTGTGTCGTGCTGGGTTTGAACCTAGGGCCTTGCATATGCTAGGCAAGGAGGTGCTGTCACTGACAGTCTACCGTTCTCAACTTGAATGTACATATATTATGATCTAGTCATTTCTTTGGAGTAATTTATTCTGTGGATAAAGTCACAACAGAGGTTCCTAAAAACATGAACATAAGGTTCTTCATGGAAACATTGTTTATAACAATAATAGGGGAAATTGGAAAGAATTGAAATGTCTGGTAATTAGGCAATCGTTGGCTTTATGGCTTGTCTAGTGGCTAAAAGAGCTCCATGAGCTAATGTGGAATGTTGCTGATATACTATTAGATATAACATAAAGGATACTGCATATAATTCACTCTGCACAGAAGCATTGCATGTGGACTGGAGCGATGGCTCAGCGGTTAAGAGCACTGGCTGCTCTTCCAGAGGTCCTGAGTTCAATTCCCAGCAACCACGTGGTGGCTCACAACCATCTGTAATGGGGTCCAGTGCACTCTTCTGCTGTGTCTGAAGACAGCTACAGTGTACTCATATACATAAAAATAAATAAATCTTATTTTTAAAAGGAGCATTGTATGCATTTGATATCCTTATATAGAAAACCTAGGGCAAGAAATAGTTCTGTGTTTAGCTTGTAATAAAGTCAAGAAGGATTTTTTATTTTTTGTTTTCTATACGAAACCATTTACCATTTATTTTAATTACTGTCATGTCTTACTCTTACAATTAAAAATGTGCAAGATATACTTCAAAACAACTTCCAGGATGTCAGTCAATGCCCTTCTGGTGCTTTTGTAGGCATTGTTTGAACTACTGAAGCGAGATAAAGTTGCACGCTGGTTAAATTGCTTTTAGCTGGGAGTGCAGATATGGAAATGTACTGAGCCTTTGTAATGAGGAAGATGACGCTGAGCACCTAAGAAGCAGCTGGCGAGCTCCTGCAGCAGCTTCAGGCCATTCACCCTTCTCGCCTGGCTCAGGCCCAGCCTTCAGCAAGATTCCCATTTGGAACGCCCGAGAGGCTCATGGAGACAAAAGCAATGTGATAAGAAAGTTTCCTTCTCTTTCTTTCCCTGTCTCTAGTGTTTCTTCAAGAACATGAAATTAGAGCTATAACCATAATTCAAAGGTACTGAGATATGAGAACATTTTGGGAAGGCGCTTGGGCGGTTCTCTCTCTCTGTAACGGTACTATGCCTGTGCTTGGCAAGGGGGGGGGGAGAGTCCCTTCAGGGCCAAAGCCCCTCTTCCTCCAAAATGGCTCTGCTGGTGTCATTGCTCTAAGTAAAAGGACTTTGGCCGGGTGAACAGAAGGATTGTAAGCAAGCCTTAGGGTTTCTATTCAGTAGATCTCTTAAGAGGGTTTCTGTTCACCTGGAACTGCAGCCCTTAACCCTCCCCCAAAGGTCAGCATCTAGTTCCTGGTCAGGCCTGAGGGCCTGCATCAACTCAGATCCCCAGCCCATGGCTGTCAAACAGTATCTGCTAGGTTCCCCACCATTTTGCTTTTCTCTCTGCCTTGGCGATTTCAGCCCCAGTGAATCTTTCTTTCTGCCATAGAACAGCCTAGTTCAGTAGTTTCTCTGCTCCGTGTCTCAGGTATTAACTCTGAGAGGACAGTTTCTCTCAGGGGACGTTTCTCTGTCCTCAGTGGCACATTTAGCTCCCGGTACAGCATCAGTTCGGTTCTATTAGTCATTTCACAGCTGTTTGTTGGGAGGAGCAACATTGAAATACTTGGGGTTGATTTCACAAGTAAGCTGAAAACAAGGCCTTCCTGGTTCCTGTTTGTGATTTTCAAGTCAACAGAGCACGCCTGTCCTGGTGGATGTTTCTCTCTAACTGGTTCCAGTTGTCTGCCGAGCTGTCTACCTGGCTTCCACTTGGCTCAGAAACCTAGGTTTGTGGCCATCCTGTTACAGGTGGATGGGTGCCAGGCTGCCCACTGTTGGTTGTTATTAAATTGGTGATGCAATTTTTGTTTGGCAGTTTATGACTGTAAGGTTATTCAAGGATGCTGCTTAAAAATACAAGTGAACTACCGAGCAAGACATCGGAGCGGATCATAGGTTTGTTATTTATTTATTTTTTTTAGGCTGTTAAGGGACAGTAGACGAATGCACAAATTTGTTATTGTAGATTGTTATGAATCCTGAAGATGCACATATGGGGATCATTATTGTAGACTGGCTTGTGACAGCTGGCCTTGATTTACTTATTTCCTCAAGAAGACACTCTGAACAATTATTGAAATGCCTCCTCTCTGTAATTATAATAATAATGATGATGATTTTGCAACTGAATATGCAATTCAGGGCATACACACTCAACTGTTTTTAGCTTGTTTCTCTTTTTACATTGATGTCAGCTGCTGTCTTGGATGATGAAGAACTCAGAAGGACTTTCCAACCAAGGGTCAGGGAGCTACCCGAACAGAGTCATCTGTGGCCAACCCAGGAAATTACTAAAATAATAATTATTATAGTTAGTATTTAAGGAGCCAGCTAACAATGGGCAAGGTTTTTTCTTCTCCCTCCTTTTTTTGGGGTCTTTGGAGAAAGAAACCTATTTTTAGTATTTATCTGTTCTTAAGATTAAAAAATAATGTATCTTGTTGAATAATGAAATTACAAATGTCTGACAATGTCCTCTCTAATTAAGAAACTTCCAGGGGAAAGCTGATGACCGAAAACAAAGAAATGTGTGCTGTGGGTCAGGGGAGAGAGAGAACAGAGGAGAGGACTGGGAGCTACAGGAGGACAGACGGCAGTGAGGGCGGACGGCAGTGAGGGCGGACGGCAGTGAGGGCGGACGGCAGTGAGGGCGGACGGCAGTGAGGGCAGACAGAAAAATTACCATAGAATGGCACTGATGGGCAGAAGGTAAGATGGAGCTGGACAGGAAGGGAGGACAGGGAGGGAGGACAGGGAGGGAGGACAGGGAGGGAGGACAGGGAGGGAGGACAGGAAGGGAGGACAGGGAGGAGAAAATGGAGAAAGTGGGGAAAGGACAGGGAGACTGAGGCAAGAAGAGGTAGTGGAACCTAGCCTGGCCTACCCAGGCAGCAGGCTCGCTCTCTCTCTCTCTCTCTCTCTCTCTCTCTCTCTCTCTCTCTCCCTCCCTCCCTCCCTCCCTCCCACTTAGATTGGAGGATTTCTTTTTCTTTTCACAGCATGTGATGGTTAGTTAGTGTTGTTAACTTGAGGAAATATAGAATTCCCTAGGAGACGGCCCTCTGCACATGCCTGTGGGGACTGTTATGGTGGGAAGACCCTTCACCGTGTGTAGCATCATTGCCCAACTGGACGCTGGAAGTGGGAGCTGGGCGCTAGCAGGCTGACTCTACCCACTCCTGCCTGCAGATGTCACATGGTCAGCTGCTTTCAGCTGCTGCTCCCCTGACTTCCGCAACATGAGGAACAGTGCCTTGAACTGTGAGCTAAAATAAACCCTTTCTTCCTCAAGTTGCTTTGGTCGGAGTATTTTATCACAGCCTTGGTGAAAGGGACTGAGATAGGTGGGGTGGCACAAGCCTTTACCCTTGGTACTCAGTAGGCAGAGGCAGGTAATCTGCCACTACAAGGCCAGCCCAGCCCAGTGAACATGGTGAGTCCCAGGCCACCCAAAACTACACAGGAAGACTCTATCAAATGATGATGATGATGATGATGATGATGATGAAGACTATCAAATAATAATAATGATGATGTTGATGATGAAGACGCTATCAAATAATGATGATGATGATGATGATGATGATGATGATGATGATGATAATGATAATGAAACAGACAGTGTATGTCTTAGGAAATCAGTACACCCCGATTCAAGCTGAATAAAATTAAGCCAGAGGCCAGAGGTTCTCAACCTTAGTTGTATATTTAGTATATGGCATCACTTTGAGTTGGTTGTGGAGTTGGGGAGAGGTGGTTTTTAGAGCATTATTTGTAAATATGCAGGAGGAACATAAATCACGATTTTCAGGGACCAGCAAGATGGCTCATTGGGTAAAGGCACTTACTGCCAAGACTCACACACACACACACACACACACACTAATTTAAAAATTATCACCATGATAAAGTCTTCAATGAAAACGTGCATTTGAGGTGGGCAAGATGGCCCACTGGGTAAAGGCGCTTGCTGCCAGGCTCCCCTCCCCACCCTCTCTCCCCAACGAATAATTTAAAAAACTTGTAAGCATGATAAAGTCTACAGAAATGTGCCTTTGCGGGCTTGGCAGCAGGACTCATTGGTGAAGGTGCTTGCTGCCAAGGTTGGTGACCTGAGTTCAATCCCCAGAACCCACTAGGTAGAAGGAGAGAACCAACTTCTACGGTTACCATGGGGCATGCCATGGTTCAACTTGATTTCAACACTACAAGGACATCTAGTATCTTTTTGACACTGAATGACGTTCAACTCGGACTGATCTGGGATGTTGTAGAACCAGGAGACACGATTACTTTCTCTCTCTCTCTCTCTCTCTCTCTCTCTCTCTCTCTCTCTCTCTCTTTTGCTGTGTGCCACTGTCTGGGACATTCTATGTCCTCCTGAATATCCCTGTTATCCCTGTGTCCCCTTGGTCTCTGACTTGCCCTCTGGGTTCTCCTGTCTAATGTAGAGTTGTCTAGAATTATTTTTTTATCACCAACTTTCCTATCACAGTGACTCCCCAGTTTACCGGGGATATGTCTGCACATATGTGTATATATGTATTTCCCCACTGACTGTCTGGGGCCACAGCTCCTAATCTGGAAGAGATTTCAATATGGTGGCTTTTGTATGAACGAGGAATGGGTGTCTTGCCTGACTCATGGGTGCCAGTTCCCATGGAACTATAGGATTATTATGCTATCTGGATGATTCTACTCTGGTCTACCAATACCCATCATTAGAAATACGACCTTTGGTCTGTGGCTTTACAGAAACAAGATTATATCCATCACCAACATCACTACTACTACCATATGTATTTCATATGTATTTTATACCAACCACTTGTGAACAGACATAAGCCAGGGGTATCCTCTGTACCTGGTACATGGGGGAGGATGGGTAATTGCTTGCATCAGTGAGTGGATGGAAGTTTAACAAAGCAAGGGAAGTAGAGCCAACTAGATGGAATGGGGAAATGAGAGTTATGCCTGGAGTTTCAGAAAAACCAGGATATGGCAGGGTAGTGGGGCACAGGAAGAGAGTAGCTTCAAAGCTCCTTCGCCTTGAACGTTTCAACCCAGATGGATGGGATACTCTTCTGCTGAGCCAGTTGCCTGCCCCCACCCCCAAGGCCTCTTGGTTCCAAATATACTAAGAATCAGTGTTAATTGCTCTTTTGAAATATTGTTTTGTCGGCTCCATTCGGATGTGGCAATTTGCAAAGCAATCTCCAGCAGTTGACAGTTCATCCATAGCTGTGTGGTATGCAGACATTTCCCGGGACTTCTGCCCACCTCCTATGCAGCTGGCAGCGTCTGCCAAACCAGGATATGTGCTCAGCTGGGATTAACTTGGAACCAAGTCGCGCTTTGTTGTGTCTAAGATTTGTTTAAATTCGGCAAAGGTGAAGGGCAGTCCTACTTAATCCAAATAATAAAAATGAAATTTTAAAAAACTAGAACTGAGGATCATAAAGTGGGTAAAGTGCTCATTTGCACAAGCAGGAAGACCTGAGTTCAATCTCCCACCAGGAGCCATGGGGGGGGGGGGAGAAGGCCGGGAGTGGTAGTGCGCATGTGTAATCCCGGCACTGGAAGGGCGGGCTGCTGCTGGCCAGCCAGCCTACCCTCCTTGGCGAGCCCCAGGTCAGTGAGAGGACAAATCTCAAAAAGGCAAAGTGGAAGACCCTTGAGTTGACCTCTGGTTTTCATACTATGTGTGCATGTGTCCATGCCCACCCTCTCCAAATGAAAAATTAGCAGGTGCCTGAAGACTGCCTCAGTCCACAATGGGCTGAGAAGAGCTGTAGCTCTGTCTGGTTCAAGGACAAGGTCGGAAGGCTGGTGGCTGGGAGCCCAGGTCAGAGAATCTGTGCTCTTTGCACGAAGCCCTCTAGATTTATGCTTGCGGGGTTGGCAGAGTAAAGTTACTGGGCTGTTTCTTTTTGAAGCTCTTGCCTTTTGGCCGGAGACTTTCTCAGCTCCTTCACACGCGGCTTCAAGGTCGTAGCCTAGACCAAAATGTTTACAGGAAAAGCTAGGCACTTATGAAGAGGACTCCCTGCCAGCTCCTACACGCCCAGTGCTGGCTCCGAACAAGCTCAGCAAACCGAGGAAGGGATAAAGTGGCCTCTGGAACCAAGAATTTTTAGGTTTGAATGCCAAAGGGAAAGCAGATGCATTCTGCCCTGCTTCCCCCAGTGCTGACAGGGATCCTGCTGCTGCGGCTGCTGCTGCTGCTGCTGCCATCTCCTGGGGGAAGACAGGCCTGAACGGCACACCTGAAGCCTAGGTCTATGTTCACCTCTGACTCTGGCTAAAGGCCCTGCTGGGCAAAGGCTGAAATACCTCGGCCTTAAGAAACAAACAACCCCAAACTAATTACCTACTTACTCAACAACAACAACAACAACAACTACAACAACAACAACAACAAAAATATCACACCTGTCCTTTTTGCATTTCTTTTGTTCTTTTTGGTTAGCATTTTGTTTAAAGAAGTGATTTCAGGGAGCACAGCCACGGTAGAAAGGGCTTGTCTAGTATGCCCGAGGCCCAGAAGTCTACTCCCGAACTTGGCAAAAAATAGACTTCGTAAGTGTCAGTTTTAGGAATATATCAGAGACTCCTCCCCTTAGCTCTCTGACCCCTGAGCCTTAGGGGGGTGGTGAGGATGAAAACACGTGGGGTTTTTAAGGAGAGGACACTCACCAGCTTGCTGGTCCTTGATGTCTAAGCATCGCAGTTTACTGGCCGGGCCGATCTGAGAGTTGCGACAGCAACGGAAGCTCCAGGTATTCGAGGAATGGTCCATGGGAACAAGTTCATGCTTCCAATCTCCCTGGGGGGCTTTCTTTAGTATCTTAGTTTCTTTTCCTGTGGCTGTGATAAAAAAAAAAGGCAAACTAATAAAAGAAAGAGATTCAAAACTAACAAAAAGCAACTCAAAGGAGAAAGGGTCTCCTTCCACTCATACTGCAAGGGGACAGTCCACCCTGGCAGAGAAGCTGGCGGTTGGCCCCTCTACCCCCAGAGTCAGAAAGCAGAGAAAGATGAGTGCTCGTCTCAAGAGCGCAGCTCACTCTATCATTTTATTTAATTCAGAATCTCTACCCAGGGAATAGTCTCCCTTATAGTTGAAAGTGTCTTCTGCAGCTGGCGAGATAGCTCAGTGGTTAAGAATACTTGTTCTTCTTGCAGAGGACCCAACTCAGTTCCTAAAAATCCACATAGTGGTTCATAATCATTTGGGAATCTAGTCCCAGAGGGCCCAACCCCTTGTCCTCGTAGGCTTAGGACCATCTTAGAAAGCAAAGGCATACATTTCAACATCGAAAGCACGTATAGCCCAGTGCTTCTCAACCTTCCTAACAATGCAACCCTTTAATACAGTTCCTTACGTAGTGGTGACCCCCCAACCATAAAATTATTTTTGTTGCTACCTCATAACTAATTTTGCTGCTGTTATGAATTATAATGTAAATATCTGATATGTAGGATATCTGATATGCAACCCCCGTGAAAGGGTCCTTCAACCCCCAAAGAGGTCGCCAATAACAACTACAAAGTCTCTTAACTGTGAATTCCTACAAAATAAGCAAGCTGTGTACTTCCAACATAAAATGGCACAGGGAAAATGTTCCTATTCCAAAAAGAAAGAATATGGGCATAGAAAGGAGTGATTAGATCAAAGCAAGACCAAAATCCAGTACGGCAGACACCAAACCCTACAGCTTGAGTCTTGCACCAGAGCCTGTAATACAATCATCCGGGCTCCAAATGCCTCACTCCCCCGCTCCGCTGCCTGCAACATGCATAGCCTCTCTCCTAGGCTGGCTCCATTCATCCTGTCAGCTCTCCTTGACAGACATCCCATGGTCCTAGTTATCTCCAGCGCCCGAGGTCACCTTTACAGCCACACACACTGGCCTTTCAGGACCTCCTTGTAGGGACTCTGACTCTTGCACACGGTACCTGGCCTCAGTGGCTCTGCAGTATCACTGCAGATCAGGACGCCACGACTGCTTCTAAGTTTTCATTCTCAGTGGTTCCAAACCGGTACCGTGTAGACGCTGCTGCCAAATTCTGCTGCCAGTTCATGATGTAGTCCAGCCCCCTGTACCACACAGTCATGGCAACATCTGCCTGCTTTCTGGGACAGCCTGGGTGAACCACTTCCTTAGGCGGTTGTGTTTGAGCAGAGGACACGTAAAGTTTGGGCTCTCTCCTTTCTGACAAATTTAGACCCTCATGAGATGGAGCCTCTGAGGGGTGGGGTCTTGCTCTCGGGGTCCCTTTCTCCTTTTCTCAGTGCGGTGCAGGAGACCCCTCTTCTGTGGGGCTGTTTTACTCAATGATCACATTGTTTCCTCATTACTGCCCTGGATTCTCTCCTAACTTGAACTTTCCTCTGCTAAACAAGTTAATCTATTAGCTTTAAATTCAACTTCATTCAGGTTCTTAGTTTACAGTCAAAACGAAGCCAGATTCTTGCCAAAATATCACATGAATGGTCCCCGGGCCAGTTCCTGGTAGTCTTTGGTTCTCTCTGATAACTCGTGAGCTGGGCCTCCACTGTGTTTGTCCAGCACTCTCATACCTTAAGGGCCTGTCAGAACAATCCTAGAAGCCCTGGTTTCAGACTCCCGGGGCTTTTTTAGTCCTAAGTGCCAAACTCTTCCACATAACACCATTTCCAAAGGCCTAAAAGCCATGTGGTCAGATTTATGTAGCAACGACCCCACTCTTGGCGCCACGTTTCCATCTTACTTTCTCTTCCTGTTGGCATAAAATACCCTGACAAAAGTAACTTAGGGGAGAAAGGGTTTACTTTAGCTCACAGTTCATAGGGACCTAAGACAGCCTGAGCTGAGGTCACAGTGCACCCACAGTCAGGAGGCAGAGAACAAGGATGCTAGCTCTGTGCTCGCTTTATTCAGAGTACACACCTCACAATCCCTACCTAGGACGTCTTTAACTCTGTCTAGTCTTTAATTATTTATAATTACAAATTGTCAAGAAAAAACTCAGAGGGAAGCAAGAGACATGCTTCTTGAGCACCCAGCATATATGCCTGTGATTGAAGATTTGAAGAATAGTAACATAAATATAGACATACATAACGCTCAGTTCTCTGGAAAAGCATAGGAAAATCGGGGATTTGGGTTCTAGGTGCACATCTGGGAACAGCTCAGTTGTATAAATGTCTTGGGCATTGGTGCTTTCATCGGTTGTATACTGCTGTAAAAGGATATTTGGCTCTGCTGCTCATCCTTGTCTCCCTAGCATCCGGGAATGCCTGAGGCATCATAGCTTCCCTTGATAAGTCTTCCTTGCAGAGAGAGGGAGAGAGAGAGAGGAAGGGAGGGAGGGAGGGAGGGAGGGAGAGAGAGAGAGAGAGAGAGAGAGAGAGAGAGAGAGAGAGGAGAACTTGAAATCCCACAAAATAATGCGCTCCCCTCTGGGAGAAGTACTTGAGCTTCCACGCAGGCCTCTGGGGGGCGAGGAGACTGGCTCACTGGTGCTGTGTGCTGCCATCGCACTGTCGATCCCTGAGAAAAGATGCTCCTCACGCTCCACGGTGGTTTATAGTAGACCCCATCTGGGAAGTGCCATGGTACAGGGGGCCGTCTGGTGTCTGGATGTCTTCAGATCCCCGGCCTTCCGTGTGCATCTCTGGGAACAATCCCGTCACCCACAGTCAAGCTCCAAGGCGGAAGAGAGTAGAGATGGACCCTAGAAGTCTGGCTTGTCAGGGATCTTCCTGAGTCTCCAATCTTATTTTAACATGTCTACGAATTTTGGGCTGAGTATCAACACACCTGTTTATATTTCTGTTAACATAGGAGTATTCGTCATCATCTGTGAGATTCGTGTCATAGAAAAACCGTGCTCTCCTCACAGTGGGCCTGGCAATCATACCCAAGGGGCACACAGTTACTGTGCGGACGCTCACTTTTCCTGTCCTCTGGCCTCTGACTGAAACTCTCAGCACAACTTATTTCTTCTTCAGTGAGCACTCACTGCACATCTACCATGTACTAGGCCACACGCCATCGGGCCTGCAAAGCACAGACAGGACTGCGAATTGGATATGCTCGGCTCCTACCGCAGCGGGCGCGGGTGATCGTTACAGGACAGAGGCACACAAAAGAAACAGAAACACCACCGTGGTCATTGTTAAGCTAAGGGAGGGGAACTCCGGGTGTTAAGGGAAATGTAGAAAATGTCAAGTGATCTTAAAGTAGGTGAAGGGGAAAGGTTTTCCGAGATAGACTGATCTGAAGAACAAGCTGGGTAGAATGTGGGGGTGGGAGATTGTTCCTGACCAGGAAGAGACTATGTCTCGAGGGGAGAGAGGAAGTACAACAGGGATTTGGAATGCGAGTGTAGTGTCACTGGGATAGAGTGCTGATGTGGAAGGGTGTGTGTGTGTGTGTGTGTGTGTGTGTGTGTGTGCAGGGAAAGGAAGCAGGAAAAGGAGAGAGTCTGAGCAGTTACTGAAGAGCCCCCTGGTAAGCCATTTATAATGGAAGGGAAGAGAAAGCCTCTGCACATTCGAGGCCAGTTAGGTTTACAAAGTAAGATTCTGTCTCGAAAACAACAACATGGCCACTCTCCCCTCCCAAATAACGTTATACTGGAGAATAAATATTTACATGCAAGTACGTATATGCAATAACAATGAAAAAGTGGCCATGAATTTGAAGTGTAGGGACAGCTATATAGAAGGTTTGGAGGGAAGAAAGGGATGGGAGGAATATTGTAATTAAATTACAATCTCAATAAGAAGAATTGGTTTATACCTGTTTTTCACAAACTTTGATCAGGAACTATATAATTCTGTATCTGGAAGAAGAGGAGGAGGAAGAAGAGGAAGAAGAGGAGGAAGAAGAGGAGGAGGAGGAAGAGGAGGAGGAAGAAGAGGAAGAAGAGGAGGAAGAAGAGGAAGAAGAAGAAGAGGAGGAGGAAGAAGAAGACTTATTAAGATCAGAGAAGAGGAATTAGCAAATTATGGGTTGTCTAGCCAGAATCACTCCCCAGCTTCCCTTGTTCCTTTTAGAGACAATCTTTCCCTCCAAGATAATCTCTCTGTAGCTGACTTCCTCCACAGCAGGCAGTTCTCTAACACAAGTCACCGGGGTTAGAGCTTTACCTCAGGGGAGTCATACCCATCCCACAAGCACTGAGCACTCCTGTGGCCGAGCTGACACTACTACTATCCTAGTAGAGGCTTCTACTAAAATTTCACCAATGGAAATGAAACCAATAAAGAATTGGAGAGAGAGCTGATGGGCAGGTTAATGATCTAATCAGAGAGTAAAACCATTGGATCATTTATTGAGAAGCTCTTTGCTTGAGTTTTTTCAGCCTCTGGTTGACACAATGATGCGATCCAAACTTCCAGGAGTCCAACCTCTTAGGCAAGGAATGACACAATTTTGAGTGATGTCAATGGGTAAGCAAGGAAATATTTATAACCCTGACAAACAGGTACTAGACGGTAGCATTATCTAACTTGGTCACATATTTAGGCCAGGTGTTCCTTTTCTGATAAGCAGCAGGAATGAGGCCTGCTGTCAGGCTTTCTGAACTGTATGTATGTTGGGGTGAGGTGGGATGTACTCATTATTCCTTCTGAAGAGGACAGGATCTTTTCTCAAGCATCTCTCTCTTTCCAAACATTTGAGCTAAATTTATGCTAAAATTAAAAGCAAGCAGATTTGCAAATGATGAGACAAATGATGGCACAGAGCTTTCCAACTGTGTTTTCCTGGTATGTGGGTGAATATCATTTCTGAGTACAGCGATGCCATCAGAAGATTATTAGTAAGAGAGGCTCACAAGAAATGTTTACAATGACGGGCATTAGAGACTGGTAGCAGAACACACTAGCTGTTCCTTTTCTTGCCTCCACCTGACCCTTGAACACGGTGACAAGGACATTTGTACCCCAGGACAACTGCAGAGACAAAAGGTCATACATTATTACTACTGCACTTCAATTCTCCTCACCTCTGTTTCCGGAAAGGATTTATAAACAGGCTAAGGGCAGTGGTTTCCAAAGTCGGAAAGGTATTCCCTTTCCCAGCTCATCTAATTTTCCCTTCCGGTTCTACAAGATTTTTTTCTTCTCTTTTCAAAATGTCCTTGGCTTTGTCTTTACCTGCGCTTGTAAGAAAAGTCCTCTGTGCCACTCCTCTTCCAGCCTCACAGGAAAGCCTCCTTGGGAGGGTCAGCTAGGAAAGGACAGCGTGGGAAACCTGAGCAAGCGGCCTCCAACCAGCCAGTCCCGGCCCTGCGCGGTTGGGTTCACGGCGCGGCCCCTTTAAGAGCAGGCCACGTCCCCGCCCTCCTCCTGGCAGGGCTGGCGGTCGGCGGCGGCCGCTACGGTGCTGACAAGATGGCGGCTGGCGGGGCTGTTGCTGCGGCGCCCGAGTGCCGGCTTCTGCCCTACGCGCTGCATAAGTGGAGCTCCTTCTCCTCCACCTACCTTCCCGAGTAAGTGCGGGGCCCTGCGCTCGAGCTGTCGGAGCTGCTCGGCGAGAGCGCGGCCGGGCAGAGCGTGCGGTGTGGGGAGCGGAGCCGAGAGAGGCCCAGGCGGGGCCTGCGAGGGGAACGCGCGGCCTCCAAAGCTTCACGGTGCGGCGGCCGAGAGCCCCGGCCTGGCGGGCCGAGGCCAGGGTGAGGGCCCGGGAGCGAGCTCGGGGTGGCGGCGAGGCGGGCTTCCGCAGCGGGAGTTGAGGCGGAGCGGGGCTCCGGGCCCGGGCCGCAGGCGAGCCGCCCCCGCCGTCGGAGGTGGTCAGGGCGACGGGGGCCGGGTCCTTCCAGTATGGCTCGGACGTGCGGCGCCCGAGTTCCTGAGCCCGCATTGAAAGTGCTTAGCTCTGCAGGAGTGGAGAGAGAAGTTGAGGAGTCCGTCCGCATCCTGGCGAGAACTTGGGACGACTGGCACAGGGGTGTCTTTGCTTTGGGGGCTGGAAGTTCTGAAAAAAGATAGGGAAGGAGGGCAGGTCTGGAGGAGTGCTGCTCGTCCTAGGGAACCACCATCTCAGCAGAAAGGGCTTTCTGAACAGAACAGTCTGGTACAGTTTTCTGTTGCTATTCGAATAAAATTGCTACATCTCGGCAGTGTACCGAACGGTGATTGATTTCCACTCGTATTTTTTTTTTTTTTAAATTCCTCGCGTTTGTTAAGATTTGATTTCTCAAGTCCAGGACTAGAGCAGCTGCAGGTGAAGAAGAGTCAGCCTCCCTTGACTGCCCACCTGCCCTCCTCCTAGTCACCAGGTCAAGGGTTGGCACCGAGGCGTTGTAGCTCTGGCCCAGTGAAGGCTGACCTGTGGTCTGATCTGGCCGGTTGTGGCCTGTTGATGGCTGGTACATGGCCACATTTCTGATTGATGTTGGATCCTAACTTTTAATAAGAGGGTGAGCTGGATAAACATTGACCTTCAGTTGAAGTGGACATGTGGCTGTTCTTGATGTGAACCTTTGGGTTTTTTGTTTGTTTGTTTGGGTTTTTGTTGTTGTTGTTTTGTTGTTTTTTGGTGTGGCTTTTTTCTTTTGGGAGGGTTGTTTTTTGTTTATTTGTTTTTGGGGCCTTTTTTAGTTTGTTTGTTGTGACCAACTCCTTTGAATCTGAAGATAAACGGTTTCTGTGTCTAGGTTAAGAGAGTTGGTGGTGTGTCACCACCTCGAAGGGTTTTTTTTCCACCCCCTGGTCCTTAGTTAGATTATTTAGACTTTGGGTTGTCTGCCATTCCTTTACATTCTGGTGTTGGCATGGAACTTGGATATCCCAAATCCCAGTTGAGTTACTCATTGTATGGGTTTGCTAAGGGGGTAGGCATTTGTAAAAGGGGTCGATAATATGGTGGGATAGTGGCTTTAGTCAGCCTCCAGTTTGGAGCGTTCAGCACCTGTTGTTACAGTTGGACTGCTGCTGGAAGAAGCCATTGCCGTAGCTTCCTTAAGGCCACAGAGAAAACAGGGTTTTTTGCACTTAGTACTGCCACTTTAGTGCGTCTTGTTTAACCCCCAAAGACATTTCCAACATACAGTGTAGTTTCTATTTGTAAGCACTTTAGGGTTCAGTAATCTGGAGGTTTTCCTTCGAAGGAGTGTAGGTGAGTTAGAAAGCTTGCTTGCGTTTGAGAGTTTTGTCAGGCAGGCTAGTGTGTGTCTTGCCTTAGTTGTGAAATTCTTAGTTCTGAACTTAGGTTAGCAAATATGGATGTTACATCTTTGTATGACAGGAAGTTTAAGAAAGAGATTGATTTTTCCCCCTAAAATCACCTCTAATGGGTGAAACAGTGAAAGGCATTATGTAATGTCTTAAGCAGGTGTGATTTTTTTTTTAAAGGTCTAGCCAGCCATTTGTTGAAACTATTCAGAAAAGAGCAAATATTTATTGACAGAAATCTAGGCAACCACAAAAAATGGTGATTACTTATGCCTTTCATATGCTAATTTCTATTAATGAATACTTGAAGTGTTTTTAGCTCATTTGAACCTCAACAGTCTTTTAAAGAATCCCAAAAAGTTGGGCCTGGAAGGAGATACCTGTAATGTAAGCACTTAGGAAGCAGGAGCAGGAGAATCAGAAGTGTAAGGTCATCCTCAGCTACATAGTAAAGTTAAGGCCAGCCTGGGCTACATAAGATCTGTGTTGTCACCCTTGACCTCAAATCTCCATTTTCTAGATGAGGAAACAGGCATGAGAGGTTCAAATTTGCCTGTGGTCATCCACCTAGGTGAGGACAGAGTTGAATCCAGAGAATCTGCTCCATAGTTCATGACCCAGTGTGCTTTCTTTACTGCTTCTGTCTAAGGGTTTGTGGCAATCAGAAGGGATTCTGTTAAAGGTGCTTGTGTTTTAGTTGTTTAAAGACTTGTAAGGGCTGGAGAGATACTCAGTGAGTGTGTCTTGTGAACAAGCTCCAGGACCTGAGCTCCCATGCCAGCATAGACAGTTTCGGGTGGCACACCTGTGACCCCAGAGACTGGAGGATCCCTGAGTCAAACTGGGTACCAAATCCTACGTTAGTGAGAAAAGGAACAAGGCAGAGAGTGATAAGAGTAGGATACCCTGCACACACACACACACACACACACACACACACACACAGAGTTATCTGTACACATAGGTGCACATATACCACATATGGGTAGGACTCTCCCCCCATGAAGTCATCAAAAGGATTTCAACCTCAGATTTCTTTCTAGGACTTCTATTTTTTTTTTTTTTTCTAATGCAGAAAAAATTCTCCTTTTAATTCCTAAGATTGATTTGAACCTTAAAATGTTAAAACAAGTCTAGTTATAGATCACACTTTTTTTATTTTAAAGCTAACACATTGGCCTTTTATTTTTTAGTGTGTTTAAATGAATTTTTCTATATTTTAATTTTTCTTCTGAAATTTATACCTAATTTTGGAATTAAGAGAGGTACATGTAAGTGATAGATGATACTATTGAACATGTAAAAACATTTTATAAATCATTGATCCGGGATTTAGAGAGGTTATCTTGCTTAGGTGTGGGGTCTAAAGCATCGGAGAGAGGACTCTGGTCTTGGGCTTTCCGACGCCCCTGTATGAGCTGCTTCACTCTGTGATATGACTGCTCTGTGCTGCCGACAGGATCCGCCTGGGTCACTTGTCCAGCTCTGCCCTCTGGAGCATACAGCTTGGCTTCTAGGCTCCACCCATCTCCACTCCTCTGTTGCTGTTGTTCTTGGTGGTTACCCCATGGTGCTGGCATCCCCAAAACTGCATGGTGCTGGCATCCCCAAAACTGCTAGGGCTGTGCTGTGACTAGACTACACCCTAACAAACAGCCTCTCACTGGCTCTTCAGGGTGCCAAGCATCAGCTGCCCTCATGACCCCCTCATGTCTTCAACACTGGTACCATCTGGGGTCACTCCGACACAGTGCCAAGGCTGGCCATCAACATGAGTTCATCCTTGGCTGTCTCTGTGCTCTCAGAAATTACTTCCCACAAGATTTCACTCACTGATGCGGTCTCTTCTTAATCACCACTAGGTTCTTAGTTCCAGTGACCAGCATCACGTGTCTCGTGTGTGCTAGGCAAGTCCTCTTTCATTGAGCTACCTTCCTGGTTTTACTGGTTGTTATTTTTTTCTCTGTTTTTATAACCAGGTATAACTCAGTAATTCTGTGGTTATGAATCTGCAGTTTTCCTTTTAGTTCTTTAAGAATTGTATGTTTTGAAGTTGTACTAGATGAATACAGACTTACAGCTTTATTGTTCTTGTAAATTGGGACTTTGAAAGTTATAATATGTCCCTTTTTATCTCTAATAATATTATGTGTTTCTTGCCTTTAAAATCTACTTGGTGTAGGTCTGTCTATGTTATTTGAGCTACTTTTTGTTGAGCTACTTGCTTCGTTTTTCCTTGGTGGTGTTGGTGATTGGAACCCAAGACTTCATGCGTGTTAGACAGCACTTGTCTAGCCCATTTTGTGTGCATATTTTGTGTTCACATACTTGAGATGTGTCTTTTTAACAACATATGGATTTGTCAAAATCATGTTCATTTATTCATTTAGAGAGAGGGTGAATGAGAGAGGGAGGGAGAAGGAGATGTGTGGAGGTCAGAGGAGAGATTTCAGGAGTTGGTTCATTTCATCCACTCTATAGATTTGGGGATTCAAATCAGGTCATCAGGCTTGGTGGCAAGTACCCACTGAGCCAGCTTGCTGCCCCAAGATTTGAGTATTTTGCTATTAAATTAGAGTTAGCACAGATTTCAATTTCCTTCTGCATATTAAAAAGATATTGCATGCCTTTCTGTGATTGTAGACCTGTGTCTCTCTTACATTGACTTAGGTATCTGCTTACTAGCAGTTACTTAGTTGTGTTTTAATTTTGGTTTTGTTGATATAAATCTCTTTTGAGACTTTTGTTTGTTTGTTTGTTTGTTTGTTTTGTAAAATCTACAATTGAAAATTTAATTTTTGTTATATGGTATTTTTCCATTCCTGTAATATGATTTTATATTGTTCTTTTATTAGAACATTTGTGGAAATCTATTTATGTTAAAGACATGTTTAGTGGGGAGATAATTGGGTTTAGTGTCAGTCTTTTGGCTTATGACTGTTAGTATTTAATACTTAAGAATATCCTTATATTCACTATGAGTAGTAGTATATCTTATAATTAAGATTGTGACCGTGGTGGTCTTAATGAGAATGCTCCCATAGGCTCATATCTTTGAATGTTTGGTTCCCAGTTGGTGAACTGTTTAGGAAGGATTAGGAGTCCTGGCCTTGTTGGAGGAGGTGTGTCACTGGGGGTGGGCTTCCGTGGCATGCTCAGTTTCTGTCTGTCTTTCTCTCTCCCCCTCTCCTCCCACCCCTCTCCCCTACTTCCTCTCTCCCTCTCTCCCTCTCTCCCTCTCTCCCTCTCTCCCTCTCTCCCTCTCTCCCTCTCTCCTTCCCTCTCTGCCTCTCTCCTCTCTCCCTCTCCCTCTCTGCAACTCTCCCTCCCTCTCTCCCTTCCTCTCTCCCTTCCTCTCTCTCCCTCTCTCCCTCCCTCCCTCCCTCCTTCCCTACCTCCCTCTCTCCTTCCCTCCCTCCCTTTCTCCCTCTCTCCCTTCAACTTGTAAACTCTGAGCTCCTGCCCCAGCACCCTGTGTGCCTGCTTACTGCTGTGCTCCTTGCTCTTGATGGTCATGAACTCACCTCTGAAACTGTAAGTAAGCCCCCAATTAGACACTTTCTTTTATAAGTTGCTTTGGTCATGGTGTCTCTTCTCTTCACTAGAAAAGTATCAAAGATGGGTACTTACTGTTATCCTGTGTTTGTTGTGAACACAGTAGATGAAGAAGACTGAACATTTACTGTAGCAGCTTTATATGCTCCTTCCTTTTCCTTTCCTTGTCCACTGCTCCCTTCCATTGATCTAGGTAGTTTCCACTAGAAGAATTATCAGACTTTACTCCTATTCTTCAAATGTCTCTTGAAATACTATTTTACTAGGACGCCTTGTGTGCCCCAGTCTTCCTCCCTAAGTTTTGAATATGTGCCTGATATATCACATGTTACAATTTTTAGCTATGTTCCTATTTGTATGGTTACTTGCTTAATAGCTATTTTTGTCAACTGGATCATGAACTCCATAAGGAGTATGTAGCAACCCCCCCATTGTTGTATCTGAGCAAAATGTTTACTAATGAATAGATGAGTGAATTAACTAGCTATTTTAATTATATTTCTCTTTTTTAAGTGTTATTTTGGTTCAGGGGTGGAATATCATGACTTGTTCAAAATAAATAATTTGTTTTAAATGTCTTAAGTGGTTTTCAACAAAGGTTGAAGGTATCTTAAATGAAGTGAGGAAGGAAATATTTGGAAGGACTTGGAATAGTGTTTCTAATCTGTGTCTTTGAGACATTTATTATGAAGTTATTTAAGATTTTATAGATATTTCTAATAAGACCTTTATTCTAGTTCAGTTTAATGCAGAATTTGATTTGCCAAAAAGCTGAATAATTTAGATTATTACTGGCATTTTGATTACTTTTAGGATATGGCTTCTTCTAGTTCCTTGATTACAAGTGATTTTAGTTTTTTTAATATAATAATTGCTATTACCATATAATTTATGTACAATACATTTTAGCTACTTAAAGTAACCAAGTTGGTGAGGTTTAGTATAGTGAGAGGTGTGACTGTGACTGTAGTCATTTTGCACCGTTTTGTAATCTGTAGAGCAGAGTCCCTTAGCCACCCTTCTCTGTAAGCACTGGCTGCAGGGTCTCTGTCTCTGAAGAGTGTCGGATCCAGGCCCTTTGTATAGCTGGAATGATGGAAGGCATTCTTTCCTGGGATCCTGCTTTTAAAGATCACAATACTATATCATGTGTCAGTGCCATATGTGTTTTCTGACCTGTAATATGTTTATAGAGGTATCATAGTTTGTGTATTCATTAGTTAATAGGCATTTGGACTAAATATGCATTATGAACAGTGCTTCCATAAACATTGCTTATGTGAGTGTAATGTTTTTATTTCTTTTGCATGTATGCCCTGGGGTAGAACTTTTGAATTTAACTATTTGAGGAACTGTCAGATTTTTTTTTTTTTTTTTTTTGGTTAGTTCTCTGTTTTCCTTTGTTATTAAAGAAATGCCTAAAAAAAAAAAAAACCTACTTAATATAACATTATAAACAAAAGCTCTATATTGAAATGACCATATGGGATTAGATTATCTTGCTATTAATTTAATTGCACTACTATTTGTGACAGGTTAGTCTTTTATCTTCCTTTATTTTTGTTGAGTGTATGTGAATGTGTGTGCGTGTAAGTATGTATATGTGATTGTATAAGTATGAGTGTTTGTGAGCGTGTGTGTGTGTGTGTGTGTGTGTGTGTGTGTGTGTGAATGTGAGAGTCTGATTGTGTGTGTGAGTATGAGTGTGTGTGTGTGTGTGTGAATGTGAGAGTCTGATTGTGTGTGTGAGTATGAGTGTGTGTGTGTGTGTGTGTGTGTGAATGTGAGAGTCTGATTGTGTGTGTGAGTATGAGTGTGTGTGTGTGCTCCATACTTTCATCTTTGAAGACCCTCTGCTCCTCCCTATTGATGTGTATACTTTCACATATTAGTGCTGAGAAATTGGTTGAAAATTGACTTTTAGAATTATATTACTTAAGGCTGTGGCACACACCTTTATTTCATGGATCTCCTAGTTTGAAGCCAGGTTGGTCTATATAACAAGTCCCATGCCAGCCTAGAAAACAGAAAAACCCTGTCTCAAAACAAATGAACAAAATTTATATTGTTTATATATAAAATATGAGTAAGATATTTCTGAAAGGGTTGAAAGTTGTTTATGAATTCACTCCTCAGATAAACTGAGGCATACATTTTTAAAGTGTTCAAAATAACTTCTAATTTCTCCCAGAGCTTAGAATTTTGGGTAGTTGAAAATTCATACATCTAGGTCTTTCGCATTTGTTGAATGAAGTCTTGATTTCCAACACTCTGTGATACTCTGGATGATAAATTTAAAGACAGATTTTAAAAAATATTTTCTTGCTATATTATAGCATTTGAGTTGCAATTAGAGCTTTTCAGATTTCTGGCTATCTTTACCACAAAGTATGAGGTATAGTGTTGACTCGTGGGTAATTCTTGGGCCCATTTAAAGGTAAGGGGTGAGAGTATCTGACTATGCTGTAGTCATCATTGTTCAGTAGAGTCCTGAGTTGAAGATACTATAGGCTAAGTTTAGAGTTTAAGTTAGAGTAGTACTGGGAAGCTCTTACTTTATTTTACACTCTTACATAATAAAAGAAGTGGTACAACAAGTATAATACATTGTAGAAATGAATGCTGAACTATGAAGTTAGTTCAGTCTGAAAATAAGATTGTTAGCAGAGGGTTTCAGGTCTTTATGTCTCGGACAGAGAATTGAACAGGACACAAAAAGGGAGGGGTGAATGTATAAATTTATTAAAAATGAGAGTAAAAGTGTAGAATGCACCCCACAGAATGGAAACAGGATCAAGCAAGCCTGTGACTCAAGGGCTGGGAGTTCTTTTCTCAGAGTTCTTTTTATGAATGTAGGTGGAGGTGAGGAGACAGCCTCCAGGGGGTGGATTCTTATCCTGATTGGCAAACAAGCTGCTATATAAATTTGGTTGATCTGCATATACTTGTGCTATATAGCCCATAATTTTAAGATTATGGATGTCTTATCTTGAGTATGCAAGATGGTGAGCAGGTAATCATAAGGATAGGTTGGCATTGGCTGTACTTGGTCCCAATGTCAGTCTAAACTGGCTTTTTAAGATCTTTTTTTCTACTATGATATGCCTGTACATAAATGGTTCACTGGAGAGGAGGTGTCAGGTGTTGCCTTACTGAATATATTCAAGACAAGAATATATTTCATAAACAGGTGCTATAAGTCACTGGGCCAGCTGTCTTAGACTTGGGTTTCTTAAAATACTGGCCAGCTTGTTAGGACCATCCTAGCATGTATGCCTTGAACTGTTCTTAATAAGGATATATTTTTATGTATGCCTCTGTGTGTTCATGAATTGTGACACCTATGTGCTGGTTCTGGCACTGTTAGAACATGGATGAGAGCCTCAGATCCTCAGGAGCTGGAGTTGTAGGGAGTCATATGTCCCCAGACATGAGTGCAGGAAAAGCAGCAAGCACTTTTTAGTCTCAGAGCCATCTCTCTAGTCCTTAAACTATTATTTTATTTGTTGGTAGAAAGATTGATGGCTCAATTGTCTGAAAGTTGAACAAGGATGATGGTTATTCAACTATAATCTTGACTTCAAACTCATCTCTGAATTGCTCACATTCTATATAATTTGAAGATAAGTAAAGCACTCTGAATTTATGTACATTATCTGTAACATGATGTGCCATATAACCCTCTTAGTGATTGACGAGGAAAGCACGAACATTTTAGATGCATAAGGAAATTACTCTCCTGTCTTTTGAAGTGTTGTTGCAATAAACTAATAGGAGAAAAGGCCTACTATTAATATACAAAAGGGAAAAGTTAAATCTTGGGGAAAAGCATTGTGTACTTACTACCGCAGCATAATATATGTACGCCTTTTCTATAAAGGAGAAGGAATTGGGGGAATGTTAGTCATTTTAGGAATTTAGTAATGCTTTTTAGTAGAACTCAATGGGCTTGGAGAATATACCGTGGCTTGCAGTAAAGTCTGCTGGGCCTACAGAACAGATGACAGTGTAAATTATTTTATGGGATTGAAATAGAAGATAAGTGGTGTTTGGAAAAAGTGTGGCTAAGTATATGGGCAGAGTTCAATCTTCATCCCTGTGATAAGAATTTAGTCTTCTCTAATTGGTGAGATTTCACTGAGAGACTGAGGCGATTGTGTTCCCCTTTGCAGGTCCAGTCAGGAGAGGAAGCTAGTAGATATGGCAGCAAGCCAGCCTCTCTAGGAACGTCTGAGGGACCTTGATTCTGAAACATGTTCTGTTGCCTCTTAGCCTGATAAAGTTCTAGTCTTCAGGCTGTCAGCTCTCAGCCCCAACACAGTTAAATAGCTCTGCCCAATCCTGTGACTATGATCTTGTTGCGGACTCATTTAATTTTACATTAAATGAACAGATCTGGAGAATGGCTTTAAGAAGAGCATGCTATTATATTATATACAGGGGTGGGTGAGATGGATGCTCAGGGGGCAAAAGCACTTGCTACACAAGCCCATGGCCTGAGTGTGATCCAGAGAACCCACGAAAGGAGAGGACTGCCTCCACACAGTTATCCTCCGACCTGCACACACACGTTACAGCACATCCTGATCCTCCATCATGCATGCATGTATATGCACATATGTACATACTAATTATATGTTTAAAAAGCTTTAGAAGATAACAGGTAAGTCTAGCTCTTGAAATTTTACTTGAAATCTCACAAAAATCAGACAAAAAGGTTTTATGGTTTTTGGTCTCCCCTATGTTAAAGTTTAGTATAGGGTATTAAAAATTTTTTAAGTTTTAAGATAAGAATAGTTAATATAGTTTGTAAGATGCTTGTGTGTACTTTGGAGTATTTCTGAGGAATAACACAGAAAAGTACTTTCTAATATGTATGATAGGACTTCGGTCTGGTCAGATACTGCCCTGGGAGTGTGTTCAGTGAGTGAGTAGCTTGGGGTCGGTCTAAGTTCCCTTGGCCTCTCAGGACAGCTTAAGTTAGTGCGCTGCGCTGAGGGAGGACGCCAGCCCTAGAGAGGAGGAGAGGTGCCCTGGGAAGTGCAGTGTGATAGGACACTGAACAAGGAGGTGTTCTGGCCTGCCCTGGTGTTGAAAATTCTCCATGAGTCGCTTCATAAGGGTTTTCTCTCTTCTCATGCAGTGTGAGCGGTTTAGAAGTTGATGGTCTTATGGAAAGGGATGGCATAAAGGTGATAGAACAGAAGAAGAGACGCGCTTTAGGTTAGCATGTACTGTAATGGGTTTCATTTTGGTTTCTGCATGCATGTGTGTTGTTATACTATTCTTTACTTTTGTTTCCTGCACTCTGTCTGGCTGCTACCTTTTAACAGTTAGCCTTACTTCTGCATCCCCATTATAACTCATTTTCCTCTCTGCATCATGTCGTTTAAGATGTTTTAGAATAAAATTTAAAAGTCAGGCATCCCAACCCAATAACACAGTAAATTGAATGATTGCCCAGAAAAGATAGTTTGAGGATTTGATAGAGTCAGAATTTGATTCTGATTATCTTAGTAAAGTTCTCTACATATAAATGAACTTTTTACAGTGGCTGGAAATAGTTTGATCTCTTAAATATTTATAAACCCTTTGTATATACTGTTGTTTAGTCTAATACAAATGAATGTGTATACTAAAAGCAGTAAACCTTTCCTAAGTCATGTCCACTTTTAATAATTTTTGCTTTAGGTTGAAGCAGGGTAATTCTTAGTATTGGAATATATATGAGACAACCTTTCAGTTTGATTTCTGACCACCGAGAGTTTCCCCATCTAGCACCTGCATTGGAATGCTTTCTTTCTTTCATTGGCATGCTTTCCCCAGTGGCTACTCTGTTTGCTCGTGTGCTTGTGTGGAGTATGTATGCATGGTTGTGTCCCCAGAGTGCTTTGAATCCTTAGAGATAATTATTACAGGCTCAAGCATGATCAATTCCATGGTGATAATAAGTAAGTCAACTTTTCCTTGTACTACAGTGACCTTCTGTTTGCATTCCAAAATGTCCAGTCTCTATTTGCACTTACCTATTTCTCTTCTGGTATTTCTTAAATTAAGTTGTTTCACTCTTAAATACTTCAGTATGAATGAGGAAGGGCACACCACATTAATTATCTTTTGCCTCAGTAACAGTCTGCCACAAATTACAGCTTAAAACAATACATTTATTACACGATCCTTAAGTATCAAGGGTTTGGGCATGATTTAGAAGGGTCTTCTGCTCCAAGTCTCCTACAGGACGTTGGTCATGCTCTGCTTTGCCAAAGCCAGCTAGGGAGAGTCAGTAAGAGCTAAGTTACTTTTATGTATCTAGGGTTGGTACTACATTGCCATCTCTTTGTACTGTTGTTTGAAATAAGTCTCTAGGCCATCCTGCAGCAGAGATAGAGCATAGGAAGGTCTGAATACCAAGAAGAAATCCTTTGGAGCCTTAAGAATCACTGTGCAAGAGATGTTTTCTCCCTATAGCTTCATCAGTTACAGTAATTAGCAGTGATGCTTTAGTAACAATGATGTCACTTCCATGTCCAGCTTTCTCTTTTCACTGGTTGAATCAGAATCTGAACACCCATTACATTGTTATGTCCCTTTAAAATTCTTTTATCAAGAAGTCTTTCCATCCTTTTGCCATTTTTTAAAATTCATTTGTTTTTTTGTTGCTTGCTTGTTTGTTTTGTTCTTTTAAGACAGGCTCTCATATATCCTAGGGTATCTTCAAACTGTAGCCAGGGGTGACCTAAAACTTCTGATCCTTATCCTTTTACCTTCATATTGCTGAGCATATAGGTGTTTGCTACCTTGCCCAGTTAGTTTATCGGGTGTTAAAAATTGAATTTAGGGCTTTGTGCATGTCACTGGCCAGGCAAGCCGCCAACTTAAGCTATAGCCCTAGCCTTCCCAACTGCTATGTTTAAAGAAACTGTCATTTGCCCTGAAAGGACTTTTGTATTTGTGTATGTCTAGTTGCTTTTTCATAGTAGCTTGTAGCTACTTTCTCTAGTTTTAAACAATACCGGAAATTATATTTTGAATCTTTTTTTAAAGACTACCCTCTAGCTGGTATAATGTGCTTTGTATTATTAATACTTCAGGATGCATAGTCTGGTGGTAATTTCTGGTAGGATTTCCCATTGGCTTTTTATTACTGGTATTAGCATTCATTGATAATCATTGTTGGAATAAAAATGTTTAATGAGAGGTATGAAAGTTGGACATATGTAATTATTTTATTTTCACACTTGTTAGTTGCATTCCCCCCCCCCTTTGTCATCAAACCCAAGGCCTCACCATAAACACTAATTGATTTTTATGTATGGAAATTACTCTCAATGATAAGAGCTTTTGGTTACTGCAAACAGGCCAACTGGAAAGCAAGATAAGTGCTTGCTTCTTTCCTTTTAATGACCAATTGCAGAACAGTGAATTAAGTTGGGAATTTCCCTAGATTTAGTGTAGTTTGGTTTTTAAGAAAACCTTTGTTCATTAGTTAATATTTTTTATATGTGTGGATGACTTGTTTACATGTATGCCTCTTGCACCAAGTGCATGCCTGGTGCTTGATGAGACCAGAAGAGGGTGTGAGATTCCTGAACTGGAGTTGCAGACAGTTGTGAGTTGCCATGTGGGTGCTGGGAACCCAACCTAAGGCCTCTGGAAGAGCACCAATACTCTTAACTACGAACCTTCTCTGTAGCCCCTCCATTTAAACAGCTTTAGTAGTCGTTACCTTTGACGTCAGATGGTAAACACTTTGAACAGTTGGAGGCTCTCTAGGCTTGTTCCTATGTTCCTTTGACATGGCCTCAATATTATTTTGATTTTTTTGACATAGGAAGTATGTCTTTTATATACACGTTAGTAAAAGGACGATATTTAGAATGTATAACTGAAAGCTAGGAAAAATTGTTGGTACCAGATTGTCATTTTTTTAAACCTCTATAGAATATATATCTAGGAAGTAATTTTTAAAGAGAAAATAATGCACTTTAGACTATTTTAATTTTAGATTGGATTTGCCAGTTTGTATTTTTTTTCATGTCACATTTGTTATTTAATTTAACAAAAAAAATACTTTAATGTGTATGTATGTGTGCTTGTGTGTTGTGGTACTCACAGAGGCCTGAAAAGGGCATTGACCCCTTGGCGCTGGTGTGATGACTGGTTGTTAGCTACTATGTAGGTGCTAGGAACTGGTCCTGGGTCTCTGCAAGAATGAGAAGCACTCTTCCCTCTCTAGCCCCATTTGTTACCATCAGTGTTGGCAATATTTCCTAATAGCATTCATAGAATGACCACTTTCCCATTTTACTACTTGGTATACACAAAGTGTGTCTTCAAATATAATTTCTAATATATAGATATAGATACAGATATGCATAAAGCATTTTGCCTGCCCGTATGTGTGTACCACATGCTGCTTGCCTGTGGAGGTGGGAAGAGGGTCTCTGATCCCTTAGAACTGAAGTTATGCATGGTTGTGAGGCACCGGGTAGGGCTTGGGAACCCAACCTGGGTCCTCTCCAAGAGCAGCGTGTACTTTTATCTGTCCAGCCGCTGCAGGTTCAAATTTTAGCCGTCCAACCTCGTATCTGTCTCTCTAGCCCTTTGATTTCTTCTAATTTGAGTAGCCATTTTATTTGTTCTTGTTCAAGCAGATAAAAGCAATTAATGAGTATATCTCTTCATTTAAGTGTACTGTGGTTTGATTTATCAGTTGAAGGACATCTGGATTGTTTCCAGTTTGGGATTATTAGAAGTAAGACAGTTTCACACATTTGTATGCAGGTTTTTTGTTTTTGTTTTTGTTTTGTTGGTGTTTTGAGACAGGGTTTCTCTGTGTAGCCTTGGCTGTCCTGGAACTCACTCTGTAGACCAGGCTGGTCTTGGACACAGAAATCCTCCTGCCTCTGCCTCCTGAGTGCTGGGATTACAGGCGTGCGCCACCACGCCCAGCTTGTATGTAGTTTTTTATTTGGATATAAAATGTTATTTTCCTTGAATCAGTGTTTAAGAGTCTAGTTTTTTGTTTTGTTTTGTTTTTTGCTTTTTCTAGACAGGGTTTCTCAATGTAGCCTTGATTATCTTGGAACTTGCTCTGTAGACCAGAATGGCCTCAAGCTTATAGAGATCCACCTGCCTCTGCCTCTCAGTGCTGGGACTAAATTTAGGCTGTGGCACCACTGCCCAGCAAGTTTAGTTACTGAATCACATGAAAAATTAAGAAACTATAATATACACGTAAAATGACTGCACCATTTTATGCTCACATTAGGATACAGGTATTCCATTTTCTCTGGTGTGTGTATGTGTGTGTCTGTCTGTCTATGTGTGTGAGAGTGAACATGTAAGAGTTCTCTCCTACTGTGTGGATCTTGGGGATTGAATTCAGGTCAGTATCCATTGAGCCATTGTCAGGCATCTGAAGTTTCTCTGAGTTGGTCACAGCCTTTGAGCCATCACTATTTTTTAATTTTAGCTCTTCTGATAGGCAAGTAATGATAACTGGCTGTAGATGTTTGTTGTGATAGCTAATGGTGTTGCACATATTTTCATATGCTTATCTGCCCCCTTGGATATACTCAATGAGTTTTTATTCATGCCTTGCCTGTTTTCTAATTGAATTGTTTGCTTTTTTTTTTAAAAAGCCTAATCGTTGTAAATACTTGTATATTTTAGATGTAAGTCGTTTTTTGAACATATAAATAGGCTCTTCAAGACTGTATCTTCTCATTTTATCCTTTTAACAGAGTCCTTACTAGAACAAGATTTTAATCTTTCTGTAGCCTGATTTTTGCTTTTATAGATTAGTGAATTTGGTATAAGAACTTGCCTAGGAGCTGGGCAGTGGTGGCACATGCCTGTAATCCCAGCACTTGGGAGGCAGAGGCAGGCATATTTCTGAGTTCAAGGGCCAGCCTGGTCTTCAGAGTGAGTTCCAGGACAGCCAGGGCTACACAGAGAAACCCTGTCTTGGAAAAACCAAAAAAGAAAAAAGAAAAAAAAAAAAAAAAGAAAAGAAAAGAACTTGCCTAGGATTTAGAGAAAGGATAGTGGTATATTATGGGTAGTGATATGAGAAAGAAAGAAAGAAAGAAAGAAAGAAAGAAAGAAAGGAAGGAAGGAAGGAAGGAAGGAAGGAAGGAAGGACATTGTGTAGCTCTTATAGGAACAGTACAGAGGCCCCTCAAAAAACTTTATGACCCAGCAGCCCGACTCCTGGGTATATAAAGTCATTGCATCAAAGAGATACCCATATCCCTGCTTATTGCAGCACTAGTCACAGGAACCAGAATTACAGAGTCCACCAAGATGTCCATCAGATGAATGGATTTTAAAAATTGGAATGGCTCAGTGGTTAAGAACATTTGCTGCTCTTGCATAGATAGGACTGAGTTTGATTGTCAGCACCTACATGTTAGCTCCCAATCATCTAGGACTCCAGTCTCAGGGGTTCTGGTGTCTTCTTCTGGCTTCCAAGGCATACACACAAATGACATTCATATACACAGACATACACGTGTACTCACAGATTTTGTTTTTAAAGATGTGCGTGTATATCTGTGTGTGTGTGTGATTGTGTGTGTGTGTGCGCGTGCGTGTGTGTGTGTGTGTGTGTGTGTGTGTGTGTGTGCGCGTGCGCGCATGAATATATGTGTGTGGCAGATAGCAGGTAGGAAGAATATTGTTTAACTATAAAAAGGATGCAGTCCTGCCAGTGCATGACTGAAACTTGAGGGCATTATGCTAAGTAAAATAAATTAGGCATAGAAAGACAAATATTGAAGAAGCTATAGACATTAATCACACAATAGTAGATGTACAATAGCTGTTAGTAGAAGCTAGGAAGGGAAAACAGTCAGAGGGTAGGATAATCAGTACACAGATACAGCTGCTATAGTTCTCTTATGTTACAAAATTGGGAAACTAATCCAGAGCAATTAATTGTACATTTCAGAATAACTAAAGAGGAAGATGTGAGTTCCCAGGATTGTAGGCGTGTTGATACTTGAGGGATGGAAGTTCTGAGTATTCTGGTTTGGTCACTATACATTGTATTTGCACATAGATTTGATTTATAATGTGTTCACATCAGAGATTATAAATATTATATGTTAATTAAAAAAAATAGAAACCCAGGAGCTGGAAAGATGGCTCAATGGCTAGAAAGAGCTCTTGGTAATCTCAGAGGTCTTGTGTCTATTTCTAGCTTTCATGTTTGATTATATACAACTGCCTGTAACTCCAGCTCCAGAGAATCTGACATCCTCTTCCGTTTTTGCAGACACTTACATACATAGACAAGCAGGCAGGAACACACATACCCACGTGGGCGCAGGCTCTCATGCACAGATGTGCGTGCATACACATACTCTCTCACACATTCTCTCTCTCTCTCTCTCTCTCTCTCTCTCTCTCACACACACACACACACACACACCCCACACACACTGTCACACACTTACTAATGAGCCCTCCGTTCCTTGGAGCTTATTTTCCTGTTTCCACTGTTGCTGGAAAAAAGTGGCTGGGGCTGGGGGCCTTGGGAGTAGGTTGGGCATTTAAGCCAGGAGTGGAAGCTACTCTGTGCTGGTGGAGACGGACCCCTGTCACCTCCTAGGTGCCGCCAGGCCTTTATTGCTTCCTTCTCAAGGTTGCCCAGCACCCCTGAGTCTGAGCAATATAGACATCTTAACCCTCAAACCCCAAAACTTCCAGGCATGGTGATCTGTATGTTCTCTTTTATATGTTTGTTGTTTTTTTGTTTTGTTTGGCTCTTGCTTACTCTACTTAGAGGTCTGGGTTTTTTGTTTTGTTTTGTTTTTAAGTACTCAGACTGTGGCTTCATTCTTTTTCCTAGTTCTCATTTTTAGTTTGATTTCTACTGTAATTTTTGTTTTACTTTTTTTTTTTTTTGTGATATTCATGGTTACATTTCTTTTCTTTCTTTCTTTCTTTCTTTTTTTTTTTTTTTTTTTTTTGTCCTAGCTTCTTAGGGTGGAAGCTTAGGTGATTGATTTTACAATCTTCCTAATTTTCTAGTATGTATTTAACACATCTGCTAAGTGTTATTTTCGTAGTATTGCACCGTTTCTGAAAGTTTTCTTTTCCCTTAAAATTTTTTTTATCTAGTTCGATTTATTTCTGTGTTTATCCTGAGGCTTCCTTAATTCATGTATTATTTGGAACTGTGTTGTATAGCCAAGTATTTTAAGATTTTCTAGCTATCTTGTATGAGAGATTCTAATTTAATCCCATTGAGGTCTGTGAGCTGCTCATGTAAGTCGCTGACACAGTGAGTGCTCCCATGTGAGTTGAGGAGCGTGCACTTCGCTGTTGGTGAGTGTTCTGTGTGTGTCGGTTGCATCCAGCTGATGGATAGTGCTCTGTAGTTCAGGGGTGTTCTGAGTTTCTGCTGCCGAATCTGTCAGTTGCTGAAAGTGGGAGGCTGGGAATCTGCAATTATAATAGTGCTTCTTGTAATTCTGACAATTTTTTCCTCAAGTATTTTGACACTCTTTGTTTGGCACAGTCACATTAAGAATTGTGTCTTCCTGAAGAATCGGCACATTTCATTAGTGTCCCGTCCCTGGTGACTCCCTTCTTCAGCATTCCTGACCTGGACCTGGCTCCCGCCTGCTACATAGGACACGCTGTGCCTTCGTCCGTTTCTTTATACTCACCCGGGTCCTGTATTTATATGGGTTGCTCGTGGGCGATGCATCTGAGCAGTTGTTGTTCTCACGCACTCCAGCATTCTCTTTTAGTTGGTTTATTTCAGCCATTCACATACAAATTGATTATTGATATAATTGGATTGATATCTAACCATATATAAAACTGTTTTCCAATTCATACACTTGTTTCTTGCATCTTTTCATTTTCTGTCTCTGATTTGAAATGAGCCTCCAGTGTGACTTTGTTTTCTTTTACATATTAATTACATTTCTCTTAATTTTTTTAGTGCTTGTGTTACTACAAGAGTGTATTCTGTACACTTCTAGAGGGTTAGAGTCCACAATGGCCGGGACTGCCTGGGAGCAGGAACGGGAAGCTGGAAACTCGCCCCTTGAGCTGCAAGCGTGCGGCTGGGAGAGCACCCAGAAGCGGGCAAGGCTTTATTCTCAGAGCCCCTCCAGAGACAGACTCCCCCCAAGGCTGCGCCGCTCAACCTCCTCAGATCTGCTACCAACTGCGGCCCTGTGTTGAAATGCCCAAGACTGTTGAGGCATTTTCTCATTCAAACCATCACACTACTTATCCTAAAGTTTGTTAAATATGTTTGTAACTAATCTAACTCCAGCTTTAGATAATAGTAAACTGCTTATGAGTGGTATAGACACTGATTTTCAGAATATATTTTATTCCTCTCTTGTTTGACTGTAGCAGAGGGCCACAGATTAGGTGGTTTGTAATAGGAAACATATTGGATTACAGTTTTAGAAGCTGAGCTATCCACGATTCAGGAACTAACATCTGGGGAAAAGGTTTTTTGTGGGAAGCATCCGCTGGCAGAAGGGTAGGGAAGAAACTGAGGGTAGCAGAATTCTCCTTATCCTTCCTGAATGAGCTCAGTCTTGGTGTGCAGGATATGTGACAGGATCAGAACAGTCAGGAGACTGCTTTAGGACTATCCATCTCGGGAAGTTCCCATACTTTTTTTTTTTTTTTTAAATGATCCTTTGGTAGTTTCATACATGTATACATTGACCTTACACACCCCAACATATTCCCTTCCCATCTTTATGCCGAATCCTTTTTTTAAAAAAAAATAAAATGACAACCACAAAAACCTTCCTGAGTCTAGGTAGTACCACCCACTAGAGTGTGGACTAATGCCGGCTTGACTTTGTGCAGGTAATCAGGTCTCACCAGTGCAGTGAGGTCATGAGTGTAGCAGCCATGTCATGCCCCGCATACTGCATTTCACAGGTTTCCACCCCACCCTTCAACTTGTACATTCTTTCTACCCTTTCTTTACTGTGTTGCTGAACAACAACACAGCTTGGCAGAACAGGGGAGTAGTTGTCCCATTTGAGTCACTTTTTCTCAGTACTTTGGCCTAGTTATGAATCTTTGCACATTAATTGTAGCTCGCTATAGAATCAGCTTCCCTGGTCAGGGTTGATAGCCGCACTCATCTGTGGGCATAAGCAAATATCTAGAAGGCATTTTGACATGGGTTGCCTCCACCCTCATCACCCACATGGCCTGTGACCTCCAGAACCACGGATTTTTGACCAGGTTTACAGTGCCAGGCATGAATTCCCTTCTGAGGAGTAGGGCTTAGAGCCAACCAGAAAGCGATTGGTTATCCCATAATCCTCACTCCATTACTGTACTGGTGGGTACTTCTGACCTGGTAAGTTAGTATTGTAATGTTCAGGATTCATTGCTAGGTCATACCATTGATGACTCGACTCTCCTACCTGCCTGTGTAGCACCTCCCAGCATTATGAACATTAGCTGTCTGTGAGCAAGTTTTCAGGTCACTTCCAGTTTGATTTCTGTATGTCCTACAATCAAAATGTGTGCTGAAGGGCAGTAGAGTGTTTAAGATCTAGTTCTTGTGGGTATGAAGAGCAGTGACAATACTGTTGGGGGGGCATATGGGACATTTGATGAATAACTTAGAGGGAAGTATCCCACTCCTGGTACTAAGGTTTTCATTTAAAAACCATGTTTTCCGAGGAAATGAATGCTCACCCACACGGGGAACTGTGTTCTGATCCCTTTAGTGGAGGATCTTTAATACAGCCTTAGTTTTGACGACCCTTGTCTTCCTCCATCCACCCACTATGACCTGCCCCACTTAAACCTTTAACCCTGAGTATTCCTTCTCTACTTTCTTTACCCTCTCCTTTTAGTACTTGAAATAGTTCCTTTATTTGCCTGTGGAGTTTTTGATGAGAAGTTTAATACAATTCTTATCTTTGTTTCTCTGTAGTGGACTTTCCTCCACTCTTCATTCCCTTTTCATGACTTTGTCTGTGGTTTTGGTTTTCTACTGTTTGAATATGCTATGCCTATGTGCTAGTTTTTATCAGCTTGACCCAAACCTAGATTCCCCTAAGAAGAGGGAGCCCTGATTAAGGAATTGCCCCATCAGATTAGACTGTGGACATGTCTGTGGAGCACTTTCTTGATAAGTGATTGATCACCACCACAGGCAAGTGGTCCTGAGTTGTGTAAAAAAGCAAGTAAGCAGCCGGCACTTGGGAGGCAGAGGCAGGCAGATTTCTGAGTTCGAAGCCAGCCTGGTCTACAAAGTGAGTTCCAGGACAGCCAGGGCTATACAGAGAAACCCTGTCTCAAACAAACAAACAAACAAACAAACAAACAAACAAAAAGCAAGTGAGCTGAGTAGGCCATGGAGAACAAGGCAGTGTACAGCTCTCCTCCGCGGTTTTGCCCCTGCTCGAGTTCTTAGTCTGACTTTTCTTAAACACCCAGCTGTCCACCCCACCCCCTCCCCTGTTTGGTTTTGGTATAGTTTTTATCACAACAGTAGTGAAACTTTACCAATATAGTCTTGATATAGATTTTCTTCCCTTTTTTTTCTATTATTGTTGTTATCATATTTATTTCTTGGTTTTGTCTTATTTTCCTGGATAGATAGTTTGATATCGTTGCTGGCTTCCAAGATGTCTCAGTCACTGTGCTGCCGTGAATCTCTCTTCTGTGCCATGTTCTTTCACTGCAGCTGTGCATATGCCATCGCTCTGAGTTCTCGGACAGCCCGCTCTCTTTTCCTTTCTCTTTTCAGCTTGGGATAGAATATTTCCAAGCTCAGATTCTTTCTTTAATGTTACCTACCTATCATATGTATTATCTACTTAGTTCTTTAGAACTCTTAAAGTGATAATCATAGTTATTTAAAAACATTTTGTATCTAATAATTCTGAAATCTGTATTACCTCTGAGTCTGGTTCTAATATACTGTCTATTCAAACTTAAAAAAAAAAGACCTTTTAGGGTCTGTCCCTGCTCCACTCCCCTCTTCCCTTCTCTCCTCTCATGTCCTTTCCTCCCGGTTCTCGTGCAGCCTCTTGCATATTGGGATTACAGGTGTTTGCTTGGTGCTGTGTTCAGTTTTAGTGTGCTTTCTAATTGTGAGTTCATGGGTAACTGTCAATCCAGTTCCTTTTTTGTTTTTTTGTTTTTTTGTTTTGGAGACAGAGTTTCTCTGTGTAGCCCTGGCTATCCTGGAACTCACTCTGTAGACCAGGCTGGCCTCGAACTCAGAAATCCGCCTGCCTCTGCCTCCCAAGTGCTGGGATTACAGGCGTGCGCCACCACCGCCCGGCTCCAGTTCCTTTTTTATAGCATGTCATCCCAAGGAGTTAACCTATAACCTCTGTACAGCTTTCTGTCTTCCTGAGTTGTGAGCCTCCATGTGAGGGCTAGGAATTGAACACTGGTTCTCTGCGAAGACAAGGTCTTTTAACACTGAGCCATCCCTCCGGCCCTGTTTGTTTTTTAGTTGATAGTGTTTGGAAGTGGACTAGTCATATATTTAAAGTTTCATGGTTTGGCTTTGTGTGTGTGGTTTTTTGTTTGTTTGTTTGTTTGTTTTTGTGGTTGTATTGGGATTATTTGTGGCAGTGTAGACTCTGGTTATTATTTTATACTTCCTGTTATAAGCTCATGCTACAGCCTTTAATTTTGTTTCTATTCTTTTCCAGCTTTTCTCATACCTCTAAGTTGGCTCTTTCTTGGCCCAGCATTCTTTTTAATGCTTTGTAAAACTTATATTAATTAGAGGCTTTCTGTGTTTCTTTTTATGGTTATATACTATTCTCTTGCAAACCGCAAGCATTGTATAACTTTGTGGATGTTCCAGTAGTTTTAAAAGGGCGGAATGTTTCCTTTTTTTGACTATTGATTTACTATTTTAACTAATCACTCCAGTTTTCTTTCTTTTTTTAATTCTAGGAACATTTTAGTGGATAAGCCAAATGATCAATCTTCTAGATGGTCTTCAGAGAGCAACTATCCTCCCCAGGTAAGACTGCACGCAGCACCTGAGCCTGTTAGAGGCTGGCACAGATGGGCGCTGACTCCATCGCTACCCATTAGCTAGAGGGCATTGAGAGTTGATTTTTGTTTTTGGGATTCTGAGCTACATTTGCTTTTTGGTCTGTTAAAATTTTATTTTATGGGTAAAAACAATGTGGGATTTGATGAGACACTTTTACTTCCTATTGAAATTTTAAATTTTAATTTATATTTCTAATGTATCAATAAGAATGCAAAATTAAGTTGTTTTTGTTTTGTTCTAAAAAAACAAACTCAACTTATAAAGAAAATGTTAGCTGGGCGGTGGTGGCGCACGCCTGTAATCCCAGCACTTGGGAGGCAGAGGCAGGCGGATTTCTGAGTTCGAGGCCAGCCTGGTCTACAGAGTGAGTTCCAGGACAGCTAGGGCTACACAGAGAAACCTTGTCTCGAAAAACCAGAAAAAAAAAAAAAAAGAAAGAAAGAAAGAAAGAAAGAAAGAAAGAAAGAAAGAAAATATTAGACAAGGACTTGAGTGCTGTTTTGATCTAAGCCAGGTGGTTATATTCCTATTCTGTTGCGCTCAAATCATTCTGTAAATGTTAGTAAATTGAACATTGAGTGCAGGGCCTTTTGAGAAAAGTCAACATAGTTTGTTACATTATTATTGTAATCTTTTAAAAATGATGTTTGCTTATGTGTGTATTTGCTGAGCATGGGTGAGTATGTGCGTGTGGAGATGCAAAGGTGAATTATGGGCGTCTGTCCTTGCATCATGAGTCTTGCAAGCACCTTTACCGGCTAAGCCATTGTGCTGGCTTGTGGTGCTATATTAAGATGGTATATGCATAAGGTGTTATGGCTAGGAGCTGCATACTCCTTTTCCCTGGTAAGCAGTGCTGTTGCTGAAAGACATCATCCTCTCATTTTACATGCTTATGGTGTAATAGGTGCGTTTATAGTGTCTGTATCTTTGAAGGTATGGTAAGAAGATGGGTAAACAATATAGTAGAGTTCACAGAAGCCTAGTTTTTGTAGTTATTTCTATTTTCCTTTATTTGTTGCTGTAGCTGTTTGGGTCACATCTCAAAATGATATGTATTACCCAAACATGGAGCCACTATATTGACAGAGTGAAGATTGTATTTTTATTTACTTTGACATTATTACTGAAATTATAATGTTTTACTGTGGCTTTCCCATTTTAACTATATTTTAAAGGTAGTAGCATTTAATATTTTTATATATTTCATTCTCATTTATTAAAAAATTATTTAGTAAGTACTCGGAAGGCACCAAATTCAATATTGGGAGTAGAGCTGTGAGATGCTCTCTCTGTTCCTGATGAGTCAAGCAGAACCCTGGAGCATCTGGCATCCCATCTATTGAATCAAGTTTGTGATTGAGTAAACTTACTTTAATTCTGAAATAGATAACATGTAATCAATGTGTCTTAGTGTAATTGTGACCCAAATCTGAGATTCTTTGTAGCCAGTCTCAAGGGACATGAACAATTGTTTTATTTATTGGACAGAATAGGCACAGTTTTGATGTACAGATAAATAGCGAGAAGTTTTACACTATTAGTGGTTGTTGGTTTTTTTCACAAGTTTTACACAAGACTCCTGGTTTGAAGACTATGGAGAGGACTTGATTTAAAGCTGTGCATGTGCTTAAGGTTTATGAAAGCTAGGACCTTAAAACAGTGTGTGTATGTGTGTGTGTGTGTGTGTGTGTGTGTGTGTGTACACGCACGCACACGTGCATGCGTGTATGGCTTACTTGATTCAAAGTAATTATTTTAAGATTAATCTTGGAAATACACCTGTGAGGTCAGAGACTGATACATATTAGAGCCGGGGTTACTTCAGCTATGTCACCCATAAAGTGGTACCACTTATCTTCATGACTAAACTTCACACACTCCTGTCTGAACCAAGACCAGCTGAGGCCAGGAAACACTGAACACCAACCCACATACTCATTCAGTACAGGAATGGCAGAAACTCATTTCAGTACTTTGGCACCCACCTGCAGAGGCTTCGGAATGTCATGCCAAAACCAGAGCTAGAGCCTGATCTTCATCCTGGGCCAGAGTCAAAGCAAGATTCAGATACTGATCCAGAGTAGTCCTCAGATACAGAGGGTAGGAAGATGGCCCCCGTCAGGGCACAGCTGCCAGCTGCAAGACAGCCTTCTGGGATGTAGGGAAGGAGTGTGAGAGATGTCAGATGGAGCTCAACAGTCAGGAAAGTCTACTCTGGCTCATGTCTATTGTTGTAGTTAATAGTTCACTATCAGAAGAGGATTAAGGATAGAATTTGATACCCTGAACAATATTTTAATAGTGGAAAATGATACCTCCACCATACTCCTACCCAGTCCTTCCAAGAAACTACAGATAGTGCCATTGAGTCCCAATGCAAAAACAATAGGTAACATGAAAAACAAATTATCCTCCCTTTCCAATTCCAGCATAAAGACCACCACTGAGAAAGAGGCAGCCTAGTCTGAAGAAACAAAGGGTAATTCATACACTACTACAACCTGGCCAGACCTCCTGCTTGTACAGTAGTGGTGCGAATGTGATGAGGTCACCCTTAGAAAGAAAGATTCCTAAATGGATTTAAGGCATGCTTCACAAGTTGGAACCCAGGTATGGCACTGTTATCAGGGCCAGGAACCTATGGCTAGATAGGTTATAGGTCCTAGGGAAGAATCTATTGCTGTTACTCTGCTAAATGGATGCAGTTTTAAATTGATTCCCAATGATTTCTTATGCCCATAGATTAGTTTATCTGTCAACTAATCTATACTTTCTATACTAAATGGTGCTAAACCCAAAGACCTACAATGGTCAGGGTGCACAACGAGTAAGAGACCGAGGAATGCTCCCGTTAATGGGACATCTCTTCGATGCCCCCTCCTCTCAAGACTCAGAGATGATTTGGGAAGAGAGGATAGACAGATTGATTGTAAGAGCCAGGGACAGTAGATGACTGAAAGGAAAGTGGGTTTTCTGGGCACAGCAGGGAAGTTACACACATGAATTCACAGCGGTCATAACAGCATCCAGAAGTCCTGTGTAGGTACAGGTCAGACCACATAACAACATGGAGGTGAGAGGTGAGCATGGAGTCCTACCCCTGAGGTAAGGCGGTGATAGGTGCTGTGAAAGGAACAGTCATTTTTCTTCAAGGATGTGGCCTCTGGCTGGCGGACCTTTCTCTAGGAAAGGCCACACATCCTGGAGTACATGGACAGCAGGAAGGAGTTGAGCTTCAGGAGTTTCTAAAAAGAAGATATACAGTTGAGTGGGTAAGGGTGCATGGGCGGGGCTGGGGGTGGGGGGAGGTAGGGGTGTGTGACTACGGTCAGCATATATAGTAAAAATTCTCAAAGAACCAGTAAAAAAGAAGAAACCCTGCAAACTCAAAAACATACAAAAAACAGAGAGAGAGAGAGAGAGAGAGAGAGAGAGAGAGAGAGAGAGAGAGAGAGATCACCAAGAGACATTACAGTTTTAAAACATTAAACATATATGCACTGGATATAGGTGCACTCAGTTTCACAAAGCACACTTTGTGTGAAGACACAGCTTGACTCAACACAATTGTAGTGGGTGAATCAGTACTCGACTCTATCAATTTTGAGGTCCTGTCAAAAAGTAAACCAAATCATCTGGGTTCTGATATTAGAAACCAAATGGACTTAACACATATCTACAGACCATTCTCTCCTAAAACTGTAGAATACCCTTTCCTTTCAGCAGCTTATGGACCTTTGTCTAAAATTTTATTTTAGGACTAAAAGAAATCTTAACAATTATAGGAAAATAGAAATAATTTCCTGTATTCTGCTTGATCATAAGGAAAGAAAAACCCTACAAACCAACAGTAAGAATGACTATAGAACATATATAAACTCATGGAGCAGCACACTATCAAAAAGAAATAAAAACATTTTAAAAATCAAGTTAAAATGAAACACAACATACCAAAGCCTATGGGATAGAATGTAAGTAATTCTAAGAGAAGACTGGAACTCTTAGTACCTACGTGAGAAATGAGAAAGATGTTATCATTTAATGCTATGTTAGTGCCATAGGGAAACAAGAACAAGCTGGGCAGTGGTGGTGCACGCCTTTAATTTCATACTCAAGAGGCAGAGGCAGGAGGATCTGTGGGTTCAAGGCCAGTCTGGTGTATATTAGAGTGAGTTCCAGGACAGCTAGGGCTACACAGAGAGACCTTGTCTCAAACTAAGTAACTACAACAACAACAACAACAAAAAAAATCCAAAAAACCAAAAACCACAACACAAAAGAAACAAAAACAAACCCAATCAGTAGATAAGAAGAAATGATTAAGGACCTGGAGACATGGCTCAGCAGGTAAGAAGAGTACTTGCTGTGTGAGCATCAAGACCTGAGTTCAGATCTCTGCGCCCACTTACGGTCCGTGGGCACATTAGCTGCAGCTCCGAGGGGCAGGGACAAGAGGACTGTTAGGGTTTGTCTGCTGCCAGCCTAGCTGGAAAAGCAAGCAAGCACGCAAGCCATCAAAGAAACAAGAAAAGATAGAAAGAACCTAAGGTTCAGGGAGTTGTATTATTTAAATAAATCCCGTCTGTGGGAAATTTACACACACACACACATACACATACACACACACACACACACACACACACACACAGCCACATGCAGCCTTTATATTTTGATATGCCTTAAACAGTCCAGTAGCTCGGCTACTTCCTAACCTCCATGTGGCTAATCTACCTCCCACTGATAATCCTGAGTTATCAGTTATCAAATTCTGTATTCTACCTTGGCTGCCCTGGACCCTGCCAGGCAGCCCTCTGCGCCTCGCTCTCCTGGCTCCTTCCTGTGGCTGCTGTGTCTCCCTTCCTCCACTCCTTTCATCTCAGGCGTGGCTTCTCCTCTCCTCCACTTCTGGAATGACAGCTCCCCCACCCCACAGCCATTGGCTGCAGGCGTCTTTATGGGAATGACCTGGCCTCAAAGGAATAATGTGAAAATAATGGAAAAGGTCACCTAACGCCAACTTTTAGCCTCTATACACTACTTCCTCATATACACAAATACGTAAATAAAAAGTTCAGGGCAAAAAACAATCACTAAAACAGAGAGCTGGTTCTTTGAAAGGATAAACAAGATCTATAAACTTAGACAAAATGACCAAAAGAGGTATCTCAAATTAATAAAATTAGAGATGGAAATACTTTTAAAAAATCTGTTCACTGAGTGTGGTGGCACATGCCTTTAACCAAGCACTCCTAAGGGAGACAGAGACTGGCAGATGTCTGAGTTTCCAAGGCCAGCCTGATTTGCGTAGTGAGTGCCAGACCAACCAGGGCTACTTAGTGAGACCCTGTCTCAAAACCCAACGTATGTATGTGTGTACTTGTGTTCTATTACATTGGGAAGTCTAAAAGGAATGATGTTTTTCTAGGTTTATATAACCTACCAAAATTAGACTATAGTGAAATAATTTAAATACTTCCGTAACAAGCCAAGAGATTGAAATAATAATAATAATAATAATAATAATAATAATAATAAAAATAAAAATCTAACTAGAAAAATAGTTCCAGTTGAATTCACTGGTGAGTTTTACCACACCTCCAAAGAACTAAAAGTAATTCTTCTGAAATTCTTCCATAAAATAGGAAATGAAGAAACATTACCAAAAACTTAATTATAGAGACAGTATTACTCATATCAAAATTCTGTAAACACACAATTAGATCAATCTCCCTAAAGTGTGTAACTGCAAATTTTTTCAGCAAAGTACTCACAAACTGAATATAGGAGCACATGAAAAGGATCATCACTCTGATCAAGCTGGCTTTAGTCCAGAGATACAGAAGGGGTTCACATTCAGAAATCAAGGAATGTAATATGTCATATGAATGAACTCAATGACCATGGTTACATGATTGTCTCAATGGATGCTAAAAATATTTTTGGTATCATAACAACTTGTTATCATGATAAAAATCCTGAAGTGGGAGCTGAAGATATGGCTCAACAGTTCAGAGTGTTAGCAACACTTCTGGAGGATATGGGTTCAATTCCCAGCACCCACATGGCAATTCGAAACCTTCTTAACTCCAGTTCTGGGGGTTTATCACCCATTTGTGGCCTTCACTGACACCAGCAATACTTTTAGTGCATGCAGGCAAAATACCCAAAGAACTGGGAGTAGAAGGAACATATCTCACATTATAAAAGCGATACATTACAGATCTATAGCCAACATTATACTAAATGGGAAAGAGCTCAAAGCATTTCTACTAAAATCAAAGAAGATAAGGGCGTTCACTTTTATTTAATACAGTTATAGATTCTTAGCTAGAGGGTCAAGACTAGAGAAACACAGGCATAAAAATAGGACGGATTTGCAGATAATAAGATTCTATGTATAAGATTCTACAAACATACCAGAAAACTCTTAGAGCTGACAGACACTTTAAGCAAAGTGGTAGGCTACAAAATCAGTAGCAGTCTTTTATACCAGCAGCATGATGAGAAAGAAGTTAGAGGAACAGTCCTATCACAGTTCACACCCATGTCCTTGAGCTAAATCCAACCAGGGATGTGAAAGACATGGAAAACGTTAAAACATTCAAGAGAGAAATTGAAAAAGACACTACAAGATATAAAGACCCCCTGTGTTCATGGATTGGAGGAATGGACATGGCTATCTTAACAACAGTGGTCTACGGGATTGAACAGAGTCCCAGTGAAAAACCAATACCAGCCTTAATAGAAATAGAAAAGGCAATCTTAATATTTATTTAGAAACACAAAAGAATTCCAGTATCCAGATCAATCCTGTGTTGTCTGTCCACTCCTGTCCACCCACACCCCAGAAAGAAAGAAAGCAACCGAGCAAGCACAGGGGTCACATATCTGATTTCAGGGTGGATTATAGAGCCAGAGCTTAGCGTGATACTGAGCAGTCAGAAAAGTAGATCGGTGGAGCAGAGTAGAGTATCCAGATATAAACCCGTGCTGCTACAGACACCTAGTCTCTCACAGAAATGTTAAAATAAATATTTTAGTCTAAAAATGAGTTTTGATCAGTTTTGATTAATTTTAAGTGTATTGTGTGTATGTATGTGTAATTATGCAGTGAGATTTTGATTTGCCAACTTCATTCCGTGAGAATGGGTGGTTGCTAATTTTGAATTTTAATCTCGCTCTATTTGGTTGGTCCTAGTCTGGCGTGTCTTTAGTTCGGTATCATTCACTGATAAGAATTTACATCACGAGGCTTCTTTCAGTCTGTTCTCAGCATTCAGGATCTAGCTGGCAGCCTCTGCTGAGTGAAGAAGAGTAACAGTCATTATTAGGGTGTTGTAATATTATTCTCCTAGCTTTAAAACAGAATAAAACAAAAAGTCTTTAAGCCTGCCATCCTAAGATGGAACTTTATTATTTTCTGCGAGCTGTCAAAAGTTCTAATATCTAAAGTTGTTTTAAGCAGAGGGTATAGTTTTGTTTTTTCTTTCTGTTTTTTTCCCCTCAGTACTTGATTCTGAAGCTTGAAAGGCCTGCTATAGTTCAGAATATTACATTTGGAAAATATGAGAAAACTCATGTCTGCAATTTAAAGAAATTCAAAGTTTTTGGTGGAATGAATGAAGAAAATATGACAGAGCTGTTGTCCAGGTGGGTTGGGTTGTGGGCAGAAAGGGTCCATACTGCAGAGCTCTTCGGCTTTCCTCAGAGCGGAATCTTTGTGTCCTTTCCTAGGAAGTAAAGAACCTGTTTCTGGTTTTATTCCTAGTGCCTTTGTTAATATTATGGCTTAAGTTGGTAGGTTTTATTTGTTTTTTTTTAAGCTACCAGAAACTTGTTAAAATTGTTAAATAATGGAAAAAGAATCAAATTTTTGTTTCTTTTTCTACCCACTCATAATTTTAATCTGTCAATAACTTAGAAATACTTTCTACTTTAGTGAAAATCTCTGATACTGCTGAAGACCTGGGTTCAGTTCCCAGTACTTCCAAAACAAACTACCCATTTGTGGGTAGAAGGACAAAGCCATGGCTATTGAAAATACAAACCTAACTCAAAACATGAATTGCCTAGCCCAGAAATAGTACTCTAAGATTTTACTGTTAGAGATGAAAAAGGGGAAGGTTCAGTAACTAAGAACAAATCATGACACCGTCTTGCTGTCTGGAAAGAGCTCAGTAACCTGGAGTTGTTCAACAGGTAGATCCCAAGCCTGAGGGAGAGTCATACAGTTGGTAGAAACAAAGCCATGGCGATTTGGAATGTGTTTGTGACATATTTAACCCATTAAGAAAATACTTCACCTCATTGTACTACTATCGATCTGAATACCTGCGTGTAATTATAATGCTATTAAAGTGGATTGGAAATTACTAAACCTGCCTTCAGTCTCAAAATTAACTGGGGTCATGCTGAAAAAAAAAGAAAAAAAGAAAATACTTTACTTGCATAAGAACTAGTTTTATGCTCTGATTTAAGTCATATAAGTATTTTAGGGTATAAGGTAGTCTGATGGTAAGAGATGCTCCTGTAAACATGTGCATCAATCTTGATTAAATACGAGGTGATATGGGTTAGTTTTTATTTAGGTTAAAGGAGATACTATTCAATCAGCAGAACAAGATTGCCTTTGAAAATTTGTGGATGATAAAAAATAAATAAGAAATTTAATTTCTTGACAAATTCTATTATTTGACCTGTTGCAGTTGTAAGATATAACTGACTTGTTTTTAATTCTTATCCTACTTGAAAAATTTTAGGATTAGCTTATACATTAAAGATAGCCACACATTTCCATACAGAATTCTCTGGTTCATGTGGGATATTCTTCATTTGCTTTTGTATAGTTTAAGGACTATAATATTGCAGTTGATTTGGATGTGCACATTTTGACCAGTTTCCGATTTCAGCCAGTTGTTTATGTTGCCTTGAATATACAATGTGAGCATTGGTGTAAGCTTGACATCTGAGTATAGAATTAGTGTGGTTTAGCGTGTTTACTAAATGATGAAATCATGTTTGATAACATGCAGTCTTTTTTCCCCTCCCCCAACAGTGGCTTGAAGAATGATTATAACAAAGAGACATTTACCTTGAAACATAAAATTGATGAACAGATGTTCCCTTGTCGATTCATTAAAATTGGTAAGGTTTTAGTGTTGGTGAATTAAAACCATTTTTTAATGCCTTTGGTTCATAGACTCTAGTGTATGGACAAGGCTTTATAGGTCCCTGTGTTTTAGTTTTTAAGTTAGTTCATGATTAGTTTGTGCACTGGTTTTGACTGCTTTTGTGCCCTGCCCCAAAGGTAGAGGTGAATAGTTGGAAGAGATGGATGGCAAAGCCCGCACGCTGAAGAGATCCTGTTGGCCCTTTACGAAACTGCCTGCCAACAGGCGCTTTATGAATCCACGTTTAAGTGACAGTTAACTTCATGAGGACATTTTCCACGTGTTTTCTCCCTCGGAAGGGTTCTTACAGGGTTTGTGGGGTGAAGTTACCTAATTACCTTAATCACTCATGGGCGCTTGTCATCTGCTCTAGAGCTATCGGCTGAGACCAGGCCCTGATGAGGTTTTCAAGGCGCTGCAGGGTAGTGCTTTGCTTTGTTCTTGTTTCACCTTTTACATGAAATGTTAGTTAAACTGACTTAGTCAATCAGATTCGCAAACCATAGGTCAGAAATGCTCTTAAGGCATGTTTATCAGCAAGGGATTTTAGCTTATGATGGTGCTCGTAATACATCCTTCTCAGGTTCTTCTGTGTTCCTTTAGATTTAGTATTTTGAGGTCAGGGATGTTGAGGACTGAGTCTTTGGATTTCTATTTTTTGCCTCACCAATAGAAGTATTTTAATTAAAATTAGAATCAAAGAATCCAGATTTGTTAATGAAGAACAATAATTAATACCAGAGTGCCACACATTCGTGTTTTAGAGAATTTTTTTTTTTTTTTTTAATAATAGTGTTCAAGAATAGGCTTAAAAGGAATAGTTGAGACTCAAGACTATGGTATGAATTATTGTATTTATTCTGGTCCCAGAAAAAACTTTGATTTATTAAAGCCCTTTAAGTACTTGTGTTATAGTCTAATTTCTTTTGTGTATCTAGTAGTTGGAAAGAAATACTGGATAGCCAGTCAAGTCTTTTAAAATTTCAGTTAGACAGCCGTCATCTTCAAGTGATTAGTTTTTTATTGTAATTTTCTTTTTTTAAAAAAATAGTTTTTTAATTACTTTATGTTTTACCTGCATTTATGTGTGTGCACCATGCACTGTGTGCCTTATGCAAGAGGAGGTCAGCAGAGGGCACCAGACCTCATGGGACTGGAGTTAGGCAGGGTCGTGAGCTGCTGTGCGAGTCCTGGGAATTGGACCTGGGTCCCCTGGAAGAACAGCAAGTACTTTTAACTGCTGAGCCGTCTCTTCAGCCCCCACACCCCACCTCTATGGTACTCCGTAAGACATCTAGTGCGCCCTGCACATATACAGCAGATGTGCAGCTTGGTCTTAATGTGGGTCCTGAACAACTGGAACTGGGGCCAGCCCAAAAGCTGTTCCCTATATATATGGAATATGTTCCTCTAGCTGGGCTGCCTTGTCTGGCCTCAGTGAGAGACAAAGTGCCTAGCCTGGCAGAGACTTGAAGTGCCAGGTTGGGGGGATACCTGAGGGGGGGGGCATCTGCTAAGAGGAGAAGAGGAGGGGGATGGGGGAAGCATTGTGGGAGGGGCTGTCCAGGAGGGAGGCAATGAGCGGATGTAAAGTAAGTATAAAATAGAAATGAATGAAACAAAAAGACATCTAGTATAGTGAATTAGTAGAGAAATTGGCTTCTTGGTCTTGTTCTGACTTAAGTAGGAGTACTTACCATTTCCTTAGGTTTATGTTTAAGGCTTAAGATGAATTTTTAAAGTAATTGAGCACAGTGTTTTTTCCTTTTAGCTTTCCTTAAGGTGGTAAATTACATCACTGTATCTCTTTATTGAATCACCTTGCCATTGTGTCATCCTTGAATGAAGTCTGGTTTCTTACAAAGAAAACCTGAGATATTTTTGTTGTTGTTGCATCTTTCGTACTGTTTGGAAATGTCTTCAGAGCTGATCCTGCCTTTAAAGATTTTTCTCTTTGGCTTTGTTTTCAGGGCTCTATATTGATATATTGATACATAAAAGAAATTTACTTTCCATACTTGGATATAGGTTAAAAATACTATCTGCTGTATGTAGGGCCAGTATATATCACCTCTGTTATATTATCTAGTTCTGGTTTTATTTGGAAGTAGATGTATTATGACTTTGAACTTACAGTATAGTTTTATTAACTAAGAACATATGATGGCATCAGCCAGATTTGTTTTTAATATCACAGCCATCTTTTAAAAATTAAACACTTGTTTTTAAGATGCATTTGCTTAAAAAGGTAATATGAGACAAGAGTTTCACTGTGTAGTCCAGAAACTCTTGTTCTTCCTACCATACTCTCCTGGGAGCTAAAAATCTAGGTGTGTGGCATGCGTGTAGTAATTTTGATGAATAAATTCATATAGACTTAAACATTAGTGGCTTTGCTTTGTTAAAACTTTATTTGAATCATATGAATTTTTTCTCTTCTTTTTGCTTTTCCTCCTTAAAGTTCCTCTTTTGTCCTGGGGACCCAGCTTTAATTTCAGCATCTGGTATGTTGAGCTCAGTGGCATCGATGACCCTGATGTAGTGCAGCCCTGTCTGAACTGGTACAGCAAGGTAGGACTACGCTTTAAAATTGGACTTTGGTGCCTAGTGAGGGAGAACTGTGCCAATTCAGAGGTTGGTCATAGTAAAAGCTATGAATAATCAGCTAACATTTTAAGCATGTGGTCTGTCAGCTGCTCTGCAGTCTTACCTCACTTAAATTACTACTATTCTATGGAAAGTAATTATCAGTCCTCTTTTATAGATGAGGGATGGAGCAGAGAGGTTCACGCCATTGTAAAGTGCTCAGGGAGCATGGCTCTACAGTTTGCTGTTATATTTAGCCCTCAATTTTATTTTTAATATAAAGTGATATGAATATTTTGAATACATTTTTAGTGGGTTACTTTTACAACCTGATAGAAAATATTTTGTGTGACCATAATTGAAATGCCTAAAGTCAGCATGCTAGCTAGATGTTACTTGCCCTGCTAGAACTGCTGTTACATGTGTTATAATAAGCCAGGTCCAAAGGCCGGGGGGGGGGGGGAGCCAAATCAGCGGGATACAGAATCACCCTGATTATTTGATGGGTTTACATATTGATAACTATATTGTATAAGGAATAGGTATTTGATAACCTTGTATTAGTTGAGAAGTGAGGTAACTCTAAATTGGCTGTTTTTCAAGTCTTTGGGTGGTATATTTTTTTATTCAAGGGTAATGTTTATCAGTAAATCTTTTTAATTGTCATACAGTACTTTATGTAATTGGTTTTCTTAATTCTCATTTTAAAGTAATATGCTTTTAAAATTTGAGGAAATTTCAGCACATATTTTTAAGAGCTTATTTATTTCTAGCATTCACCCTGTTAAAGAAAGTGTTTTGTAAATTGGGTGCTGACTTTCAGGTTCATACTGTTCTTTATCTTAGTATCTGCATTGGTATGTTATTACTTGATGTCCTGGGAATTGTAGAAATGTACATTCTTAAGGGGTTTTGATATAGATTTTGTTGCTGTTGTTTTTTTTTTTTTTTTTTTTTTTTTTTTTTTAAGATAGAGTTTATCTGTGTAGCCCTGGCTGTCCTGGAACTTGCTTTTTTTTTTTTCCCCTCTCCCGAGGCTGTCCTTGAACTCACAGAAATCTGCCCGCCTCTGCCTCCTGAGTGCTGGGATTAAAGGTATTTGCCATCACTCCCTGGCAGCTTGTTGCTTTTTTTCTTCTTCAGGAAAAGGCTTTTGAATTATATCTGGTTTGGTATATCCTCTGATAACATACTTGTGACCTTGGGCTAGTTATTAACAGTAGCAGTAAGCTTCAGTTTTACTACTTGACAGGTGAAAATAAAGGTAACTAATGAACAAGATTAAATATAATGCTTGGTAAATAGTAAATGCTCAGTTTAGTTAGTTAGTTGGTTTTTCATTGTTAACTGTTTCCTACAGTGGCAGCTAAGCAGATCTCCTTTTCCTCCTACTTTTCTTGTGTTCTAGTAGTACCGCGAACAGGAAGCCATTCGCCTTTGCCTAAAACACTTCAGACAACACAACTATACAGAGGCTTTTGAATCCCTGCAGAAGAAAACCAAAATTGCACTGGAGCATCCAATGCTGACAGATATGCACGACAAATTGGTGTTAAAGGGTGACTTTGATGCTTGCGAGGAGTTGATTGAAAAAGCTGTAAATGGTACGAAACTTAGAAACTTGTATTGTTGGGAATATTTCAGTATTTACAGGAAACTTTTTACAGAATCTGCCGCCTGTGTGCAGCTATTACTCTTTTATATTTTTCCCGTGCTCTTACTTTATAAAGTTTGCTTATTCCCTTGGAGTAGTGTTACAGTATTTTCCATGTCCAATCATATTAGGGCAGTGGAAGGCCTATGATTGGACAGGAAAAGAGAGGCGAAGAGTAGGAGAGAGGGCGCACCGGCGTGCGAGGAGGGAGGTCACAGGTTGGAGAACCAGGACGGAATTTGACGGTTTTCTGTGTGTTTTTACATGGTTAGAAATATTGGGATAGGTTTTTACTGTATTGGTTTCTTGTAATTGTGTTTATAATGTCCATAAATCTAATTGGCTAACTAACTAAGCATTAAGAGTCATGCTTTACCGGGTTATTAGGTGATGAGTTGATAGACAGTGGGAAGCGTGGGAGTTTTGTAGAACTCACAGGAGCTTGCTGGCGCAGGAGACCTGAGGCCGGGCGTGAGCTCTGAGGCTCTCCATTGTCAGGCCTGCAGATCGCAGAAGCATCGCCACTTTAATATTTCCTGCAACAGAGTAGGGAATTCTTTTATGTCAGATAGGTTTATAATATCACAGGAATTTAAAAAAAAAGATCTGAACTAATTTTTCTATATTACATTGTCATCCTGGGAAACCAAGCACTTAACTAACAATAAATCAGGTAAACAATTTTTGATACTACTTTAATCAGTAATTTATTCTTTTAAGTATTTTTTTTCAATAGTGCGATTTGGATAAGAGTGGATTGCATATTCAAAAAGTATTGGCAGATGTAACAGACAAGGAAATTTGCACTAAAATGATTTCCTTTGTAGTGTGAATGATACTACATAATCCTTGATTTTCTTGTAGAATTTCTGACTTCCTTAAGTGGCCTGTAATTTAGCTTTCAACATGTGTATATAATATAATGAGATGCTTTGATTTGAATATTTAAGTCTCAGTTATTTGAAATAAAAAGGCTCTGTTATTTCTTAGTGAGTGAGAAGAACTTTCCTTTATCCTTTCCGCCTTTTCTCCCACAGTGGTTTTCATGGTGACCCAGACTATATAGGTACTCAGTGTAGAGCCTGAGGAGGACTGGGGCAGCCCATTTGTGGATACTTGCTGAGCGTACACAATGCCGGTGCCTAACCCAGCACTGGAGAGAGGAGGCAAGAGGGTCAGTAGTTCAGTGTCATCTTGAGCTACATAGCAAGTTCCAAGCTAACCTGTGCTACTTAAAACTTTCTAAACAAACAAACAAACTTGTGGAGTTGAGTTCAGCATATCTTTTTATGCAAAGAATAAGGAATAATAATGTATTTTAGTCGTTTGCTTTCATATATTTTAGTCTTTTTTGCTGTTATTATCCATTATTACTAGGTGCTTGCATTATTCAGAGATTGTGTTAAGTACCTTATAACTAAAGAAACTAGTACTTTTCTATTTTAGCTTATATACTTTACCTAGAAACCAGTTGCTTCCACTGATAAGTACAGTGGCAGAGTTACCCCAAGCCTTCCACACTGCTGTGACTTCTTTACTCCATGACGACTCAGATTTACAGATAGGAAGCAATAGTTTTGAAATTGAGTATGCCTAAGAACATTGATAATTAATGTCATATCAAACTATTACAATGCCACCGATGAAAGTACATAAATGTATCTCAATTTCTATGCATGAATTTACCTATTTTTTCTAATCTCAGGATGAGAGGTATATAGATAATTTTATAATTTCAAGTCGACTTTTTTTTACATCTTTATCACTAAGGCATCCGATTTTTACTTTGTTGGTGATATGAAGTAACAGCAGCTACCTTGTGTAATTTCATTTGATTATAAGGCAAATTAATGATAATTACATTTTTAAACTGATTTCAGTTGAATGTCCAATGTAAGGAAAAGCTGTTAAAAGCAAATGCAACTCTCTTTATTATAGTTGCTTACAATTCTGATTCTAGAAAAGGAGCTCGGTTTAGCGGAAGTGATAGTAACCAAAACTTAGAGCCACATCATATTCTGTATTGCCAAGGGCTTTCACAGTTGCCTAGGAACACTTAGTTAATAGTGATTCCTTTCAGGGTTCTTCATTCCGCTGCTGACCTCGCTGATGATGATTTGTTGAACAAATAAGGAAAAGAACAGTGGAGACATTTTTGGCTTCTCTTCCACTGAGAACATAGAAGAAGCCAAGAAATTTTGTCCACTGAGTAGGAAAGTAGGACATTGAAACATCTTTTATCAAGCTTCTTACAATGGAGCAAGCAAAAACCTCTTAGTGTATTTAATGTACTCATTAATATTATCTACAAATGTGTTTTAAGGCATCCTTTTAGTCTAACACCTAAAATTTTCATATGACAATAAGACTAAGCTTTGTAAAAAACAAAGACAAGTTTATTTTGCCTTTTTAGAGATCAATATATATATATATATGTGTGTGTGTGTGTGTGTATATGTATATATATATATGTATATATGTATATATATATACACACACATATATATGTGTATATATATATATATATATATATATATAGCTATCCATACTTGGAATGCATACTTTGATCTACATGTTGGCATATGTACCCACATACCTGACCCCACCACCACTCCACATAGTGACAAACATTGGCAGTCCCTGAATTTTCCTCCCGCCTTTTGTAGTCTAGCCATCCTGCATCGCTTATGTGTCATCCTTAGGCAACTGTTTTCCTCTCTGTCACTGTAGATGAGATTGCACTTCCATAACTTCACATAAACAGACCATACTTCCTTCAATTGGCTTATTTGGAATTTCATCTAGGTTTGTCGAAACTCATTCTCTTATTGCTAAGTTGGACATGATACAGATACACTAGTTTTCTTCTGCACTCATCTGTTGATGGACATTTGGGCTAATCACACTTGTAAGCTATTGCTGTTGATATGAATGAACATTTGTGTGAGTCTGTATGGAAATACCCTTTGACCCTTTTAGGTGGATGCATAGGAATAGAACCACCAGGTGGCATGTTGCATGACTGTTTACCTTTTAAACTCAGTTCTTCAGCATTGCTGTTTCATAGCCATGCAGCAGTGCATAAAAGTCTCAGTTGTGTGACAGTGATTAAGATAAGGCCATGAAACTGAGAAGGAGTACGTGTGGCAGAAATGATGTAAACACAGTGTTCAAGTTTGGAATTGTAATAAAACAAAATAATAAAATTGTAAAAAGCCAGTTGCTACACATAATTCCCCATACATTGTAACATCTGTCCATAATTATATTAGCTATTCTAATCTATGTCTATATTTTCTGCTTTCAATTTGTAATTACTAATGCTTAGGATATTTTCATCTTTGTGTCTTCATTGGTGAAGCATTTGTTCTTATCTTCACCTATTCTTTTAGTGAATTGTTTACCTATGTCTGTGTTTTGAGACTTCCATCTGGAGACAAGTCATTTATTAAGACAAATATGAGGAATTTCAAAATATATTCTTTTCAGTGTTAGGGGAGACATGATTCTAATGGGACATGATTTGAAATGTCATAGTGAAACCCACTATTTTGTACAATTAATATATACTAATAGGAAAGAAAATAAGAAAATATATTTTCATAGGATCTGGTGGTACAGACCTGTATTTAGTGGATAGAGGTAGGTCAGATGTATAGTAACTTTGAGGGCATTGTAGGAAATACCAGATCCTGTCCCCAAAACAAACAAAGTAAAACATCCCAGACATATAAAAAGATAATATATGTTATAGTCTGGCTCATTTTTTCATATTCTTATTGTATCTGTTGAACGTAAAACTTCCAATGTTGAACATTGGAAGTTTTATCTTGTAGTATGAATTCTTCTGTGTGCTTGTTAATGTGCTCTTGATGTTAGAGCTGAACATTCTTTATCTAACCAAAGATTAGAACTTCTTGTTTTCTTGCAAGAATTTTATAGTTAAGATTGTCATTCATGTTTATGTTTGGTTTGGAGTTAATTTTTGTGTATGGTACCAGGTAGGAATCTAATAATTTCTGGTTTGACAGTGCAGTGTGTTTCACCAGTATCACACCATCCTCTTTACTCAGCTTGATAGTAAGGCTTCAAATGAAGTAGTGTAAGTCTGCAAGCATTGTTCTGTTTCAAAACTCAGAATAGTAAAAATTCTCGGTGGTCTGAATTTTCATGTGAATTTTAGAGTTTTAGAAGTATGTGACATTGGTTGTTAGTGCCTAAAAAATAATCAAATAGTGTTTTATTTTGTTTATAATATAGTCATGGATCAACTTAGCAAGAATTGAAATCTTCAGTGCTTTATTTAAAACGTGGATTATGCTTTCTGTTTTTCCAGTTCTTTTAACATTTTATTGTCTTTAGTTCTTAGTAGCTGAGTCTTGAATATGATATGTATATTTGTTGTCCCATAGTATTGTAAGGATAATCTCTGTGTACTGTGTGGAGGAATTATCTGCCAATTAAAAGCTGATGGCCTATTAGCAAATCTCAGGAAGTAGAAGGTGGGAGTTCTGGTAGAGAGATAGGAACTCTGGGAGGTATTCTGTCATGGGAAGATTAACCCTGGACTCAAGGAAGTCAGATGTGTGAAACTGAGGAGAGGTAACCAGCCGTATGGCAGACTGGGCGTAAATGGGTTAAATAAATTCAGAGCTAATAAGAACAAGTCTAGTGTATAGCCTAGGCACATTTTCATAAACGATAATCCTCCAAGTCGTTACGTGGGAACTGGGGCACGTGTGGAAAAGCCCACAGTTGCACAGTATTTATGTTTTACATTCCTATTACAAATAGTACTTTAAAAATTCAGTTTCTAATCAGTAATTGCTAGTGCATATGAATGAAGCAAGTATTTTTATGTTAATTTTCTACTCTGCAGCCTTGCTAAATTCACTTCTTTTGGTATCCTGAGAGATTCAATAGCAATTTAGTCTTGTCGTACTGTTAAAAGACCCTCCTCATGTTTTCATCTAGTCATGATATTTTTGATTTTTTTTTTTTTTTTTTTTTTTTTTTTTACTATTTTAGTTCAGACTTTCCATAGTATATTGAGTAGTGTGGAGACAGTAGATATCTTTGCTTTGTAAAGCAGTCATTAAGTATATGTCTAGTTATACTTTTTATAGATACCTTTTATGAGATTGAGGAAATGTAGTTATAATCTTTATGAGGAGTAGATACTGCATTTTATCAAACAGGCTTCCTGTGTCTTTTGATGTGGTGGAAGTATCTGCCCTTTTCAACTTCCCATACCTTAAATCACATTAATTTTCATTTTTAAATTCAACTTTGTAATACTATGAAAATCCCTGTTTGGTACTCATCTTAGATCATGTTATGTTTGATTTGTAAATTTGTATTGAGTGTTCTTATGCATGGTTGAGTAGTTTGGATACTGGCCTACAATTTTGTTACAATGTGTATATCTTGAGTTGGTACTTCTGGCCTTTATAGAAACAATGAGGTGAGAATTAGTCCCATTTTAATTTTCTGAAGAAAATGTATATAAATTTTATATAGATTAAAAGTACCATGGTGGACTTTTAAAGGTTGAATGGTAAGAAGTGGGCCTGAAGTTCATTTTGAGATTTCTAAACTTCAGACTTACTGTGTTACTAGATAAAGGGCTGCTTACTTAAATTTTATACCCTTGAGTGAGTATTGGTAGTTCATGCCTTGTGAGCAACAAGCACAATGCACACACCTCATTAAGTTGGGTAATTATCAGTATAAAGTTATTCATACCTTCTTTTTAATCTCCTTTTTGAATCTTTATGTTGGGACTTATTCTTATGGCTTCTTTTTCTCCTTATTTGTTCGTTCTCCCTCTCCCTCTCTCTCTCTCTTTCTGTCTCCCTGCCCCACCCCCACCCCTCTCCATTTCCTGAGACAGGGTCTTTTGATGAAGCATTGACTGGCCTGTAACAAGTTATTACTCTAGGCTAGCCTTGAACTTGTGCCAGTCCCTCTGCTTCCGTCTTCCTAGGGTTGGAATTCCAGTTGTGCAATATCCCTCCCCCCTTTTTGTTCTAGTATCTTACTATGAATGTTGAAGTTGCAGGCTTGCTTCTTGCCTTCCAACCCCTTTCCTTTTATGTCTAGTTTTTTAGCTAAGGTGTATATATGTATATGTCTGTATCTATGTTGTCTATGTCTGTCTGTCTGTATGTATGTATGTATGTATGTATATGGTTGAGGACATAATGGTAGCGTATGTTCTGGAATAGTTTGTATTCTCAAAAGCATATACCTCTATCATCACTTAAGAAAATGCAGGGGAAGCATTTGCTGAATGTAACATCTGTTCTTGATAGGGTATGGCAGACTGGAGATAGAGGTTAGCCTGAAAAATATTCACAGGGACCTATGGATTAACATCCTCTATAGTGTTCTTACATGTTTTATTCGATGTGCCATTTTGGAGGACATTGCATTAAATTCCCAGATTGCTAAGAATTTGTATTAACAAATAAATACTGAATTGTATTACATTTTCTATCTTTTGTGATAATGAGATTTTTTTCTGATTTAGCCTTTCCTTTTTTTTTTTAATTTTAAGCTGACTTTTTATATCTCAGATGTACTTACCACTGCCATCATGTATTCCTTGGGTCTATCCTAGATTTAGGTTGGTTAACGTTTAGCTTGAATTCTTCCCCATGGTTTTATCATTGAGAAGGTCATATAGTGTTTCCTTTATATTTCCCTCAGATCTAGTATTCTTATTTCACCTAGTGGACTCAGAAGTTAATCTCTTCTTTCTGTGTTAAGATTTGAATTCTTTCTTGCTTACTTACCTGGAAGAGCTTCTTAGAGTTCAGTATTCTGTTTTGAAAGGGCCTGGTGGGGCGCTTTACCTAACTGTTCAGTGTCTAGGAGCAGTGCAGGGCTCCTCACTGGCCTTTGCTTCAGCTTTAAGCATTTTAAGAAACTTACATGTTTCAGTGTTAAGAAACTTAAGAAAGTTTAGATGTCAATAGACTTTACATGTCTATTGACATGTAAAGCTTAGCTCTTAGGGAAATTGAGAAATATTTGATATCTTTTTAACTGTTAAATGTTTGCAAGATTTCCTGGGATTTTTTTTATGTTGTTGTTGTTTATATTGATTAATTATTATGAATTGTTATTCTTTAAAATCTCCACACAGTTATAATCAATTTATTAGACTTATTAGTTGTTTAGGATTAACTCCTGCTTTATCTTTTCTGTTGTTTTCTATACTCTATTTACTGTTAACTCTTTTTCTCTTTCTGAGATGTCCTCCTCTCCCTGCCTGTGTGTGTGTGTGTGTGTGTGTGTGTGTGTGTGTGTGTGTTGATTCTCATTTTGAGAAAGAATGTAGCTGGCCTTTACCTTGCTGTGTAGACAAGGCTGGTCTTGAAGTCACAGAGTTCTTCCTGCTCTGTCTCCTGAGTGCTGGACTTAATGGTATGCACCACTATGCCTAGCCTATGCCTGGCCTTTTTTTTTTTTTTTTTTTTTTTTTTTTTTTTAATAACATCTTTAAATAGATGCCAAGTTAATTATCAGATTTTTAAAAAAATTTTTACACATGGATTAAGGCTCTAAAATTAGATCTAGATATGTTGTTGCCTGGTTCAGTATTTTCATTATGTAATGAAATAGCTTTTTTGTGAATCATAGTTTTAGAGTTTTAAATTTCCAGGTACATTTTGTTTTCTGGTTATTGTCTTTGTTTCTGACCTCTAGTGGAGTTAGTTGCACAGCTGTCAAGTCCATGTCCTTCCAAACTTAGACTTGCTACATGGGCAGATTTGTTCATCTTTTATACATTTTGTGTTTGACCAGCCTGTGGTTTGGCAGTTGTGTGTGTGTTGGGGGCGGGGGGGGGGGGGAGGTCAGTGCTCTGTGTGTACCTAGAAGTCAGACTTGCTAATCCTGTGCATAAGCCTTTATCAGTAGCTTCTGTTGGATACAGTTACTGAGAAGAATGTAAGTTTAGATTGTGTCTCTTTATGGTTCTCATTTTTTTCCTATATTTTGTTGCCATGTTTTTAGTTACACATCATATTTTTTTAAACTTTAATTAAAATTTACTATGAGTTGCTTACCCACTTTTACTTTTATTTGCAAAATATATCTTTTTTAGGATCTTAAAGAGAATATTATGTATTTTAAGCATGGTTTCTTGCAGCCCATTCTGCTCTGTAGTTGAGGATGACGTGGAATCCTCTTTCCTCCATCTTTTGAGTGCTGGGATTACAGATGGTTGTTAACATGCCCACTTTTATGTGGTGCTGGAGATTGAGGCCAGGGATTTCTTTGTACATGCTAGGCAAGTACTTGTTGAATTACAGTCTTTAAATTTTGACCTTTCTGTATCTTTTTTTAAAGAGGCAACTCTTATAAATGTCATTTACTTTTTATTGTTATTAATTTTTGTGTGTATGGTTCATGTGCATGTGCAAAGGCCAGGTGAGGATGATGGACATCTTCCTTTAACATTCTCTTCCTTGTTTCTTGCGACAAGGTCTCACCGACCAGCGCTTGCTGCAGGCTGGCCGGCTCACCAGCCCCGCTGGGTCTTGCTGTTTCTGCCCCTGCCATCGGGCTCTAGGCACTCACAGGCAGAGTTCCAGTTTACTTGGGATGTTTCGTCATGCTCTTTATTTCCTCTTTGTGCTGGTTGTCTCTTGCCTTTTAATGTTTCAGTTTTCCCTTTGTGTACTTGGCTTTAAATTGCGACAAATATACAGGTAACAAAATTGGTAAGCGCCTTTTTTGTTTTCTAATACAAAGATTATAAATGCGGTTTCAGCTTCATTTACTGATACCCTCACTGTCTTTATGATGGCATACTTGAGGCCCTGCAAGTATTGCTTCATTCTCTACAAGGTTCCAGAGTTTTCCCTGTCTTCACTGATCTGATATGTTTTCTCTTTAGTACATCTTTGATCTTACATCTAAGATTTTATTTCCTTTGACTTAAAGCATATCTATTAGAAATTCTTATAATAACAAAGATAAGTCTTTTTTGTTTGTCTGAATCATTTGTCTCTTAAGCGTGGGTATTTTTGTTGGATATAGAATTTTTTGGCTGGCAATTATTCCTTTAAACACATTTTGAATATTATTTCACTAACTGGCTTCCATTATTATTTGTTGAAAAAAGTGTGTTATTTTTCTACCTGTTTCTCTGAAAGAAATCTGTTGTTTTTCTTGGGTTGTTTAAATAGTTCATTTATACTTTAGCTTTTTTGTAGAGTTGTCTTTAGTTATGGTGCTGAACTTGTCAACCTGTTAAAAACCGTGATTTACTTTACTCTTAATTTCATTATATTAGTTATCCTATTAAAGTTGCTATTCTGTTTAATTTTTCATGCTCCTTTGAATTCTTTCTCCCATTTCAGTCATTCTATCATTACTAGCGTCTCCTCCGAACACTTTGACCTTCACTTCTTTAATGTTTTAGTTTCATTCTTTTCATCAACCTTGACAGGTCCTGCTTGATGCCTTCGGGGTCATCTTTTCTGTTGCTTTATCATGTCTCTGCTGCTTGGCTGTCATGTCTATTTGGGGCTGAGGTCCCATACCCTGACTTGTTTACTTTCTTACTTTCCTGGTTTGTATTTAGATAGCCCGTCTGTTGTACTGCACCCCCCGGCCCTCCCGCCTTAGCATAAGTCTGTTCTTACTGATCTGGCTGATTGTTTCTAATCTTCAAATGTGCTGGGCGTGGTGGCATGGCCTTTGACCCCAGCACTTAGGAGGTAGAGAACAAAAAAAACAACAAGAACTAGTCTCTAGAAGAGCAGGTTTCCCATGGCTAATTTAAAGGAGCTTCTGATGGTTCGGGCAGCAAGTTCTTTCCTTAGTCTTTACCTTGGGATTTTGTTTATTCCCAGAAGTGCTCAATATTGCAAAACCTCCCTTCTCTTCCCACCAGCCTGCTTCCTGAAACATGCCTTCTTCCCCAAATTCCTACTTACCTATGCCTTCAGGCCTTGGTTTTTGCCATATGCTCTTTGCCGTTTACTTTCCTTTTCATTATTTACTTCCAACTCATTCTTCCAGGTGTTCTTTTCAGATAGCTTCTCTATTCCTTCCCTAGTATTCTCCCCTTAACTCCTACTTGATTAAGTGCCATATAGCCCAGGCTGGCCTCATTCTTAAGATAGTACTTGTGCTTCAGCCATCAAAGTACAAGGATTATAGGCAGGAGCCATGACGTCTAGCTTGGGTGATGATGTATAAAGGAACTTGCTTGTCCCACTAATTTTATAAGATTAAAAAGGCAAAGACAGACATTCAGTGACTGTAGAGGGTTGGCTACAACAGCTTCATGAATAACCCAGAAAAGAAAGCTGTTAGGGCGGCTGTGTAAGTTCCAGTGTGCAAGTCATAGAAAAGAGGTGTTTTAGTGTGTTCTGAACAAGTCTCTGTTTTCAGTGTCAGGGACTGACTCCTCATTCAGATAGAGTCAGGTCAAGGACAGGCTCGTGAGAGCAAGTGTGCTCTCAGTCATGTATGTGCATAGATTGGAAAGGAGACTGTGACCCAACAAGAAGCCCAGCGGGAGGTGGCTCTCCAGGTGATTGATTCACTGCTCTAGTTTCTCTTCCTCTGCTCTGTCATTATTACACAGTTGACTCTTTCCCTAGGCCTACAAATAAGTTTTAGTAGTTGTGTACATTATATATTGCTTTTTTTTCTTGGCTTATATCTGTTTAGAAGCATGAAACATTGCTTTCAAGTCCTCTAGAATATTCCTCCTGTTTCCTTATCTAGAATTTGGTTCTAGATATCATTTATAAATTTTCGATAGAAATGAGTGTAGGGCGTGATAATCACTTGGAGTAGAATCGATGTGTGGGAGAAGTGCAGTCTCCGTATCAAGACAGTAGCTAGTGTAGTAACTCCTCCAGGACGAAGGTGAAAAGTATTCTGAGGGAAGATTCGGAAGAAAAGTGAAGTGGAATCCCAGTCATCGACCCACTAATTAAGATATTTGTGAGTCTGATGAATCTCCTTAATTCTCCAAATAGGCACTTTGCCATCTTAAGTAGAGAGGTGCAGTCCTTCTTAAGGTTGTTCTTAGGGTTACATGAACTACGACACAACAGATTTCTAGCACTTGGCAGCATCCATAAAATACAGTTCCATTGCTCCTGGCAGGACCTTCATCTCTCCGTCAGCTCGTGCCCAAAGAAAACTGGAATTTGAATTTGAAAGTATTTTCTCTTTTTCTGAGGTTGTACTATAACGTACCTACACCAAAGCTGTTGGCATTCATATTTCCATATTTGTCTTTTTTCCTTTTGTTTTTGTATTCTGGAAACAAAATGTATGGCCTTTGAGTACTTTTAATGGGAAGATATTGGAACTCAAAAATTGATTATTGCAAGAAGCTAAGACTTTAAAAATAATAAATCAAATAGAGAATTGTGATGAGAAATCACCAGGGCAGATATTCTTCCAGGTTTTTATTATTCTCCCTTTTCTCCATTTGTATTTAAATTATTTTTAAGGTATATATGGTTATATTTCCATGAAATAAAAATATACTCAAATTATTTATGAATTATTTTCTGGTGCTCTGGTTTCTAGCCTTCAACTGTCCTTACTTTTTTCTCTCTCAGAATTTTCCTTCTTGCAAGGTCTTTGTTGAGGTCACATACTTATCCACTGAGTGCACTAGTAACTTTACAGCAACTAATGCACTCATCGTGGGGACATCAATTTAATATGGGCTGCTGCTGCTGCGGTTTGTTTCTGTTATGTCAACTAATAATTTACTATTTCTATTTGGGTAGCATACTGGGAGGCTATATATATAAAATAACACATATAATAAAATAAATTCTTATTTTTTTATATTTGCAGATGGCTTGTTCAATCAGTATATCAGTCAACAGGAGTATAAGCCACGGTGGAGTCAGATCATTCCTAAGAGCACCAAAGGTGAGCCGCACCGCCTGGCGTATTCTGTTTCTTCCTTACCATCTATTGTCATCAGATGGCCTAAACATTCTCCTGCTCTATTAATAAAGCGTAGATTATTTAGCTAGATGGCAGAATGGATTATTATACATAGTTTTTTTTTCTCCTGAGGCTAGCAGTTGAACTCTGATCTTATACGTGTTTGGTAGACTCTCCCTGATGAGTGATACTCCCAGCCCTAGGTTACTGTATTTAAACTTGTCTTTGAAGTTCTTGTTTCATCACTATGACAAATATGGAACAGTGCTATTTATTCTTCACACAGAATGCTGTTCCAAACTACTTTATAAAGGCACACTGCTGTCACTGTATATGCTCCTGGAAACCTAACTTCTACAAAATATCTAACTAAACACAGCAAGACCTTTTGAGAATAAAAGGAACAAATGATGAACTTTATACACAGATAATAATAAGGTTGACATAATTCTAATTAAAGCACAGTTGCATCTTAGAGGCACTTGATTTGAGTATCTGAATGCCTTAATGATTGCTTTCATGCTTTCTTCTGGAAGGCGCAGATCCTCAGGGCCTTTATGTCTAATAGGGACTGGTTTGTTTGATTTGTTTTGTTTTGCAAACTCAGAATCTGATTCAGAGTTGAGTCTTCTTCGTTAACCCCTTATTTTTGTATGGGGGGATTTTTGTTCTGTATTGTAGATTGTCTTCACTCTTTTGTCAGATAGAAGCAATGTTTTATTCCTCATATATTTACATTAAAGAAAGATGGTTCTGCCGGGCAGTGGTGGCGCATGCCTTTAATCCCAGCACTTGGGAGGCAGAGGCAGGCGGATTTCTGAGTTCGAAGCCAGCCTGGTCTACAGAGTGAGTTCCAGGACAGCCAGGGCTACACAGAGAAACCCTGTCTCGAAAAACAAACAAACAAAAAACAAAACAAAACAAAACAAAAAAACAAAGAAAGATGGTTCTGAGGTGTTCATTTGGTTCTTGTGGTCTTCATATATTTCTAAGACTTTCTCTTCCCTTGTGAGATACTTTTTGTAGCTTTAATCATTAAGATGCACTGAAATTTCCTCTTGAACTTATATATGTTGTGTGAACATACTTGTATTTTTATGTCCTATGTAAGGTGGTTTTATTCAGACACATATTGCAAACAAACATTAAATACATAAAACACTAATGCTAAAAATTAATATCTTAGTATTTTGTTAATTTATTTTTGAGAGAAACAAATCATCCTAGCTGGAAGAGAGAAGAGGGCAAGCCTCCGTGACGGTGATCTGCAGGATCTCAGGGCGCCTAGCTGTGACAGGGAGCGAGGATTGTTGGGACAGAGTAGAGGAAACAATTTGGCTTGGTTCCGGTTTCTGTATACAATCATAGGTTTCATAGTGACATTTTGGTCAATAATGATGATCCCAGGAGCTTTTAACTTCCTATCTAGTGCAAGTACTGAACCCTTTCTGTAATTATTTATTCTGAAAAATACAGACATTGTAGTTGCCCAAAGTTACTACTTTGCCATATGGCCAGGTATAAAATAGGCAAGCCATGTAGATTTGTATAAATATACTGATGTTTACACAAAAACAGAATCCACCTAACAATGCATTTCTCATAAAGTACCCCTTATCATTAAGTAACTTATGACTGTATAAAAGTTGACGGTTCAGTTATTTTATAGTGTTCCTGTGTAATTAGTTCGGAGTTAGATGTTAATTTACATATAAAAACCAGGGAAGTTTATTTGCCAGACTAATTTATTTCAACTAATGGGAGATTTATTTAGAAAACCTTAGGCCTTCTGGTTTTTATCAGATGTGATATTAGCATCCTGTAACCTTAGGGCCAAGAATGTAACTCTGGTTGAATCCTTGCTTATTATTTGTGGGGACCTGTTTTTGATCTTAAGCACATGTGCAGACACATTGTATCCTAGAATCCTGTAACCTTTTGAATATTTGAAACAAAAGTATGTTTTCCTTTATAAATATTTTTAATATTTTGAAGGAGTACATGTCGAATATTTGCTACTACCCTTTATAGACTACAGTGGGATTACTCATCTAGAATATAAAGTTTTATTATTTCTATATAGAAAATATATTTTCTTTTCCAGGTGATGGAGAAGATAACAGACCAGGAATGAGAGGGGGCCATCAGATGGTTATTGACGTCCAGACAGGTGAGTCACTTGAGCTGTGTTTCAGTCATTCTAAAGCTGCAGGCCACATGTATCATTGCCTACATTTAAGATAGTTTATAAGAGTGGACACGTCTCTGTCAATTTATGATTAAGGTTAAATATTATTCATTAATAATATTTAAGTATTATTAATGAATAGCAGAGACAACAGGCACAGGCTGCCTGTCTGAAAACTGACAGTGAGGAGGAGGATGCCATGCTGATGACACCAGATGCCCTAAGAGAGCCTTGGCCTTCCTGTTGTTTTACTTTATAAACTTTCACTCTGTACAATGCCAGTAGTTGCTCAAGCAGCATTTTACTCTTTTCTAAGAGCTTTTACACCATTTTGTTACTTTGTTGTGCTGCCTTAGTACTTAAGGAGTAGAAAGATTTATTTTGTAGACTCATATTATTTTGTGAATAATTAGAAAAATGCAGTTTGGATACTAAGTCTCAATTATTTTCAAAAACTGTTAGTAATTAGATTGAATACTTCACTTTAAACTGTGTTAAATATATAGCAACTTTAGAATTTGAGAATACTGTTAGAGTCTTGGGAAAACTGTTCTCACGGTGTAGGATCTGGTTTCCCACTCTGTACCCTTCTCGAGAATGCTCGCCTGCCTGTCTGTCCTGTATCAGCAGGCTGGAACACGGTGAACCTCTTAGGCGCTTGTTCTCCTGTGTCAGAGTAACAGGTTTGCCTAGGTTTGTTTATCAGAGAGGCAGATTCGTATATAGATTGTTTTCTTGTGATTAACACACTAAGGGAAACGGTATGGAAAAGCGCCTTAAGTTTCCTCAGCAGAGTGTACTTTGCCCCAGCTTGGCGACCTTGACACGTACTGCTGACCTTTAACAGGCAGACGCTGCAGAGGGAAAGGGACCATCCATGACAGGGACCGTGCACAGTTACAGAAAGATCATTAAAATCAGGTTATGGAATTTGGAGGTGGAAAATAAAGATTCAAGTGATAGACAAATGTCAAGACAGAGCTTAGTTTGAACAACATGACTGAAGATTAAATTTAACAGAGGTTCTTCTTGGGAAACTCAGAAAATGAAGGTGTGGACATCTTTCCTACCATAATCTATTTAGTGGACTAGAGACAGAACTGTAGCAGATTCTAAGTGGCCCACGATCTATGTCACCATTCCTGTTTGACTAACTATAGAAATTGTGTTCTTAACAAGTATAATAGAAATGATTATTACAGTCATATGATTTAATCTTGTTTAACACACATCTTGTGTGTACTCATGTTCATGTGTGCACACCCATGCATGTATTTTTGCACATTTATGCATGTGGATGTAGAGACAGAGGTTGACAGTAGATGTCAGCATTTGCTGTCCATTTTACTTCTGGAGATAGTTCACCAGTTTGTCTAGACTAGATGGATGTCTCCTGGTCTCCGTCTCCCCGGTTATGGGATTACAAGCTGGACATTGGAATCAAACTCACGTCCTCATGTTTATTTGACAAGCAATTTACTGGTGTAGCCATCTACTAGTACCTAATTTTAATCTTTTTATGATGGCTTCTCTACTTGTAATCTGTTAATCAGTATCTCTTTTCCTTTCTCTCCATCCTTGCCCCCCTCTCTTCATCTCTCTTCCCTTGCCCCTCTTTCCCTTTCTTTGTACTTGTAATCCTTTAATCTCTCACATTACTTTGCTTAAAATTTAAAATACTGCATTAAATAAGAATGGCAATTTTGGATGAAATTCTTTCAATTTTCTCACTCAACATATCTGCTATCATATGAAGATGATCATGTGATTTTTTTTTTGCCTTCTTGTTTATATGTTGTATTACATTTGTTAATTTGCGTATGTTAATACATCCTTGTATTCTTAGAATGAAATCAATGTGATCATGGTGTATAATCTCAGGATAGTAATTGAATTTGGTTTGCAATATTTTTATTAAGGATTTTTACATATATATTCATATAGTATATATGTTCTTTTTGTTAGGTCTTTATATTTGATACCAGGATAATACTGGCTTTATAAAATGAGTTTAAAAACAGTCTTTTCTTTCTGTGCTATGGGATAGTTTGAAGAACATTGTTCTTGGTTCTGTAAAAGGTTTTATTAAATTCTGCACCAATTTTGTCTAATCCTATGATTATTCTTCTAGTGTGGTCAGTTATGCATGTTCTAAACGGAGATGGGAATAAGTCATGCTAAGGTCATTCCTAGCTAGGTGCAATGCTATATGTAGTCTTTGTGTTGTTTTCCTCCGCTGTTGTAGGGTATGTGGATGTCCAAGAGCAGGTCTTCAACAAACCTCTCTATCTTACCTGTTTGAGGCTATTTGTTGTTGAGGTTTCTCCTAGTCTCAGAGTTTATATGAGTTAATTGAGGTTTGAGTAGGGCTGGATGGAGTGGAGCATTGTGCTGTTTTATGCCTGTACTAGGCATGTTGATTAGCAGTAGGTCAGATGCAGGGTACAGTAGCTGTCATGCTCCTTTCCCAGCAAGCCTTAAAAGGGAAAAAACAAAAATAGCCACAAATAGCAGTGAGTCACATATGGAAGTAAATTAAAAGCCAGGTGTAGCTATGCACAATGGTGTATGCCTGTAAAACTAAGTAAGTTTTATTTTGGCTTATTTGATGTGGTTGTATGCCAGAGCAGTTGTTCCTTCCCCGAGTGTTTCATATACATTGTTTTCTTAAACATTCTGGTTAATAGTTTCTAAGTTTCAGTGTTGTTTTTTTTTTTTTTTCTGTTTTTTTCTAGGCTGTAGTTTGATTGGAAGCTTGCTTAATGCCTGATCCAAGGATAAAGTAAATTTTAATAGTTAATTGACAAAACTTCTATCATATGAGAATCATATTGTAGCAGAGGAGTGTGATACTTTGTCCTACTGTATCTATTTGTATGTTAGTTTTATTAACTGTAGTCTCTGAAACTGATACCTCTTTACTTAATATTCTTTAATTGTGAATTGGTTTCAACTGTGATTTAGGTAAAACAGATTGTGTGAAAAGACAGGTTTATTTTTTTTCAGCATAGACTGTCTTAGGTTATTTATTCTTCCTTTGTAATTATGGCTGAATTTTAGGAACTTAAAGTATAAATCCCACAACTGCCCTTTGAGTAGGTTATAGGACTCAGGCAAAGAAGCTGATGGAGCTGACACAGGCTCTCCCCTGTAACTGTCTGAAGCCTGAACTACCTCTGCAGCAGTCAAATTAAGGATCTTAAGAAAACTATCTGTTTCCCTTAAGATTTTTTTTAATTTTTTTTATTGGATATATTCTATATTTACATTTCATTTCCCTTTTTTTGGTTCCCCACCCCCCTAAGGTCCCACATGCCCTTTTCCCTCCCCCTGCTCCCTCATCCACCCCCCTTTTTTTAAAGAAAAAGATTTATTTATTTATTTTATACATATGAGTATGCCATTGCTCTCTTCAGACACACCAGAAGAGGACACCAGACCCCATTACAGATGGCTGTGAGCCACCATGTGGTTGCTGGGATTTGAACTCAGGACCTCTGGAAGAGCAGTCGGTGCTCTTAACCGCTGAGCCATCTCTGCAGCCCTCCCTTAAGATTTTTAATGAAGTGAAAAAAGAGGAGTTTGGGTTGTTAACTACAATCAGACATTCATGTGGCTACAATTCTGCTTTTTTTTTTTTTTTTATTGTATATGGTTTATGTTTGGCTGTGAGTGTCATGATGTGTAAATGGAGGTCAGAGGACAACTCAGGTCATCAGGCTTTATCCACTCAGCCATTTCACTGGCTCCTGCCTTCTTGTTGACACTTGATTTTGTGCCTGACTTTTTGGCAGTATCTGTTAGGACATAGTTGATACAGTTTCAAAATGGACAAACTTGTTTAATTGTAGTGTGCCATCTTGTGGAGGTTTATGCAATCAGCAGTCTGATTTACTTTGCAGAGTGGTAGATACTGTAGTTGAGTACTTGAAGTAAAAAGCCCGTTTACTGTTAAAAAGAAATGTGTGCAAATGGTGTACAAAGGCCAAATTCTTTACTTGTGTTAACATGCCTCCCTTATTTTTAATTCATGTTCAGTGTGTAAACTGTATCACTGTAGATCCATGGCTTATTTGATTATAGTACTAAATGTTATATCCTTTATACCCAGGAATCACAGTTTAATTGTAACATTTTTGAAATACTAATTTGTGGATTGTTGGTGATTGCCTGATGTGGTCTCTTAAATGAAATTGGCTTAAAATTTTGAAAATAGGTTACTATTAATCATAGTACCACCGATCTCTCTCATTCCCTTTGACTTCCTTTTCAGTCAGTTCTGCAGCAGGTTCAGATCCTAACCCTCTGCTTAAGACTCTGCAGTCCCTTCGGTGTCTGTGGGGTTAAGTTTAAGCCCTAATAGTTGAGCTTTGACTTGATCTAGTCACTGCCTGTCTTTTTAACTTCCTGTCTGGCTACTATCTTTGTGTCCTTGTTTTTTATACATTTTCCTTAATTTACTTATTCATCACATAGTTTAACTTCTTTGAATGCAATGTGTAGGTTTAGTCTTCACTGTGTCTTTATGAAAGATAACTATATCGCATTATAGAAGTTAGGAAACTAGGAGTTCAAGAACGTTAGTGGTCGCAACTGAAGATGTAGTTAGAATCGCAACTGAAGCCTGACTTGGGAGTGTATGCCTTTAAAACACTGTCGCCGTGTTGTCTCCACATCAGTTGCTCATTTTACTTTGCTTGCACAGCTTTTCTGTGCCTCAGTTTAATTACCAGAATGCAAAGCTACTCTTACCACAAATCTGTGCTTTGTCCCTCAGCCCCGTACTCTTCCCCTTGTAGAACACCTGTGTGCTTTTTACCTTCATATGGGACTCATTCTACTCTGCCCTGTGGTCACTTACATACCCTTTATAGTCACAACCAGATTGTAAGTTCTTCAGGGATAAGGGACAATTCCAACTTTCTTTTCAGTGGTTTGTGAATTCAAATCAGTGGTTTAATCTTCTTAAATAGATATCGTTGGGGTGCTAAGAGAAATGCATAGCCAGGATAGCCTGTATTCCTTTAAGGGGAAATAATGAAAAGAAGAAGGTTGCCACCTGAGGAAGGTTGCTGCCTCGGGATATACAGGGTGTTGTTATAGGACTTGTGAGTGGGCATGGATTTCCAGTGGGCCAGATTCCCTGCTAAGAGTTATGCTTTTCCTTTCTTTTCTACACTGTACTTCTTACCATAGTTCTCTTTAGATAGCTTCATAGTTTAAATTTTTTTATCTTTTATACCACTTTTTGGTATTTGTTTTTAGATGATTTATCTTTGTGAGACTTAAGTGATCAGGTAATGTAATTAAATTTTGTTATGCCTCTTTTATTCAGGTATATTAAAAATTAAGTTTTTACAGAATTCATTTGCTGTACTATTGCTTCAGTTGGACCACAAAGCTTCCATGGACAGGAATGACATCTTGGCTTAATTCTGTTGGGATGCTTGCCCTGTGCCAGATTTTATTTTGCTCAGCTATCAATGAGGCTGTTGTGGAAATGTGGGCTTTCTTTGCTGTGAGAGTTTATGCGTACAAAGAGACCTGCTTTTCAGAAAGAACATTGAGACCTCAGAGCCTAAGAGGAAGGGTTATTAAAGTTAATGAACCAGGGTAACCTTATCCAGAGGGTGCCCAGAAGTACTATAAAACAAAAGGTCAGTTGCTATTGCTATTTTAGTTATATGGTCCTCCCTCTACAAGCTTCAGAAATTAATAGGGTTAATTGCTGTTTTAGTGAGGTCTTGGCGAATAATCTTAAGCCAATGAAAATTCTTTGATTTCTTCTTCCTGTAAAATTATGTGTCTGGACAGTACTGTATGCCATTTAGGAAACAGTGCTATTCAACTAATGATAATGGATTGTTTTATAGTTATGAAATAAGACACATTTTTAGTAGTTTAAAATAATTGCCATTGTTTCATAGTTTTACAGTGCCAAAGGGATTCCAGGTGGTTAGCTTGGAGTCCAGTTCAGTTATACTGTTGTTACTGTGTCTGGGATGCTAGGGACGGAAAGGTAACTCATTTTTCCCTTTCAGAAATAGAAATGTTCATTTTTGACAACTTTCAGAATGTTTTTGTATACAGAGTTTTGTAATAAGATTAATAATCTTCTGCCATTGGTACCAGATACCTCAGAAAAATAGCTTAGGGGAAGAAAGTGTTTATTTTGGATCACAGTTTTAGAGGTTTAAGTCCATCATGGTGGCCATGAAGCAGAGGTAGGGAGGGAGGATAGACAGGAAACTAAGAGAAGATACTACCCGTAGGAACAGTGATCCAGTGACCTACTTCTAGCTATACCCACCTCTTAAAGTTCCTAGAACCTACCAAAGTAGTGCTTCTAATCATGGCCAAGCCTTTAAAAGTCAGCCTGTGAGGGGTAGAAGTTCAAGTCCAAGATCTCTGCTAAGACTCAAGGCAAGCTTTTAAAGGTAGCCAGCCCCCTCTAAAATCAGGTAGGGAGACTTCAAACATAAAATGACAAGAGTAAGGATTTTCATTCCAAAATAGAGGAATGGACTTATAGAAATGAAATGTTCAGCTTATTGCAAGTCTCCAGGATACGTGAGTGATGTTGTGCTAGGAGGAAGAGACCTGCTTTTCCGAAACAACATTGAGCCCAGCTCTAGGAGGGACTCTTCCCACCATTTGATGGCCAAACACACATGGCTCTCTAAGGCTAGCTTTTCCTGCTGCCTGCAGCATGCCTCAGTATAATCCCATGTTCCTGAAATCACGTGACTTCCTGGTGTTCACTTGTGTATTTGGCTTTGTTCCCACAGCTTCATGCATTTCCCTTTCAGGAACTCTGTGTACACATTGTCTCACTTCTAAGACTTCCTTTGAAATCTGAGTAGAAACCTTAATGATTTTGACTCTAACATTTTATATGTCTGCAAAACTAGCATCAAGTAAACTACACTAAAGTCTGCTGACAGTGTACGAGGTCTCGGAGTGCCTGGGTAGATAGATCAGCATGGTGAAATAATCTTAGGGAAATAACTTTATTCAGTATGAGGTCACAGTGCCCTAGAGGCACCGATTTCGCAATGAAAAATCTTCTAAATTGTTTACTCTTTGCAGTGGATGAGCATTTGGCCAATTCCTGACATGTTCCTGTGGCATCTTTCTCATTGAAAAGAACCTGGCTTCTTTTAAAATGGCACCAAGCTCTTCAGAAACCATGTCTTCATGTTTCAAACTTGTGTAGTTTTTCTAAACAAAGGTTTTCAAATCTGTCTATCTGCCCTTTGCTTCCAGTTTTCACTGTAAACATGGCCACGGCTAGCAGTCACATGGTCTGCTGAGCGCCACTGGAATCCCAGCTACATGTCTCTTCTGCTGTCATAGCTGTTTTCTAGGGGTTCCCTACAAACCAAGTTCAAAGAGCCACATGGCCTTGGTTAGTCAATGACAGCAACTGGCCTGTCTCTGGAATCAGGTTCCTGCATTAGTCAAGGCCTTTTGTCACTGTGACAACACACCTGACAAAAGTTTTAGGAGAATTTTGTTCAGTGTAGGAAAGGGTTGGCAGAACTTCTCACACAGTGGAGGCCAGGAAAGAGGACAGGAGTGCCTGGACAGCGTAGTGTCTAAAAGGACCTACTCCTAGTAGCCTACCTCTTGCAACTAAAGCCTCCTTCTGAGAGTTTAGAAACTCCAGGTACTGCCACCAACTAGGACCAACTTCAAGAATAGCCTTTGGGAGACATTTCAGTTTTGAATCATAATATCCAGCACCAGAACTCAGGCTTCCTCCAGGGGTCTGCTCTTCCTCTGAAAGCTGGTGAAGCATTTATGGACATTTTACTTAAAATTTTTGCTTAAAATTTGAGATAATATGAGAACATGACAAAATCTTAAATGACAGGCCAACTGTGACTGGAAAGAGCTTTCTTAGTGTTGCAGTATTTACACAGGCAGTTTTGAATTTCATGTCTTCATTGTTAGTAACAGTTTAGATGGCAGCTGCCATGCATGTAGTCTTAAAACACACTCTTCAGTAGTTCAAGGGCTTGACAATTTGTAATCAGTAGGTACAGCATATTTACAAGGGGCGATACAAAAGGGAAGGCATTATATAGGGAGGGATCTATAATATAGTGCTGTATAAAGATTCACTGAGACAGCATTTTGTTACAGTAATAGTCTATTAATGCAGTAGACATTTCAGAGTGACAATATATTCATTTCTTAAGATATTAGATTAATCTTTAAAATGGAAGACTCTACTACCACTGTTTTATATCAGGTTATTCTTAAGTTTTAGCTCATTGTAACCATTGCTTTGGCATTAAGGAGACATCGCCTTTAATGTGATCCTCCCCCGTCGCCCTCTCGAAACAGCCTTGCCTCCCCATCTTACCCTATTTCCCTGTGGAGTCTAAATTTTGATTTTTAGAGTTTTGAGTAATTCTGTCAGTCTTTAGTAGCTAAAATGTTGCTACATTGCTAAGCTGATAAATATAAACTGCACATGGTCCAACAAATTCGTAAACTGACTGCACCAACTTCATCTGGAATACTTTAAAAAAAAATATAAACTCTTTATCTACTAAAAAACTTTAGAATCAGAATCCTGGGAGACATGGTCCTAGTGATCTGATTTTTAAGTAAATTTCTCAAAATACAGTACTGCAGCAGTCTTTCCACATACTTAGGTTTAAGAATGGCTGGAGTACATTTTGAAAGCTACACATTTAAAGATACCACTGTAAACATTATGAAAAGTACCTTAAATATGCTTTGAAACAATTGAGTGAGTCTGGTGCCAATACTCTTATCCTTAAGGCTTTTTTAATACGTACTTTTTTTGATTTTCATAGAGACTGTTTATTTGTTTGGTGGCTGGGATGGAACACAAGATCTTGCTGACTTCTGGGCATACAGTGTGAAGGAGAACCAGTGGACATGTATTTCTAGAGACACTGAGAAAGAGGCAAGTTCCTAGTCTTTTCATTCATCTATCTCATGGTAGAAGTGTGGTTATACACTTTCTGCATGCTTGTTTTCTTCTCTGATGTTTCCCTACAGTTGTAGCAAAAGAATTTTGAAGTAAGAAAATCAATTAGTTTTAAGAACCCTTGCATCTGAGTTTCTCTCCCTGGCTCATCAATTACTGGTATATTTAACCATGTCGATTCTGTAGAGTTAGATAGCAGTAGGCTTCTGTTGTTGCTGCTGCTGCTACTTTTGTTTTTTAACTTTTGAGCACTTTTTGAGCATCTTTTCATGCCTCCGCACTCTACTCTTGTTCCCCCCTCCCCCATGCACTAGTAAGGATGGAACTCAGTGCCTCAAAGTACAATGTTACTGAGTTAGTCTAGCCTCCACCATCTTAATTGTATTTCCTCTGGAAAACAGTCTTTTGATGTCTACTTTTGACATCCACACTGTCTAGCTTTTAAAAAAATACCTTTTATTTTTTGTGCATGAATGTTTTGCCAGCATGCATGTATGTGTATCACATGCAGGCCTGGGGCCTGCAGAGGTCTTAAAAGGTCATCAGATTCCCTGAACTGGAGTTATGGATGGTTGTGGTCCACCATGTGAGTTCTGGGAACTGAACCCAGGTCCTCTGCAAGAGCAGCAAGGGCTCTTACTTGCTGAGCCATCTCTCCAGCTCCTTGTCTCCCTATCTTAGCCCCTCATTATTTCACTGTACAGTCGTGTATAGTCAAGACAGAAATAGTTGCTTATATATAGATGTAGTGTAGAATGTTGGCACATGTAGAAATTGCCTAACAATGTATTTTTAAGGATGACTTCTCATCATTACGCTAGACTTCATAAGTGATGTTTAAGTAAAATAGTACCTATATATGTATTTGTGTTTGTGCCTATATATGTATAAATGAAGCATTTCTATAATGAAAATAGCTTTCATTTATGGCTTTGAATTATGTGAAAAAATATATGTAGAAATACTCATCTTTGCCCTCAAATCATTATAGAATTTTTCTAATCCCAAGTACATAAAAAAAACAGTCTTATCTTCAGTGTTGAAGTATCATTTTCTGAAAATTTTTTTTCGTACTCAACAAACATAAAGAATATCTAAAATCAATTTACTTGTTCTCAGATGTTTTGAATCGAGTTAATTACATCTGTGACTTATTTCAGTAAGCATAGGGTTCATCTTAAAATCTTCCCTACTCACTGATATGTCAGACTCCTGCCGAAGGTCCCTTGATGCCGGTGCCTCCTCTCAAATGTCCTTTCCTCCCCATTCCTTTTGTTTGTTTGTTTGTTTTATGTTTGTTTGTTTGTTTGTTTTTTTCGAGACAGGGTTTCTCTGTGTAGCCCTGGCTGTCCTGGAACTCATTCTGTAGACCAGGCTGGCCTCAAACTCAGAAATCCACCTGCCTCTGCCTCCCAGAGTGCTGGGATTACAGGCGTGCGCCACCACCACCCGGCCCTTCCGATTCCTTTTGATGCTATTTTTTCCTTTCCTTTCCTCTCCTTTCCTCCCTTCCCCTCTCCCCTCCCTATCCTTTCTAACTTATCAAGTTACCTAGACTGGCTTTGATTTGTGACACTTCTTTATCATCCTGGAATTACAGGAGTGCATGGCCATGCTGGGCAGCATCTTAGGTTGCCTTAAGTCTGCGACGGCTATGTCTGCGTAGGGAAGCTCCAGATGAGCCTGCGCCTCCCTCCGTCTAGACCCTGCCTCTGAACAAATGACCAAGAGTTATCACTGAGTTAGTGACTCTAGGACTTCTGTGCTGTATACTATAAGTATTTATTTGTTTGTGAGGCAGTAGGTTGGCTGGGTGCACTCATTGGGAGACAGCTGTTGACTAGCCTAGGATTCTTCAGCTGAGACTATATGCCTGCGTTTCACTTCATTGTTTTGCCTGTGTGTAGGCTAACTGGGACTTGTTCTCAGGGCAAGAACAAGACTGCCAAGGGATGAAGCCAGGAACAAGTCACCAAGTTTGTTTTTCTCTCTTTTGTGAAAAGGAGCCAGATAACTAAATCCAGAGTTTATCAGTATATGGCCGGATTAAAGGATATAGGGAAGTGTGCATGGAGGGGAGCCAATAATAAAACAATGAGTCTACCCATGTTTCTTTTGCTTTAGTGAAAACTTCCATTTGTCACGTAGGCTTAGCCCTCACCGACGGGTCCACAGTATCCCCTGACTGTAACACCCGAATTTAACTGTTTCTGCAGTTCAGCCATGTCTTCCCTCGTCTCATTGCCAGTGCTTTCCCTGTGTTCTTCGTGAGATCTCCTGCCTCCAACTTCAGCCAGTGTGTTTTCTAAAGCTCAATTTAGGCTTCCTTGTTCATCATAGCCTTTCTTGAGGCTATGCAGAATTTAAACCTTCTTTGGGGTTTCACCTAAAACTGGTTTGTATTCTCATTTTCTCACCTAGAATCTGAATTCTCTGTAGGCATGAAGCATAATATTTAGAATTTACTTTAAACAACTAATAAATATGCTTATTCCTTTGTAAGTAAACAGATGAGGTAAATTAATAAGAAGTTAGTGTTGGAGTAGAGCAAAAGAATAAACACAAAATTCAGGAGAATGGGTATTTGGGTGTGAGGCTTTGTCAGAGGTTTTGTCTTTGAGACATGGCCTCACCAGTGGGGCAGTCTGGCTATCCTTGGACTTCGCCACTTCTGGCTTTACCTGTTTTGTGCTGGAATGACAGGCATTTGTCACTATGTCCAGCTCATTCTATTTTTTTATACCATATACATATATTGTAACATGAAGTTAAAAATCACAGTGATTACTTTGATAAAAACATTTTCCATTACTTTGAAGCTAATAAAATGTTTTAGTGTTAAAGCTTAGGTTTTATAGTTTGTCTCTCCATTATAGAGATGCCTGTGGTGGTTTGAATAAAATTGGCCATCATAGGTTCCTATATTTACATGCTTAGCCATCAGGATGCAGCACTATTTGAGAAGGATTAGGAAGTGTGTCTTTGTTAGAGGAAGTATGTCACTTGGGTGGGCTTTGAGGTTTCAAAAGCCCATGTCATACCCAGAGTCTTTTTTTTTTCTCTTCCTCTCTGCCTACTGATGAGGATGTAGTTCTCAGTTCCTGTTACAGCACCTGCCTGCATGCTGCTATGCTCCCTGCCTGGATAATAATGGACAAACCTCTGAAATGATAAGGAAGCCTCCAATTAAATGTTCTTTTTCATAAGAGTTGCCTTGATCATGGTGTCTCCTCAGAGCAGTAGAACAGTGACTAAGGCAATGCCTAAAAATCTTCAGTTGGTCTGTCTATGAACTGAATGGAAATGCTGCCCTAGCTTAGATAGCTCATTGTTTCTAACACTCAGCAGTACTGTTTTGCATACCTGATTTTTTGTACCAGTGAGTATAGGTTATTGTTGGTGGAATCTCAGAGTGTGTGTTTCAAAAGCATGATATACAATCAGGAAGCAAAATGACTTAATCACTTGAATTTATTTAAACATGTGTCTAGTAAAACACTTGAGATAAAAGCTAATATAAAGACTGAGTTCTTAAGGAGAAAATAATTTTGAATGTTTATATAGCTAGGCTAGTATGTTTTTATTGGTTTGAGATGTTCTTTAAAGTAGTTGATAATGAAAGAAAGCTAGAGTGAAATAATAAAACCCTGGGAATGTTATTAAGTGGTAGAGCACGTGCCTGTGTTTCTTGGCACTACACATAAGCACAAAGAAAAGCATTTTTATTAACCCTGATCCACCCTTAGTATTCTTTCCAGGCTAACAGTATTAATACAAATGAATTTTATAACAATAGATGTCTTCTTAGAAAAGACTGGGTTAGTTTTTTGTAAAGGGAGTGCTGGAAAATGTCATCTGTGCACATACACACATATTTGAATTGTGCCTCTGGTGTTCTTAAGTATCTCTGACCTCATTCATAGGATTATTGAGCAAGAAGGCATTAGATGGGGCTCTCCTTACTGGATATTTGTTTGTATTAGTGATTTTCAAATCTTAGGGTTTTAGGATTTGCTTGTATACTTAAAAATCTTACTAGTGTTTTCTCAGTTTATTTAGGTTATGCTTATTGAAAGGTACTATAAAAAAAGAAATACCTTTAATATTTGTCAATTTACAACAACAGGTATACATGTTTTTGTTAAGATGTTAAGAATTGTTTTCAAAAATGGCACTATTTCAGATTTTTAGAGATACTATTAATGACTAAGTCAAGGACAGCTAGGTTCTTGTATCTGTTTATATTATTATTTACTCTCATAGGACATGTTTTACATGAAAGAAGTGAAGAAAATTGGACCATATATAGCTGCATTTGGGGCAAGGGAATGGATCTGTAGCAGCTTTTCCAGGCAACTGCATATTGCTTTCTTTTAATGTTGTGTCTCAAGTAGACAAATGTTTCTTAATGGTAGTTTGTCACTTAGAACTTTATATCTGTTGTGTTAAAATCCATGGTCTTGCTTGCTAGTTGGATAGATTTTATAAAATCTGTACATGCTTTTTCACATGTTGGTCATGTGAAAAATACTGATTCACTTCTAAATATTGGCCTGTTTTATCATATATCTCAAAACACATTTGTTCATATCACTGTCAGTCTCAATAGAAAAGGTTTCGAGCATTGAGAAGATGTCAAGATCAAGGACAGTCTTCCATAGTTCTTTGTTTCTTAAAAGCATGTTTTATATCACTGGCAACAGATTTGGTCCATTTCAATTCTGATATGATTCTTTTCTTCTGAGACAGTGTCTGTCTTGATCATAATTTCTGAATAAACATACCGTTTTGGGTTTTGTTGTTCTTTCCTGAGACAGGGTCTCACTTATGTAGTCTGGGCTATCCTAGAACTTACTATGTAGACAAAGCTGGCCTCAAACTCACAGAAATCTGCTTGCAACTGCTTCCCCAGGGCTGGAATTAAAGGCTGTGCCACTATAACCAGCTGAATAAGCATACGTCGATTAGTTGTAATTGTTCTCCTGATATAGTCCATGGGAAAAATTACTGTATGAACTTGGAATGTCAACTGCTATATAAATGTTTTTTTGAGAAAACCATTCTACACAAAAATGGCATTGTTTCATACTTTTTAAGCCTCTTTAATGTTTGATGCACTAGAAGGAAGTTGAAGTAGTTGAACCACATCTGCTTCTGCATTCAAACTTCGGTGTATCAGAAAAGTATGTAGCCTCTTGGAGCTTTTGCCTATAAATGAGAATGGAGAGGCAAATATTTAACTATTATCATGGAAAGAACTTTGACATTTCAGACTGCCTGAAGTACCCCAGAGAGAGGCATTTGTTTGGATTGTGATTTTTATCAGATTATAGTATAATTTTACTCTAATTTTGTTGTGTATGACTAGAGACAGCCTCAGGTATGCTTCCTCTTCTCTATCTCATAACTTCATTGCTTTTTAATGTCTTTCCCATTTCACCATTGACCTTGACTGTGAAATAGAGTGGTGAGAGTGAACATCCTTGTCTTCAGACTTTAGTTGTAGAATATTTATGTGTTACTGCTAAGTGACAGGTTTCAAATTTCCTTATTCCTTTATCAGATTGAAGCACTTTTCTATTCCTCTTTTGCTGTGGTTTTTATTGTTTGTTTTGTTTTTTATTATGAACGTGTATTGAATTGTGTCAAAAATTCCTTTTGTATTGGTATTAATATTTTTTGTTCTGTTAATGTAACAAATTGCCATGATAATTTCAGCCATAAAATTGGTTTTGCATTCCTACAAGAAACCTTTTTTATAAGATATATTCTTTATTTATATTTCAAATGATTTCCCTTTTACAAGAAACCTTTAAATGAACTATTCTTTTCAAAATTGTTGGTAATAAGAGATGGCTCAGCAGTTAAGAGTGTGTGCTACTTTTTCAGAGGACCTGAGTTCAGTTCGTAGCACCCACCTGGCAGCTCACACTGTCTACTTTGATGAGATCCAGTTCCATCCTGGTCTTTGTGGCACCAGACAAGCATATGGTATACATGTGTGCATGCATGTATGTATGCAAAACATATAAAATACATAAAATAAAACTAAGTAATTTTTGAAATTGCTGGATCCTATTGATAACACCGTGCTAGTGGTCACCTTTCTGTGTGTGTTCTTAAGATATTCCCACTAGGGGTCAGTTAGCTTTCCTTCCTTTGTCCCTTCTGCTTTTAACTCTGTACCTATGATATTGGTGATTTAGTTTCAGTGCTATTAGCTGCAGAAAACTAGCTTAGAGGTGAAATAGAACAGATTTTAAAATGGAGTTTGTCTAAAATTGACATTTTCTTGTATGAATGCTTGATGAAATTTACCAAGGTAGATATCTGAGTCCATTGTTAATAGGAAGATTTTAGAATGATACATCCACTTTTTATGTGAAAGGGCTCTCCATTTTTATTCTATGTCTCATAACATTTCGTAGGTTATATTTTTTTCAAGGGTTGTGTCTATTTTATCTGCATATTTTATTTGTCAAGCTTTTAGCTACACTGTTAACTATTGTCAAATTGCACTTGTTTTTCTTAATAAACATTCTTTTCCTTGTAATTCCTGTTATTCTTTAGTAATATTTCTGAGTTTATTTCTGGTATTGGTAGAATTTTCTCTCTAAAAAAAAAATTGGTTTGTTAGTGTTTAAAATACTGTCACTTTTTCCAAGGACCTACATGTTAGCATTCTCTGGTTGTTTTCTATTTTCATTTCTATCACCGTCATTTCTAATTTCCCTCTCCCTGCAGTACAGTTTACTTGCCATTTTAATGGTATTAGGGTTACTTGGACAGAAGCAAGAGTTTCTGTCTCTCGTTTAAAAATTAAAATTTCATATTAAAGAAAATACCACATAGGCTTCTGGCATATAATTTCATCTTTGTTTCTGAGATCATGGAAGACTCTTTCCCTTAAATAAAATTTCTACCTTATCTATGAAATCTAAAAAAAAAAAAATCTAAAATATATTATTAGAATACTTTGTATGAATACAAAGACACAGATTCCAGTCAGCTTACTTCTCAGTCACTGTTACTATTGTCAAGCCTTTTCCTTGTGTAATATTCCCTCATTTAGTCAAGCTAATTACATTGGGTTACTTCCCCTAAAATATTGCTATTTTGTGTTCTGTCTTGTCCTAGGAATTCGCGGTGGCTTGTTATTTCCTGCAGATCACACCCAGACTCCTGTTAGCCCTTCAGCAGGCTTCCTGTGTCACACCAGCTCAGTCAGGAGCTATACATTATATTAGCAGCTAGATTTTTGCTAATTTCTCTCTTCTGAGGGAAAACAACTGTTTATAAATGTGAAAAGGAAAGGGCTTTCTAATGTTTTCAACCTGGTTGAAAACAGTGGGACTCAGATATCATCATCTCTTTCTAGTTTTGTGATAAGTAGTTTAGACTATGTGAAGTAGTGATAATGGCTTCCTTATTGGGTTTTGTAAGGATCCAAAGAAACACATATATCCACAGAATTAATGAAAACAAAATTTAGCAAGTATGCAGGTTGGTTTTTGTCAGCCTGACCCAAACCTAGACATATCTGGGGAGCTAGAATCTTAATTGAAAAAGTGTACTGGCTAGTTTTATGTCAAAGTTGAAACAAGGTAGAGTCATTCAGAGAAAAACAGTCAAACTAAGGAGACTGATGTTGACCTTAGGCTTACACACACACACACACACACACCTACCTCTCTTACACATACGTAAGATCATACATATAGATTTTTTTTTTATTTTTGTTCACAATACTTTTAAAGATCCCATGTGCCTTAAACTAGATTAATGTGTAATAGGGAATTGAGTTGTATTCAAGGCAAGTAAAACACAATGTTGTATATGATGCGATGAATATTAAAACAAGTACCAGAGAGGATAGAGTAGTTTATGCCTGTGTCCTGGCAGATTTAAAACACTGGTAGTGTAAAGTTTGTGTCTCCCACTGCTTCTTCTGCTTTCTTTTAGAGATTATTATCTAGTCTAGTGTTAGATCCACATTAGTTGACTTGTGAGGAGTTTGAATGACTTGTGAGGAGAGGAGGGCATTTCTACTCTTTGCTTTTTGATATCTCCTTTTCATTCCTCTCCTTTTTCCAGAATGGTCCTAGTGCCAGATCGTGTCATAAAATGTGCATTGACATTCAGCGGAGACAAATCTACACACTGGGGCGTTACTTAGATTCCTCTGTGAGGAACAGCAAATCTCTGAAAAGCGATTTCTACCGTTACGACATTGACACCAATACCTGGATGTTACTAAGTGAAGACACTGCTGCCGACGGTGGACCAAAATTGGTGTTTGATCATCAGGTTTGGTGCAGTTAATTTCTAGTAGAGTTAATAGTGCTGAGTAACCTGGTCCTTCTTAGAAGGGGGAAAAAATTCCCACAGAAGGAGATACAAAGACAAAGTATGGAGCAGAGTCTGAGGAAGGACCATTCAGAGACTACCCCACCTCGTGATCCATCCCATATAATTACAAAACCTAGACACTATTATTGATGCCCACAAGTATTTGTTGACCAGAGCCGGATATAGCTGTCACCTGGGAGGCTCTGCTAGTGTATGAAAAATACAGAGGGGGATACTCTCAGCCAGCCTCCTCTGAGCTGAGCACAGGGTCTCCAATGGAGGAGCTAGAGAAAGGACCCAAGGAGCTGAAGGGGTTTGCAGTGCCATGGGAGGAACAACAATATGAGCCACCCAGTACTCCCAGAGCTCCCAGGGACAAAACCATTAACCAGAGAGTACGCATGGAGTTAACCATGGCTCCAGACACCTAGGCATTACAGGATGGCCTTGTTGGACATCAAAGAGAGGAGAGGCCCTTGGTCCTAGAAAGGCTCGATGCTGCAGTGTGGGGAAATGCTGGAACAGGGAAGCAGGAGAGGGTTGATTGAGGAACAGAGGGAGGGGAGATGGGTTATGAGACTTTCAGGGTCGGGGTGGGGGGCAGGAAAGGGGACAAGATTTGAAATGTAAATGAAGAGTATAATTTAAAAGTAAAAAAAAAAATAGTACTGAGTAACTTTTGCTCTTCAGGTCTGTTTTAGATGTGTATATGGTTCTGTCTAATTGATGCCATTAGCAGGTTAATAAAATAATTTCAGGAAGTGCAAGGTCATTTTTATATTTTTAAATTTGGTACAAGATAAAATATTAAGCTATCAATCTTAGTATTTATGTATTGTTCCAGGTCTTTATTTATTGTTTCTTTATAGACCATTTTGCTGTGCTATGAAATTCTTTTAATAGCTTTGTTAATGTGTGGCTGGTAGAGAATGGAGGAAAACAACTACATCCGTCAAGTACTTTAGTTAGGGAAAAAATAAAAACATCAGTGCTCTAGTTAGGTCAGGGCTCTTTCTGATGGAGCTTTCAGAGCCATGCGCATCCTTGGTGGCATCCTCAGGGTTGTTCTGTGAACAAAGAACTCTGATGTCAGGCTGATTCTGGTTGGTTAAGAACAGAGCATCAGCGGTTATCTTTTTGATAAAAAAAATTGTTAATACTTTACCAAATAAGTACTAAAATAAGTGCCAAATAAGTTTTCAAAAATTGCTTGTCTAGGTTGAAAATAGACTAGCTTAGCTAATAGTCTGGCTGTGGCACACAGAGATGTATGTGACATTTGTCTGACTGATAAAATCGGATGTTCCTTAGAAATTGGCTAGTACTATATAAACAATTAACTAATACTGGGCTTTTAACTGATTGCATGGTGTTAAAAAAGAAAGGTAGAGGGGAAGAAACCAGAATTTGTCCTAATTCACTCCTCAGGGATGGTCTGTGCTGCCCAGCAAGCGATCTGTCTTGGCCTCCAGCTTGCGCTTTATTTCGCACAAATGAAGCAGTGAGTTAGAACTTACTCTTGTGTCTATGACACTGCAAAAATCATTTGTGGTACCATGATGCTTTAGGACTCAATAGTTCATGTTCAAAATTTAGAAGAAATTGGGAAAGATAAAGACACGTTTAAAATTATTTTTCCATTTTCACTTAACATTAAAAAATGAAAATCAAAGACTTGTATTTCTGGTGAGCATATGGAAGCTTAGCTCTCAGACTTTTCATGTTGTTGCTTATGTTTACATATGTTAAACCATATGTAAATCACATATCCAGAAAAATTGGGAGCCAGAGAAGTTCATAATTCCCTGTAAGTCTTATCAAAAACAACAGAAAACTGTGGTTCGTCTCGTCACATTGCAGTGACGAGAGCTTGCGATGCAGGGGAACCGTGTAGCAGTGCAAGACTCCTCAGCAGCAAGAACAGAGCAGCGACAGGGAGAGAGGCAGAGCAGTAACCTGTAGCTGTGTCAGAAAGTACATGGCGTTGACGAAGCAGTGTTCTCTAAAAAGGGACACTTTGACCGGTGGGGACACTGCTCCTTTGCAGTCGTTAGGGAGTCAGGAGGATGGAACTCATGATCGTGAGGTGACTTAGTGGGTAAGGGAGCTTGTTTCCAAGTTTAATCTCCAGCATGGACAGGATGAAAGGAAAGAACTGCCTCCAGCAAGTTATTGTCTGACATCCATACGGATGCTGGCACATGCGTGCACACACAGGTAAATAAGCACGCTCATACAGACACCTTGAGATAGACCACCTCTAAACCAGAGTTGACAAGACTTCCTAGAAGCACACATCTGTTTAGCAACACCAAGGTCCTTAAGCCCTATTGTCCCTCTTTCATAGGAACACCATGAAAGCTGTTGGGTCCAAGGAAAACCAGCTTACTTAGAAGTCAAAAATTATAAGCAGTTACAAGCACCAGATCTTTAGAGAACACTTTAAAGAAAATGGGGTGGGGGTAGGGGTTGCTGCTGGAGAGATGCTCAGTGGTTAAGAGCACTGACTGCTCTTCCAGAGGTCCTAAGTTCAATTCTCAGCACCCCATGGTGGCTCACAACCATCTGTAATGAGATCCATTGACCTCTTCTGGAGTGTCTGAAGATAGCTACAGTGTACTCACATACATGAAATATATAAATCTTTAAAAATTAAAAAAAAAGAAAGAAAATAAAGGAGAATAATACTTTCTCTGTAACAAAAGTAGGTAAGAGTTATATTTCAGCACTCTAGCAGTCTAATAGCACAGTGAAGCCTGAAACTGAAGGTAACTGCATACATCGTACACACTGGTAACCAAATGGTAAGAGCAGGGGCAAACCACAGACACAGCAGAAAGGAGGGCCGACGAGGTGGCTCAGGGTAAAAGCACTTGTAACTCAAGCTCAGCGACCTAAGTTCAATCCCTGGGGCCCTGGGAAAGATGAAGGGGAAAACCTACTCTACAGGGATCTCTCCCAGACACTGTGCACACATGCCTTCACCTCATGGTGTAAAAATAATAATTAAAATAAAAGAGAATACATTATTTTCAGAAAGGGAGACTAATCTATAAGTATAAATAAGAATAGGGATCATAGTATAAAACAGATATAAAATGTATTTGTGAGAGTATCACAGAAAAGACCATCAAATGACAGCTAGCCAGCTACCTCTTAAGACATTAATGACATTAAATTTAAAACCACTATTTTTAGTTACTAGATAAAATTATGAAGCCACTTAGAATTAAAATTGTTTTGACTCTCTATAACTATGATGAAATAACAAGCATTAACTTAGAGAAAAAGACTAATTTTGGCTCCTGGTAGTGGATGTTGTAGTCTAGGTGGTATCATTGCTGTGGGATTCTGGTAAGCGCAGCACATTATGACAACCGTGTGGCAGAGCCACGTCACTTACATGAACTCGCGCACAGAAGAGCAAGGGCAGACCAGAATCTCACAGTCTTCTTTGTGCTCACAATACTAACCTTCTGATGACCTTCCAAAGGCCACAGCATCTGTCAGTAAAGCCAAACTATTAACATGTAGACCTTTGGGAGACACTGCCCATATTTAGACTGTAGCAAATGCCAAGAGACAAAAGAGCAATATCTAAAAAGGTGTTCAAGAAAAAAATAGTGTGACCTAAGTGTTAAAGTTCTTACTGAACTGCCCTTTAAATATAAACACTTTAGGAAATTAGGAAATGGCGTGTGAGCTAGCCAGGAAGTAGCAGGAGAGAGTCCTGTGGAGATCTGCCTTGGCCTTCTTTCTGCACCAAAGTGGGTAGTGGACAGAGCAAACAGGTGAAGGTGCTGTTGCAGGGAACACGTTAGCAGTGGTGCTGCAAACAGCAGTGCTCTTCCTTCAGCATGCCCCCAGTTTGTGCGCGCTTCCCTGAAGGTAGACAGCAGTAAGATCATGTCCAGCCAGTAAAATCAGAAACCAGTAGTCTATAACCCTGAGCCGAAAGTGAGTTATGGGTTAGGACTAAATAGCAGGGCATCCTCAAGTCTGATGAAGTAGCACCTAGCTGTGATAATTCATGAAAAATTAGAAAATGGGTAAAATATAGAAGAAAATTGAGACTGTTCACTGCTTGTTAGGTTTCAGAAAATATCAACCTGACAGAGTAGATAAGTAGTTTTCCAACTTTTTTAAATAGGGTTTTATCGTGTATGTGTGTGGAATGGGAGGGGGCTTATTTTGTGGCCCTAGCTGGTCAGAAAATTACTATGTGGATGAGACTAGCCTCAAACTCAAGAGATGTGCCTTGGCTTCCTGAATGCAGAGATCAAAGGCACGTGCCACCACACCCACTAGTTGTTCAAATTTGATCTACAAATTTTTATAAAAACACAGTTTATCATTGTTTTTTATAACTATTTTTCAGAGATCAAAAAATACAAACTAGGACCTGCAGGTGGCTAGGCAGGTAAACACAGGCACTCCTCTGCAGAAGACCCAAGTTTAGTTCCTAGCCCCACAACTACCTGGAATGCTAGTTCCTGGGAGCCGGAGCTCCAGAGGCACTTTTCACACTTGTACATGACCATGTATAGACACGGGCACACATATTAAAAATAAAATAAACGCTAAAAATATAGATTAAAAAACTAAATAAAAATATAAAGTGAAGAAATAATTATTAAACCAGGTAAACAGCATCAAGATGCCTAGAGTGATGAAAATTTGTTGATAATTGACTCTCATTAAAAAAAATAATATGTATCAGTATAGGAATACATAGTGTATATATATATAAAAGTTATTCCTGTTTCATGTCCTGTGTGCTGGAAGTGCAGGGACACGGAGAGAGACACAGGGAGAACATGCTAGAATCTTTTCTTTTTGCAGTAGTTTTTTTAACTTGACTTTACAACTATTAAAATAGCTTTGTGTTAAAAAATTAAAAAGTAATAATGTGACAAAAGCAGTTTTTCAGGGGAAAAAGAGCATCAAACTTGTAACAGCCAGTGCTCTGCTTCAATGAACGCACAGGCGTTCCGTGAATACAGTAGATTCTTTAAGTGAGAATGCCGCTAGCTTTGATAGCTGAACTTGAGCTTGACTTTGAGATGGGATTTGTTAATATCTTGTAACAAACATCTCTTTCCTTGTGTCAATTATAAAAGGCTGTAATTTTTATTTGAAGGAATGTAAAAAATCAAGGTTGTTTTGAATCAGCTTAAGTCAATGAAAATCAAATTTATAATGTAAAAAGAGTCAGAGTTCTTCATACTGTGGAAATTAGTTTGGAAATATGTTTGCAAATGCCTTTTGTTTTTTTGTTGTTTTGTTTGTTTTATTTTGTTTCAGACAGGGTTTCTCTGTCTTGGCTGTCCTGGAATTCACTCTGTAGACTGCGCTGGCCTCAAACTCAGAGATGAGCCTGCCCCTGCCTCCTGAGGATCCTAGGATTAAAGGGGAACACCTCCACCACCCTCTTGTTGTATTATTTTACAACATAGTTTGGGGAGTTTTGTAAAATACATGTAGAAGTTAATTTAGCTGCATCACTCTAATTTGCATATTGAGTATCTGTTCTCGTTAAACAAGTGACAGCATCTCAGTAAAATGCTTTCCTAGAACTGAAAGATCAGAGTTTTCTAAGGAGAAGAGGAGCTTATGATCATGAAATATCCATAGTTATGATCATTATGCACGCCTAGTGAAAATCATGGATCGTTGTGACTTTGGTAAAAGTGTTTATATCATAGCATAAAAAAACAGAGTTCCTGAACTTGATCTGTTCATTTCAATTTGGGATGAATGAAAATTCAAAAAAAGTTTAGGATGTTTAGAAAACTATCCTGAATTTCTGGACAGTATGTGTGTATAATAATTAAGATACATATTTAGCATAATTAAGAGCAAAGTACAGGGTTTCTTTGAGACTGAAAGCATAGAAACCAAACTCATTTTGGCACATAGGAAAGGAACATACTAAAACTGTTCAATCTGTTGCTTTGTTCTTACAGATGTGTATGGATTCAGAAAAACATATGATCTACACCTTTGGTGGTAGGATACTGACATGTAATGGCAGTGTAGATGACAGCAGAGCCAGTGAACCACAATTCAGTGGGTTGTTTGCATTCAACTGCCAGTGTCAGACCTGGAAACTTCTTAGAGAGGACTCCTGTAATGCTGGTCCTGAGGACATCCAGTCTCGAATTGGACACTGCATGCTCTTCCACTCGGTAAGACTTTATCCTGTGAGTTTATTTTGTCATGGGTGTCTTTATAGGAAAGAATCAGTAAGAAAGCAAAGCTTTTTCTAGGAATAAATGACTAATACAGCAGTGGCAGAGGAACTAGAACATCAGCAGTGAACCGACCCTTAGTCATTCCCATCAGCTTATAAACTCCTGGACGATTGTTACTTGAAGATGCTTTTATTATTGACCTTTCTACTTGCCTAGCTAGTGAATAGTTAGCTCTCTGTTTTAGGACTTAATCGTTTACAAACTTTTTCTTAGCAACTAGAAAGATAAGTTTGGCTTATTTTTTAATTTTGGACTGATTTTATAGAATTTAACGAGTTTATTGGCAAAATCAACAATAATACTTTAATTTTGAAGCATATAGTGATATTTTTATGATCAAAGTATTAGAGCATATGGCATTTAGCATGCATGTTTTAAAAATATTCATTATATGAATCACAACAAAGGATATAGTGAATTTCCATATACAGATTTGTCCTTTTGATCAGTAAACAATCTATGTTTTTAATGTAGTTTTCCCACCTTAATTTCATTCCTTGTCAGTTTTAGAGTTTGTCACATTTATTGTGTTGGGACTATTTTCAGGAAGACATCGCCTAGGATGCCCTTATATAACAGCCCCTTCACATCTGTGGGCTATGCATCCACAGAGTCAGACAACTATGGATTGAAAAATATTTTAAAAATTTTTTGTCTCCACTGACTGTGTACAGACTTTAAAAAAAAAAAAACCTTTATTAAAAAACTGCTCTTGTGTCCTATAGTTTATATTACTACTAACAGTAATGTAGAGGGCTAGAGAGATGGCTCAGTGATTAAGAGCACTGACTGCTTTTCCAGACGTCCTGAGTTCAATTCCCAGCAACCACATGGTGGCTCCCAACCATCTGTAATGGGGTCTGGTGCCCTCTTTTGGTGCGTCTGAAGACAGTGACAGTGTACTCATATACATAAAATAAATATCTCTTAAAAAAGTAATGTAGAGATGATTTAAGTACCTAAAAGAATATGTATTTGTTATATGGCACATCCTAAAGGACTTTGGGGCCATCAGGATGAGGACCTGTGCTGACACTGTGTGACAACTGCACCTACAAATAATACTATTCTGAATGACACACTGACACAAACTTAAAAATGGTGTTTACCATGTCATACCACCTACAACAAAGGCAGTGTATTGATAATGCCTAGTCCACATCTGTGTTGTTCTCATACCGAGTGATGTCTTTTCAGCATTGGTTTGTTGAGGTCAGGATCCCATTACATCTGTGCACTGCATTTCTCTCCATCCCTATCAGTGCCTACACCCTTCTTTTCTCCACATACACGCTACTTACTCCTGCTTTTTTTTTTAATAAATTATTTGTAATGTATGATGTTTCTTATCGTCATTGGACTCAATATACTGTCGTTACTTCTTTTAATATGTTTCTCTATTATATTTTCTATAAGCTAGCTATTTCTATCTGGAGGCTTGATCTGTATTCACTATCCTTTCAGGGGAAGCCAAGAAGAAACACATCAGCACTTCTCCAGTACTCTGATCATAGAATATCAACAGGCATTTAATGTCTAGTTGTAATGTTTTTTATGTGTATCAGTGAGTTTAGGAATTTTTAGTCTGATGAAATTTCCTGTAACATTTTACCTATTTAAAATATCAATGACTTTCAGCAGCCATTGATAGTCATTGTCTAGAGTTCATGAGATATCACAAAATGGTGATTTTTCTGATGTTCTTGTTTCTTCTGCTTTTACTAACTGTAATTCTACTTTAGAATTAAAGAACAAAAAACCTCATTCTTATGTCACAAATTGTTTGGTTACTCTAAAATGAAACCGTGTAAGTTTTGGGCCAGGCCTGATGATGCACACCTGTGATCCCAGCACGTTGGCGACTTAAGACTTGTAGACCATGCACCTGAGCTACACATAGCAAGTTCAAAGCTAGCCTGGAACACATAGAAAAATCCCATTGTAAAAAAATCTAAATGAATGTTCGGTGTGGTAGTGCATGCCTTTAATATGAACAGAGGCAGTAGGAATCTGTCAGTTCCAGGCTACTCTGGCCTATATAGTGAGTTCTAGGTCAGCCAGAGCTATGTAGTAAGACTCTGTCTCAAAACAAATAAATCTAAGCAAATGTATGGATGTCTGATTGTTTTGTAGATTTGCATGTTAATGGATTCAGTATCCAAAGTTAACCAGTGAAGTCATAAAAAGTATTATAATTATGAGCTCATGAATTTTATATACATATTTTAAATTAAATGCTGTCTTTTTATCATTTTTTTTTTTTTTTGGTTTTTGTTGTTTTTTAACTCTTTCTTTAGCCACTAGGAGCTTCTTCTTTACCCTTATATACATGTTTAATTTTTTTGGCAAAAGGTAAATCATGAGTTCTTGCTAATAAATCTAGTGCAAGTTAATGTTTTTTCTTTTCCTTAGTGACTTTGATTTTTGTACTTATATATCTTTTAAGGTTATGTTTAGTCTGTGAAAGTTTCCACCTGTCAAAGCTGACAACAGATTCATTGTGCTTCCAAAATAATTGCTTTCTAGTAAATTTTTAATTTAGGGCTTAGACCATAAGAGTATATTATGGAAAACTAAATTAAAAATCAGTACAATATTTCTGTGTATGGTTAGAATTCTATGTATAAAGCCATAGCTTTATATAAATGGATTTTTCATTTTCATGTCTGTTTTTAAGTTTATCCTAACATGTATATGGTTATACAACAAAACTATAAATCAAGGTACTTTTAGAGAACTCTGGCTTTTATTTCAGGGGTAAGAAGTTAGACTTCTTCCTTGTGGGTGGCTGTCCCTTCTTCTGTTTGGATTTATCCAAACACATTTCTTACTTGCTCACTCACTCTCACTTTTGCTCTCGTAGTTATACAAAAGGCAGCAAGCACCCTTGCTATTCGGCTTTAGTGGGTTCCTTAGCAGTGGTAGTGTGGGAGAGCTGCCTCTTTCCTCTTCATCTGAGCAAAGTAATGATGTGTGGGGTCTCTCGGAAGACTACTCCTGTAGGGATGTAAAGTGTAAAGGCTCATTCTCAGTCCTTCATTGCAAATGACAACTCCCTTTTCTCCTTTTTATTTTAGAAAAACCGTTGCTTATATGTGTTTGGTGGCCAGAGATCTAAGACCTATTTGAATGATTTCTTTAGTTACGATGTGGACTCTGATCATGTAGACATAATTTCAGATGGCACCAAGAAAGACTCTGGGATGGGTAAGAATATTTCTCATGCTTTATCTGCTTATTATAGAAAACTAATGGCCAGTTTCTTCTCTTTGTAACCTTCATACTTTCTCTACTTTAATTGAAATAATTCTAAATTAAAGGAATAAAACTGTCTGATTTACTGTTTAAAAATGCATGATTTACTATTACTTAATTTAAGGAAAATATAATGTGTGAGTTTCTGAAGTAAACATGTGTGTCTGCTTCTGGGGGACAGGCTTTGTGAAAAAGCAGCATCTGAAAAAGTACTCTGTACTTGCTGATGCCGCCTGCGGTCTTGTGCTCACTGCAGTAAACTCTGGGTGAGACAGGAGCACAGGAGAGTACGGCTGTTCTAGGGTCATCACCTGCACTCGTTGATGGGCATGATTAGTAATACACTATACACACTTTTTAAGTTTCATTTTGCTAATTAACAGTTAACCTACACAGTGATTGCTGTACCTGTGAATAATACCAGAAGAGTAGATCTGGTTAAGCACACTTTGGCACTGGAGGTAGAATTCAGAGCAGCTTGGTTTTCATTTTAGCTGCCATATATAAAAAGATTCTCTTATCAATGGTGCTTTTACAGAATAAATTTTAAACACCTATGTTGGAGCTGGGAAGGTGGCTCTGTCAGGAGACTGCTGCTACACAAGCTTGCTCCCCCCCACCCTTGAGATCACAGCACCCAGCTAAAAGCTATCATGATAAATAAATTAAAAAAAAAAAAAAAAAAGAAAGTAATAAGGTGGAGACCCACAGAAGAAAGCACCCAGGGCTGACCTCTAGCCTCCACATGCACACACAAAAATACATATGTTGTTGGTATCATTTATGGGCACTATGTAGAGCAACCCTCTTTTAATTAGAACTGTTTACATAGAAGAGGAAAAAGGCTGATCTAGTGAGATGGCTCATTGGGTAAAGTCCTTGTGGCGTATGCCTGAGGTGTATGGCCTGAATTCTATCCCTGGATCTCATGGTGGAAGGAGAACTGAGTCCTAGAAGTTACCCTCTGACCTCTTGCAGGCATAATGTATGACAAGTCGCCTATCTACTCACACACACAATTGAAATAAATACAAATTTCAAAGAAGAAAAGTTATTTTCTTTAAATAAAACTTAACACTAGGGCTGGTGAGATGGCTCAGTGGTTAAGAGCACCGACTGCTCTCCCGAAGGTCCTGAGTTCAAATCCCAGCAACCACATGGTGGCTCACAACCATCCGTAACAAGATCTGATGCCTGCTTCTGGAGTGTCTGAAGACAGCTACAGTGTACTTATATATAATAAATAAATAAATAAATAATAAATAAATAAATAAATAAATAAATAAATCTTAAAAAAAAAAAACTTAACACTAAAGAAAAAAACGTGGAGTCATTTTTCTCTGGATCCCCTTACTGGAGTTCAGGCTAGAGGGTTATTTGCTGTGTTCTAGTCTTCGTAACCAGGAAAGCAGACAGTCCTACAGCCTAGTCTCTGACTCAGTGGCCAGGCCTACTGTCCTGCAAAGTAAATGGAGACTCTGGAAACAAATACTGGAAAATTTCTGCAGACCCAAAACACTGATCTTCAGATTATAAATGGCCTTCTACAAATAGCATAACATAACATAACATAACATAACATAACATAACATAACATAACATAAAACTAAAAGAAGTTAAATTTCAGAAAACCAAAGAATTCTCTCGCCATTAAGGCAGATCATTATGTATTAAGGTGTGTTTTTATATTCTGTCAGAAAAGAGGACCTCCTAAACTCTCCTAGAACAAAATAAGTTGCACTCAAGGAAACAGGACTTAGAAGGACATAGAAACACCCAGTGCCATTAGATACTACAAGATAAAGAAAATTTTTGGAAAAGTTACTACACTAGAGATATTTTTGTAGCCAAAATAGTGAAGGAAAAAAAGAGAGAAGAAATATTTTTAGATCTACTGAGTAAATCCATGTTTACCCTCTAGACCTACCTCTTAGCAGTTTAAACATTTGCACAATCATCTAAGAACAAGAAGTCCAGAGTAGACCATCAGCCCCCAGGTTCCCTCTTCTGCAACACTGTCTTTAATAATAAGCATTAGCCATCTGGAGACAAGTTACTAGAAGCACTTCAAACATCATTCCTTTCCTTCAAAAGGTGGTGGGCGGCAGGCAGAATTTGTCCTGGCAGTTCCCAGTGGGATTCTGCTTAGATCTCGCTGGCTAGAACTGTGAAGCCAGGCTTCACTCCACAGTCTTGGGAAGCATGTGTTGAGGGTATGAGGGAAAAGGGTTGGAAGTAGCTGTTGTCTCAAGATAGGAAAGTGGTAGAACATCTATATACTATTGTTTTAGGAAGATACTTTATATATTAACAAAACAATAAGTATCAAAAGAGAAAACACCGAAGCTAAGAAATAAAATCCAATGTAGAAAAACAGGGGGGATTTCCAGGATATGGCCCAGTGAGCACCAACAGGGTGAGAACCATCAGGGGTTCTAGATCAAAGAAGGCTGTAAAGCTGTATTTGAGTATTTGTAATGAAAATATTCATAGACAAGTAGCATGTACCATAAAAAGTTGGGGATAGGAACATGATAGAAAAAAGAAAAAGCAAAGTTTTAAGAAAAAAGACATCATTACAGTGACATTTTTGGTCTTGTAATGAGCCGTACCTTTTTAAACAATATAATACAAAAACTACAGTCAGCTTAACAAAAAAAAAAAAAAAAAAAGGAATTAAAATTTAGTGGAATGATAGTGTACGTGTAGTCAGCCTTTCCTGAGACAGAAAGTCCACTGGCTGTACTGGAACAGCAGCCTCAACTGTTCAGAAATGCAGGCTTAGCAGCTCCTGCTGTCACTTCCGCCTACTAAATCTCACTGCAGGAGGATGGTGTGACACATGACTTAATCTTTAATAACTTCTGGCTTGTAAGAGTCATTCTAGTTTTCCCTGGCATTCCCAGGGGACGTATGATTCAACTCTCCGGGTAAAAGCCTAAAGGATGGTAACTGATAGGACAGATACATTGAAAGCTATAGTCTGTTGTCTCGGAGTATGAGAGGATATGCTTCGGAAACATAAGCGTTACATTCATTCTTGCAGAGTATTAGTAGACTACTAGATAGAATTTTGAGGAGCAGTAATAACCATGTACTTTTGGTGGTATCATTTCTTAGTTTTACTGTTAATTGAATGCTAATGACATGCTCTTAATCGAATCCAGGCATTCGCTCTGGGCCTACACTTCATGCCAGCCCCAGCAGCTGTAGTTATTTTGACCTTACTATATGCTGGATTATCTTTTATTGGTGGTAAGATTCTGATATGGTTAATAAATCATTGTACATAATTCAACTACATGGTCATAAGATTGAAGATTGAAGATTTTACTGTACCTCGCCACTTCCCAAAACTTAAAAAAAAAAAGTCAAAGAGTAATAATAGTAGAAACAAAGCTACTTAAAAATTTTTTATTGTAATAAATTTAATGGCTATAATTTGAAAACATTTAAATTTTTAACAATTATGTAGTCATTTACAACATTTAATCAGTTATGACTACCAAATTGTGGCAATTCTTTTGTGCCTTTTTTGTCGTAACTACATAGGTACTAATCTCATGGTTGAGATTCTAAAACAATAATAACAACAAAACCCAGAATTATACAAAACAATCCACCTATTCAGAGGTAATCTATTAACATTTTGATGGATTGCCTCCTAATCTTTGAAAAGGGTGTTTGTATTCAGTTTTGTTTTCTGACATTTTAAATTTTACATAAATTTTTTTAATTATGATCTTCCTTTATCATAGTTTTATTGCTGTGAACTTAAAGTAACAGAAAAGCAAGTTGTCTCATTCACTAGTTACTGCTGTTGTCAACTCTTCCAAAATTAGGATTACATGTTTACTGTGCATTGTTCATTCTTTTATTGGTTTACACGGAATTAACCACACAAAGCACACAAATCCATTCATTAATTTAATAGTATTTGTTGATTGGTTACTACCATTTAAGGGTGTTTAGATGCTCTCCTTAAGTAGTTCATAGACTTCCATTTACCAAAGCTTGTTTTAGGGCACTAGGGATCCATATGAGGACCCCAGGGAGTGAGCTAACTCATGAAGTTGACATTCAGTGAAGACTGGCTGCAGTTGTAGTCTTAGTACTGGGAAGAAAAGAAGGTGGCTGCTTTGCTCAGGAGCAGCCTGAGAGGCACCCTGAAGAGACCGTAGTTTAGGAAAGTGTCTCTCAGGAGGGAATGTTTACGACTGAAAATGAGGAGAGAATTAGAACCACCAAACAGTGGTTTTTCTTTCTCCTAAATAAGTTATTGTAAGATTTTGTTTCTGGGTCTAGGTCAGATTTCTTTTGAGGATATCACTGTATTCATTTTCCAAGTGGCTGATTTTTACAATCTAAGAATTTCATTGCTCAAAATGTTCCAAACTAGTGTATTGTGTGTTCAGTGTTTTACTGAGAACTTTTCTGGCAGAGTTATACATCTGGTTTGAACTAGCTGGTAAATGTGCCCACCTAAAACTTGAAGAGTTATTCTTGGAATTGAAGACACACGGACTCAATTGACCTATCAGAATTAAACTGAAATTAAGTGTTTACTTCTCTGTGTGGTTTTGGAGTTTTGTTTTGTTTTGAGTGTGTGTGTTTGACTGGTTGATTGTTACTGGTCTGCTTCCGTATGTGCCTGCTCCTTCCCTTCCCCTTCCCCTTCCCCTTCCCCTTCTCCTTCCTTCTTCCCTTCCTTCCTGCTCCCTTACTCATGTCTTCTCTTTTTGTCCCCTCCCCCCTTTTAACTTTCTTAAAGAATTATGGTGCCTGGCAGGGACTGAGAACCCAGTTCGAGCTCTCAGGGTTCTGTTTGGTTCTTGGGTAGCCTTGCCCGATGTCAGAGCGTGCCTCTGCACTTGTAAATTACCAGGGCTGCAGTTGAAGAAGGAGAGGGGGCTTGGGAGCAGCCTCTGTGTTGGTGGAGGTGAGCTAAGCCTCTAGTTTGTCTGGTATTGCCATCACTACCATCGGGTAACGTTGGTTCATCCAGTCCCCACAGGTCACCCCAGAGTTGCAGCATGCCTCTGCCACAGTTTGGGCTGTATCGCCCGTTTGCCTACTGTAGTTAGTCAACTTCTCCCCACCAGCCTCATCTCTTCCCAGCCCTTCTCTGCTGCATTACTTATGAAGGACAGAGCCATAGGCCTAACATTTAATGTGTAGATGGTTTCTGGTCACTTATAGGTGCCAAAGAACAAGCTAGGCAATATGATTAGAGTTATGAATATAAGCCCTGTCTTCATACACCTCTTTGTGAATGGAGAAGATAAAAACGTAAGCTGACCTGACTTTTTGATTAGAGCTAATTCAGATTATAGGGCTCTCTTGGTGAGACAGCCTGCCTGCTGAGAGGCTGTGGCTGAGCTCCCCAGCCTGTTCTTGCTGCTGCGTTCCTGCTGCTGTGTTCTCTGCGTTCTCCCTCGCTGCGTGCTTCAGTAGCACTGTTGCTTTTAGACACAGCATTGCTCTTGCCGCTCACCCTTCTGCTATGTTGTCCCCTGGTTTCCCATCTTACTTCCAAACTCTAATTTTGCTCGCTCCTCAGATCTTACCTTGTAGATTTTGATCTCTTGAAATTCTTTTCCAACTCCTCAAGACAGGCTTGGAATTGAAGCATATGGTTCTATCCTTAATGGTTAACACAGTCAAGGGGCAGCCTTAACTCTGAGTTCCAGAAGGTTTGGAAAACTCTGAGGAGGAACACATATTTTATTCAGAATTTCTTTAAAAGCATTCAGACTTTTTCATACACTAAATTTCCTGTTAAGATATAGTGTATAAGGGCTGGAGAGATGGCTCAGTGGTTAAGAGCACTGACTGCTCTTCCGAGGGTTCCAGCACCCACATGGTGGCTCACAACCATCTGTAATGAGATCTGACATTCTCTTCTGGTGTTTGAAGACAGCTACAGTGTACTCACATATAATAAATAAATAAATAAACTTAAAAAAAGATATAGTGTATAAAGTTAGATAATTCAGAAAACCTCATATCAGGAAAAATGGCATGTTGTATTGTGTTTGCATAGAATTATTTACTTCACTTTAACCAGTGTACACTTAAATTTTATTTTATCTCACTAGAGCACTACTCTGCAAGAAAAAAATTTTAGTAATGAGGTAGAACACTCTTTAAATTCCCACATTAGCAAATGTTCCTAGAAAACACCACGTTTACCAAAACAAAACAAACAAACAAACAAACAAAAACCAAAAAACTGTGCGGTGGTGGCACACACCTTTAATCCCAGCACTCGGGAGGCAGAGGCGGGCGGATTTCTGAGTTCAAGGCCAGCCTGGTCTACAGAGTGAGTTCCAGGACAGCCAGGGCTACACAGAGAAACCCTGTCTCGAAAAAAAAAACAAAAAACAAAAACAAAAAAAAAAAGAAAAAGAAAACACCACGTTTACTTATCATGTAGATGCTCTGTAATGTATTAAGCCATTCTAGTGTTTATTAGCTGTTTTTCTGAAGCTTTTGTATTTCAGTTAATTACTGCAATTTGGGATGGACTTAATATATAATTACATGTTTGTGCTTCACTCATGTGGATTCTTTGATTAAAACTGCACTTACAATGTGAGTTTTACATTGTATTGTTTGAAATCATAGAACAGGTTTTTTTTTTAACTGTTAAAAATCCCTAGTAAGAGATGATATAGCAAAATAGCTTTTCCTTATTAATGCTTTCTGTACGTCAAATACTATAGGATCTTCAACCATTGCTCTTTATAATTATTTAAATGTATTCTCTCTGATTCAGCATCAGGATCTAAAAAACCTTCAACCTTTTTTTTTTCTAGCTTGATTCAACTCTTATTTTCTAACTTGCATGTAACACTTTTGCATTTTCCTTAGAAGAAAGTTAGAATTTAAATTGGTGGATGGCTGAAGCTTAGAAAGAAGGGATTTATTAGCATTATTAGCATTGTGTTTAACATCAAAATTCAGTGTGCTAAAAGTTGGATTTGTTTCTACGTTGCCTTTGTTGTTAACACTGAACACAAGCCGTTTGGCATGCTTCTCACATGTAACCTCTGTAGTTAGCAGCAGCTGTGAGTTACGCTTAGACGACTTGTCAGACACACAGCTTTAGCGTTAGTTGGAGGCTGTTAAGATGCTGCTTCTGCTTAGTTGAGGTCAGGCATTGTACCTGTTGCAGATAGGAAATCAAGCATTGGTGATAGAGAGCTCCTGGAGTCTGCTACTGTGCAGGCTTCCTGTTTCCTTGCAGGTCTGTAAGTCCTGTCTCCTCTGACTGTAATACTTGCCCTTCTTTATTCCATTGTGTTCTGTTGCAGCAGATTGATGTGTTTGGTACAGTAAATTGAATCAAAAGACTTGGTCAGAGTCTTTAACATTAGCACTTTGTGTAACATCTCTGGACCTAATAAGTCATCTGAAAATGAGAGGATTGGGCCAGCTGAGCTGAAAATGTCATTTTTCTCTGGCACTGTATTATTTCCTCTCTTTCCTCTCATATAAGCATTGTGTGGTTAATATATCAGTTTATTTTCCTGAAAACCTTAAAATCATACTTTAAAATTGTCCATGGAAATGTATTTATTATCCTTATTGACATTGAAGAAAACAAAAAAGCCGAGAGCTTACAACCTCATCCATGAAGGGGAAGCAGAGAGAGGCACTAGGAATCTTGTGGGCTTTTGAAACCTCAAAGTCCACCCCCACCCCACTCCTAGCAAAGAGTTCCCCCAACTGGGAATAAAGTATTCAAACACAGCAGGCTGTGGGCCATTCTCATTTAGACCACCACAGCCGGAACTCCTCCTGAGGTGCTCAGAGTTGGTGAAAGCTGAAGTGTCCTGGCCCCTGAGCTCTCCAGCTCACCTCTCTCCTCCCAGCGACTGCCTTTGAAAGTGCGGTCCTGTCTGTGTAGGCTTGTGCTCCTCCTTGCCTAGGCTTCACTCCCTTGCTGCTCTTCCCTTGTGGGTCCCACTCCAGGACTGGCGTCTGAATCCTCTCCTTTATACAATCCAAAAGAATATATTGCTCATTCCCTGAAAAACATTATCTCCTTATAGATGAACATGAGTAGACACTAGAGGACTTTAGCTGTCTCAAAAAGAGATCAGTAAATTCACACATGTATGATCAAAACCTTAATCTTAAATTCCACCTTAGAATCCTGAATGCTAGGATTATAGGGGTGTATTTCACCTTGCCAGCATAAAATGATGCTGTATCATGATTTGTATTTGTATTTCTTAAGGACTAATGATGCATTTACTGTGCCTATTGACTATTTCTGTATTTTCTTGGAGATGCCTTACCTGTTAGAAAATTGAGAATGACTTATCACTTATTTACCCTGGCACGGGCCTTTTAGATCTATGCCTTGTCCATCTTTGTTCCCACTCTGTAGGTTGCCTTTCCATTCTTAAACTCGTCCTCACTCCTGTTCCGTGCGTACTCTTGTGCACAAGCTCACTCGTGTGCTTCCTCCCTCCCTCTCCCCTCCCTCCTCTCCCCTCTTCTCTTCTCCTCCCCCTTTCTGTGTATGTGTGTGTTGTGTATATGTTCTTCTTTTGACACTGAGAACAAATAATGAACAAAGCAACCTCTGCCTTTATGTCGATTACATACATTCTAGAGCAAGAGGAAGGCTGTAAACAATGTCTATTGCTTAATTCAAAAGACTGAGGTATGTTAAGAGACAAATACAATGGGCATATAGAGCAAATTAAAGATATGAGTTAGCTCTAGTCTGCGGTTTATTGTGAATATTGCCGTCTTAAGTATTCCTTTCATTTTTAGTTCCAATGACCGGATTCACACAGAGAGCAACTATTGATCCAGAACTGAATGAAATACATGTCTTATCTGGACTTAGCAAAGACAAAGAAAAGAGAGAAGAGAATGTCAGAAATTCATTCTGGATTTATGACATTGTGAGGAATAGCTGGTAAGGACTCTTTTCTGTGTTGCAATCCAGAGATACATAATGAAATTTGTTGGTACTCTGTTCAAGCTCCACCCCACAGCTACCTGGCAATAGCCAGGTATGCCCCGCCCCACATGCCTGCTCCACTATAAGAGGGGCTGCCTGCCCCCTCCTCTCTCTCCCCCCCCGCCCCCCCCCCCGCTCCTTCCTCTCTCTTCTCATCCTCTCACCTCTCTGCCCCTCTTGGGCTCCCCTCCCCCCTCTCTCCACGTGGACATGGCCGGCCTCCTCCACTCTCTCTCTATTCTCTCTCCCTCTACTCTCTCTCTCTCTCTCTACTACTCTCATCTTATTCTCTAAATAAACTCTATTCTATACCATGTTGGTGTGTATGTGTGGTCCTTCAGGGGGAGGCGATGCCTGAGCATGGGCCCGCTCAGGCACTCCCCCCACATCGCCATGCCATATTCACTAACACCCTTCCTCTCTTTTAAGTCCCATTAATGGTGCTGAAACCCGGGAACATCAACAACCCAATTAATAAAGAAATCAAAATTGGTTTATTTAAAAATGGAGGAGTGGGAGGCTTGTATTAATTTCTGATATTGAAAAAATACTAAATTTTTGTTATGTATTTTAAGACAGACTTATTATATAGTCCTAGCTGGCCTTGGACTCACAATTTTCTTGCTTCTATCTGGGACTATAGGTGTGAGCTACCCCATCTGGCCTAAAATATTAGTACTTTAAGGAAATGAGTACTGTAAATAGAATGAGTACTTGTGTGTACAGCGGCATCGAAGGAGAGGGGTTTTACTCTGCTCATTTACTCTGGTCGCTCCTTTTCTGGAGATTTAAAGAGTTGTATGCTGGTCTAGGTTCTGCCACCAAGTAGCTAGATAAAGTTGAACATCTCCGTGTCCTATCGCTGGTGGAAGAATAGGTTTGACTTAGCATTTCCAAGCCAAGCCTTGTTCCAGAGCATCTGGCTGAGCAGACGCTACATGTCTTGCTGGGGAAACACAGTTGCAGAAGATCCAGCTCTTGTATTCAGTGACAGAACAGCTCTATTTTCTATGGCAGTATGCTTGGCAATTTGAAAGCTGTTGTTTTCTGAGAAAGACATTTTGTTTGCATTCAGAACAAGAGTGCTTGAATTTTCTACTGTGAGTACACAGTACAACACCACATCAGTCTCTTCATGTGAACAGTTCCTGTTCCCCAGTACAGGATAGGTAGTTCTGAAGTAAGCTATTTTGAAAGGTGAGAATTAGTTCTAAAAAGTGTGTGTCTTTTCATGAGAGTTACTGTCTTTGCACTTTGATATGAACAAGTATACATTTGTTTCTTCTGATAATTTGGGCATTGGCAGTTAACTTACTGGCTATAGTTGTGTAAACAATATGGCTGCTGGTGATTCTCTGAAGTACAGTGTCTTATAAGCAGTGTTTTCCAGGTCTTGTGTCTATAAGAATGATCAAGCTGCAAAAGATAATCTGAGTAAAAGTCTTCAGGAGGAAGAACCATGCCCAAGGTTTGCCCATCAGCTCGTTTATGATGAATTGCACAAGGTATGTGATCTACACATTTTCAGTGAAATGCAATCTGAAAGTATCTCTGAATAGGTCTTATTTCTGATTATTTTTAAGCGCATTTGAATGAAAAGTTTTAATACAGAGGCAGTTATTTAATAGAATATATAGCAGGCATTTAATATTATTTTTTAACAGACCCCCCTCCCAACACAATAGCGATTGAATTTAGGGCCTCACACATGCTAAGACAGTACCTATCTGTCTCCCAGGGTTTTACTTTTTATGTTGATACTGGGTAAGTTGCCCAGGATGCCTTGAATTCTCTATAGCACAAGCATAGCTTAGAATCCTCCTGCCTCAGCTTCCCAAATAGCTAGGATTACAGGACTATCCTACTAGCCCCAGTTTTTCCTAACATTCTTGAAAAGAATACACCTTGAAGAGAATGGTCCATGACTCTTGGCCCTTCTCATCTCATGTCACTTGTGTCTTCCCACCCCACTCTGGAACAGGCTCTCACGAAATAGCCTCGGCTGGTCTCAAACTTGGCCTTCTTCTGCCTCAGCCTCCCAAATGTTGAGAGTACAGGTTTATACCATAACATTTTTCCTATTTTGAAATAGTCACAGGCTACTTTATCACTCTACAGAACAGGTAAATAACCTGTGTCATTGTGTATATGTTTTGAATATGTGTCCTAGTTTGGATATTACTGCTGTGTACAGACACCATGACCAAGGCAACTCTTATAAGGACATTTAATTGGGTTTGGCTTACAGGTTCAGAGGTGTAGCCCATTATCATCAAGTCAGGAACATGGCAGCATCCAGGCAAGCATAGTGCAGGAGGAGCTGAGAGTTCTGTCTTCATCTGAAGGCCTATAGGAGAAAACTGGGTTCCAGGCAGCTAGAATGAGGGTCTTCAAGGCCACACCCACAGTGACACACCTGCTCCAACAAGGCCACACCTCCTAATAGTGCTATGCCCTGGGCCAAGAAAATTTAAACCATTACAATATGCAAGTATAAAATAGTTTTGCATTTTTAAAAGGAGCAGGCATTAGCTTTTCCAATTATATACGAAATCATTCATCTATATATTTCTGACATAAGTGACTTCTCTACCAGCATAAAAAAATAATTTTTGTATTAAGTTTTCAAAGTAGTTTCTGTAACTATTTTCATTCAAATTTGATGTGTAATTTAGTGACTGGACTGAGATTATCTTGAAATTTACTTTTGTGTTTCAACTATAGATGAACTTTTAATATCCATGCTGTATAACTTGATTCCAGATAAACAATAACATGAAAAGGAAAACAAGCTCTTACTCTAGAGTTTTCCAACTTAAGAGGTTAATGAAGAATTTTCATTTAATGGGCTAGAAATAATATTTATTTTGTAATATGTTACACATGGTAAGCTAAGACATACAAATATTTTCAGTTTTTCAGGGAAATGTTTTAATATTTAATGTAAGTTTAGAATAACATTAAAGCTACTCCGAAATCACTGTTGGAATTCTGTACATTTCCTGTTTAGTACTAATCGAGCAATAGAATAACAGTTTGAAAGTTTTAAGTACCACTCACTAGTTGGTGTTCAGATTAAAGCAAAGTAAGATATTAAAATTTTCTATTCTCTTGACTTTCAGTGATTTTATTAAATATTGTATCAGAATTATTTTAAATATACTGTTTTCTAGTTTGATCAACACTTAATTAATTGGATAACCTTTTTATTTGTAGTTCTCTAAAAAGTATGTTAGATTAACTTATTCCTACATTGGTTTTGTTATATCTTTCATTATTGTCTTTTGAGTATGTATATCTTCTTTAAATTCTGGTTTGTCGTCTGTGAGTGGTTTGTTTGTTTGTTTGTTTGTTTATTTATTTATTTATTTATTTATAGGTTCATTATTTATTTGGTGGAAATCCAGGAAAATCTTGTTCTCCAAAGATGAGACTAGATGACTTCTGGTCATTGAAGTTGTGCAGACCTTCAAAAGATTACTTACTGAGGCATTGCAAGTACCTCATAAGAAAACACAGGTATAAATATAATTTATTAAGCTGGGCATGATCGCTTACATCTTTAATACTAGCACTCAGAAGGCAGAGGCAGACAGAGCTCTGTGAATTCAAGTTCATACTGAGATATATGTAGTGAGCTACATAGTGTCTGAAAGAATTTTTTATAACTGAAAGTCTTTAATTAACATTGTTATCTACTCTTGGTATGACCTAGCTGTGGGACGCAGGTCTCTTGTTGTGATTGTCAGTAATCAAGTGCTGTAAATGTACTGGGCTCTATAAATGTCTGTTCTTCCTTTTTGCTTTCTTCTTTCAAAGGAAGATACAAAGTAAGGATATATACAGGTGCTAATTTTTTAAAAAGCAAGTGAAATTTTATAAGTGTTAATAGAAAAAGATCATCAATTATGGAATAATTATAAAATTGTGTGACTAGTTAGATATGATTTATTCTAATCTAGCAAGTCACAAAAAATGTAAAAATGTACTTGTTGTTTTGGTTTCTGGTAGTCTTAAGTGTTGATAAAAGCTTGTAGTTTAGAAGAAGGTTATCACTTATTACTATATGTTAGTATCTGATTCTTAGTCTCATAATTAGATAATGGAGTAGAAACTTTCATTGTCATTATCTTGTCTAAGTAGAAAATTGAGGGAATTTTTAAATGGCTTTTATAACTCATAAGGTCACTCAGCTGAACTGGTAAAGTGAGGGTTGATCTTGACCATTCTGGCTACAGAGAGCTCCATGTAACCACTGTGCATGTGATATGTGTGGGGGGATACACGTGTACTTATGTGTGCATTTTTATGTTTATCACATGTATCTATGTATTAGAGTTTATATAGAGTATAATTGCCTAAAATATCTGTATATGTATAAAGCAAACCTGCGCTTTAAAAGCAGCATATGCATAATTATCTTTCTCAGCTTTCACAAGTTGTGTTTTAGGGAAATTAATGCAGAAGCCACTATGAGGCATCTTTGTAAATAAACAACAAGTTTGTTTTCTGTAGAATCTACAGAGAGGAGGTGTGGCTTTCACAGGCAGTATGCCAGGAATGGGCTGTTGATAAGGTTTAACCATTGAAGCACTTTGAGCTAGCTGGAACAACTGGTAGGTAGAAAGTTAAAGTTAGTTTTTGAAAGACTTCTGATGCAGCCCAGAGAAGTGATTCAAGCCTTTAATCTCAGCACTTAGCAAGCAAAGTCAGGAGATCCATGCGAGTTCAAGGCCAACAGAAAGAATAAGTAAAAATTTATTTTAAGATGTATTTATTTATTTATTTTATATGAGAAGACTGTAGCTGCCTGTCTTTAGACACACCAGAAGAGGGCATCAGATCCCATTGCACATGGTTGTGAGCCAAGATGTGGTTGCTGGGAATTGAACTCAGGACCTCTGGAAGAGTAATCAGTGCTTTTAATTATTGAGCTATCTCTGCAGCCCATAAGTAAACTTTTTTTTTTTTTTTTTTTTTTTTTTTTTTTGGTTTTTCGAGACAGTGTTTCTCTGTGTGGTCCTGGCTGTCCTGGAACTCACTCTGTAGACCAGGCTGGCCTCTAACTCAGAAATCCGCCTGCCTCTGCCTCCCAAGTGCTGGGATTACAGGTGTGCGCCACCACGCCCGGCTCCATAAGTAAACTTTTAAAAGACAAAACTAAATATGTATTCAAGGTCCTTTCTCTATATTAGATGTTAGCTATCAGAACAAATGCTAAAAGTAACCATGAGAAAGGACAGAGACAGTGTGTTCTGTATTTTTATGCCACTACTGTTGCTCTAAGTAAAGAAGCTAGATAAATGGTGGGCCTTTAACCACTAACTTCTGTTTCAAGGGCTTTTGTGGGTTAAGTTCTGAGATGAGTTAGCTATTCTGCTAGACTAACTGCAGAGATTCTCCGCATGGATTCCGGAGATCTGAACTCAGGAGCCCACGCTGGCCTAGCCAGCACATTCCCTCCCACCGAGCTAACTCCCTTGCCTCTCCTTTAGATCTTAGTGGAGAGTAATGCCTGCAAATAGTACTTGATATTTGGTTATAGCCTTTACATTTTTATTACATACAGACTTAACTGAAAATTAGGAGTCTTATTCTCTTGAGTTAACGAGTGAGTGAAATACCATAAACAGTGTTAATATGCTAACAAGTGCCAATCATATAATGCTGTATAGTATTCTATTTTATATGTCATTGACTAGTCTCCTATTATTAGAATCTTTGGATTACATCATCTTACTACATTGTCTTAGATAATGCTGTAATATAATAATAAATTATATTCCCAAAATTGATATAAATGATAGGTCATCAAAGTAATTCTTCAGAAAGTTACTTTTTATTTCTTCTAGAAACATATACATAGGTCATTCATTTTCCACAATCATGCCAGCCTAAGTTTTTAAAAATTGTTATCATTTATTTTCCTTCTTTGAAGATATTCTGGGTCAGGGATATAGCTCAGTGGTAGAATACTTTTCCTAGCCCTAGCTGTGGTTCTTAGCACTATAAAATAGCAACTCTAATACCCCTTCACTCCCCATCTCTGGAACAGGATTTCTCTGTGGGGCCATGATGGTCTTGGAACTTACTCTGTAGACCAGGCTGGCCTTGAGCTCAGAGAGATTGTCCTGCCTCTGATGCCCGAGTGCTAGGAGAAAAGGCATGTGCCACCACTATCCAGCAAATATAACACTTTTGATGGGTAGGTAGGATCATAGTTTACAAGAAGAAATGTGTAATCAAGTCATAAAGAGAATGAAAATGGATTAATTTATTTATTCACTTCCCATCGCAATCATTGCCCCTCCCAGCTCTTCTCCCAGTCCCACCCTCACACCTATCAACTTTTTTTTAATGGCATGCTATTTCTTTTTTTTCTTTTTCTCTTTTAAATGATTTACTTATTCTTATTTTATGTGCATTGGTGCTTTGCCTACATGTATGTCTGTATGAAGGTATTGGATTCACTGGAACTAGAGTTGTGAGCTGCCATGTGGGTGTTGGGAATTGAACTCAGAGCCTCTGGAAGAGCAACCAGTGCTTTTAACTGCTGAGCCATCTCTCTAGTCGAGGATCCTCTAAACTTTTAAATGTGTGGTAGAAGACTACCAGACCTTAAAGAGTATCAGATCAATTCACAAAGTAACTGAAATTGAAAGACAACAAGTTTATGACCAGCAGTTTGCTCCTGTGGGGAAAGAACCACTGACTCATCTCAGAACTTAAACCACTAAAGTCTTAAGACGGAATATAGAGTGTGTAAGGCCCACCATTCATGCATTCTTAGAGTAATGGTGGATATAGTAATACAGTAACACAGCACATGCCATCTCAGTCCTCTCTGATGGTCACTTTGGGCATTGGTTCCAGTAGCTAGTATTTTCTGTTAGGAAAGATCTCGAATGCATACTTACTTTGTCTTCTTAATTTTTCCTTCCTCCCTTCCTTCCTTCCTTCCTTCCTTCCTTCCTTCCTTCCTTCCTTCCTTCCTTCCTCCTTCCTCCCTTCCTATCTCCCTCCCTCCTTTATTTTGTTTATTTATTTTTTATTTTTTATTTGTACTGGTTATGCCAGACAAGCATTCTATACTGAGCTGCATCCTAAGATAATATACATTATTTTTTATTTATACTTTTATACTAAATTACCTATCTTGACTTCTCTGTAAACTACCTTCTCACTTGTGGAATGGTTAAATCAGTCAGCCACATAGAGTCTCTAGAAGCATTAATAAAACTATTCATTTATTTCAAAAATACTTATTGAAGCCGGGCGGTGGTGGTGCACGCCTGTAATCCCAGCACTTGGGAGGCAGAGGCAGGCGGATTTCTGAGTTCGAGGCCAGCCTGGTCTACAGAGTGAGTTCCAGGACAGCCAGGGCTATATAGAGAAATCTTGTCTCGAAAAACCACAAAAAATAAATAAATAAATAAATAACTTATTGAGTACCTGTGTATGGCAGACATGGGCTTGGTCTCATAATTTATTAGTGAAAGAAAAAAAGTTTCTGCCCTCAAGTTTTCTGTCTTAAATGGAGCCTAACAGTAAGTGTATGCTAGACAATAGGAATAGGATCAAAGCCAAATATATGAAAAGTTCTGCTTATAAGGGGGCTGAGAGGGTTATTTTCAGTAAAAATATGCGATTTTTTTTAAAGTTCCACCCAAAGACGCAAGGAAATAACCACTTAATGTGGAAATAGCTATTTGAGGTAGAAATGTTCTAGCCAGGCGATTCAGGGCTCTGGAGGACTGAGTGCAGACGTGGAAGGAGTAAGTTCAAGTAACAGACTGGAGGGGCAGTCGGGGACAGACTGGGGAAGGCTCCGGCTCTCACTGTGAGGAAGGAGGGCCAGACACTTTCAGACATTTAGACTTATCAAAAAGGGTAAAATGTCATGGAGAATTCTTCAGAAATAGTAGGTTTCTGCATTGGGAAAGGTAAGTATAATTTGGGAAGCTTTTACGTGCCTTGGAAGTCCTCTGTGAGCATCTCAAGAAGTACCTGGACCTGACATTACATTATTCAGCAGTCAGCAGAGTCTGCAGAATGAGAAGAGCCAGAGTGATGCTTAGTATTACCTGGAGGCACATCAGGGCAGACTGGGTGCACAGCAAGGCTCTGAGGGAGCACCGGAGGGTCTGCAAAGAGAATGTTTGGAGGGGTTTGTATGGATATGAGACAAAGAGGAATCAAGGGACATTCAGATGGATAATAGAAGGCCCACTTTAAACATTTGAAAACATGTAGACCTTCTGCTAAACTTTTGCTAAATTTAAGAGTTTACAATATTACATGTAGAAGCTTGTTTCTATAATGTGGCTAACATTTTGATAGAAATAACATACTAATTAGTCTTTGATTATACAGACACCTATCTGGTACTACAAGAATGACTTCTTGTTTTTCTTGTGGAAAGTTGTTCTATTTAGGTAGAGTATAGATTTTGAAGAAATGATGAGTCTTGTGAACCGATTGGCTTTTCATGTATTATTCGGCTTCTAAATTTGATGATGACGTGTGTAGAAAGGAGCAAGACTTCTTATAGTATTAAAATCATGTTTAGCAATAGAGAAGAATTATTGACTAAATGCAGTTCTAGACTTCAGAAACCCATTTCAGACATGCTCTCTGCTGGTTAAGAGAGCCTACAATGGAAACAACAGCAGAGCCCTCAAACAAGAGGGAAGATGTACTTTCAGGAACCTGAGTTCCTTACTGAACTTAGTAGAATGGAAAGTGAAATTTGGGATTATTTCACATTGCAGGGAATGGGGGTATGCATAGGATACCTCAGATCATATAGTTTTTCTGAAGTAGCCGAGGCATAAAGGCTTCTCCTCTGCTTTTAGTGAGGGCAGATGAAGAGTTGTGTGTAATGCTGGACCAGCTCCAGAGACTTTATTGTTTGCTGGTCGTCTCCTACTGTTCAGCTGGCTGCTTCTGATTTTGCTTTCTCTAGAGCCTCAGAGTCTAGGTACATATCTATTCTGTGAGTCTAAGGAAGCAATTTTAGTCTATAACAGCTTGGTTTTGATGTGACACATTTGAGTCTTTTAAAGTTATTGTGTGAGTGTGTATACACACTTACATGTATGTGCACTCTACAGTACATGTGTGGAGGTCAGAGGACAACTTAGGGAAATCAGTTCTGAGGAGTGAAGTCCCCTCAGTAACCGAGATGGTGAGGACTCTTCCTACTGAGGCATCTTGCCAGCCTTCACACCTTCCGTAGGGAAAGCCTGTTCCATAGTGAAAGGTGAGAAGCTGTGTCACAGACTTCCTAGCAGCACAGGCGTGTACTGTCTGCATGGGAGTATTCTTACTCTGGATGTTCAAAAACAAATTTTTTTTTTAGATATTCAGAAGAGCTCATCTCTAAGCAGTATACCTTTCTTCAAGCCTTAAAGGTATTTCTTATAACTCAAAGTAGTTATTTTCCTTGTTCTGTATTTTCTAGGTTTGAAGAAAAGGCCCAAATGGATCCCCTTAGTGCTCTGAAGTATTTACAGAATGATCTTTATATAACTGTGGATCATTCGGACCCGGAAGAGACAAAAGAGGTAAAGAAAGATGGGTAAAATTCAGAAATGGAATATTCTTTTAAATATTTTTCTAGTGTAAGTGCTTAAAGGAAAATTAAGAACTGTGATGCACTGCCCTTAAGGATACTCAGTTGGGTAAAATAAAAGTGAAAAGCTATAGTGCTTAATGCCTGCAGTCCAGCGTCAGGAAGGTTGAGGCAGGAGGATTGATCGATAATTAAAAGGCTAGCCAAACTGACAAGGTATCTCATTACACCATCTATCTGAGAGGAAAGAAAGAAATTGAACAGGCAAATTTGATTCATTCAAAAATAATTTTAGGTAAAAAATTTAAAATTAGATGTTAGTATTTATTGAGGAAATTTTTTAAAGTCTAGTTTTTATAGATCATATGTAAAATCATGAAATACATGTTTTTCTGTTGATATTCAAGATCTTTCAGAAAGAGAAATTAAACTTCCCTTGTTTGTATAGAGGAAGTAGAAAAAGAGGGAGGTTGGCAGGTTTGGAATACTTGCAGTGTCAATATTTGTGAGAAGGTTCTAGCAGTGTAACTTGACTATAACCCCGTAGCTTCATTCATCTAATTCCTATCTGCTGTGCAAGCATGTCTTCGGCGAGTCTTATGGTCTCTCTGCAGCAGCTTTGGAGATCGCTGTCTTCTGCTTGCTGTTTTCCTTCATTTCAGCAGTGTCTGACCTGCTGAAGTCCATTTTGTCCCTGGACTTGAGCTCGAGTGTTGGGCTGCACTCTGGTCCCTAACCTTTTCCTTGCTCAGTGCTACTTTGCTTTGGCTTGTAACTGTAATATCAAGCACTTTTCTTTCTTCAGTATTGACATGGATTCTGGTTTAATGTCAGATTCTTCCAGGCAGCAGTATCATTGTGTTTTTATGGCAATAAAACCTACGTATCTTCCTCACCAAAACAGAGGGACACTCTCTCCTAGCCTGCTGAGAAAATAAGTTCTGACTTTCTCACTCGGATTAGTTATAGTTTTTCATGGGATGTAGAATTAAAAACCTACAGTTTAGAACCATCAGTTGGTTACAGTAAGTTGCTTTTCTTTGATATCTTTAGAAATGTGGGAAATTATTGTAGTTTTGCTGAGAAAGAGTATGTTTGGTTTAATCAGGTAGTTATACATCAGCGAACATTTTGTTACCATGCATTTGAGCATTCTAAATAAATGTTTTTGTATTTTGTCCATGTTCTATATAAAGTGACCATAACTGACACATGCATTTTCCCCTTATTTTTAAAAACTAGACCAAAACAAAGTATTTCAGAGTAAATAATTTCAGCTGTGGGAGCTGTAAGTAGGTCAAATAAAACATTTTGTTCTTAGAACTGATGGGAAAAAAAACAGAATACGGAGCTATTGCAAATTCAGACATAGGCATTTTAAAGTATTGGTAGTCAGCTATAATATTTTGTGAATCATATTTTGTGTGATACAGGTTAAAAGCTTAAGCAAGAGTTGTTTAGCCCTAGAAGTTAGTAAGATGGTACGTTCTTGTGAACATCAGAATTGTCTCTAAACTTGACACTACCCCTCAAGCTCTGTTCTTTGTGCATGTATAACAGAACACAGGAGACACTTGACACTGGGATTGGTGGGGTTGTCGGGCTGTAGTGTGATTTCAAAGTGGAGAATCAGCTTTAACTTTTAAACTACTTTATAATCCAAAAATCTGAGTAATTTTTCCCTGTGTGTATGTTTTATGTTTTATGCATTTTTATCATTTTTAACTTCTCATTAGCCAACAGTATTTTGTGTTAGCCAACAGATGTGGCTATTTTCATAGGATTGGGATAGTAACTATTGCCTACCATTGCAAATCACAGCGTGCCTCTTTGTTTCCTTCACTCTCTAGAATATTGGTTCTGAGTTGCTGATGATCTTGCAATAAACTTGATTCAAATTGTATTGGTTGCATGCTTTTGTAAATCTCAGAATCCTGTCTATTGTTTTTTTTTTAAACTAATAAAATGGAATAGTTCAAAACAACCACCAAAAACAAGAAACAAATAAAAATCGTGGAAAAGAAACAGGATCAGCTAGTAAGAGAGGACCTATGTATGTATACATTATATACATGTATGAAACATGATGAAACCTAGAGAGGACCTGTGTATACATACATTATATACATGTATGAAACATGATGAAACCTATTATGTAATTAAAATGATAATAAAATGACATTATTTTTTCTAGAAAAGGCTTGAGAAAAAAAAAGCCAAAATCGAGCCTGCCATTTTCAAAAGGACATTAAAATAAAACAGTGGGGAAAACAAGTTTTCAACTACTATACAGCGTTCTGTACTAATTATACAATTCTCTTATATTTCCAAAATATTACTCTCATTCATTTATTGATTGCTTACACAATGCCAGGCATTCTTGGCATAGGAATTATATTTATAAACAGAACAAGATCCTAGTCTAGAAGGTGCTAATTACATACCTTACTGTAATTTGTAAGCAAATTACATGCCTTCCTGTAACTTGGCTGGTGGTCTGGAAGGATGCTGGTGTGGAGAGGGAAGGAGCAGTGTGGAGCCACACCCAGAGCTCCGCACTGGAGATCTTTCTTTGTTCACTGTGGCGTGGCTCCTTGTCCTCAGGTAGGAGGATCCTGACTGAGATAGGAGCCTAATTTGCATATGACCAGTTTGAACTAGCCATGGGACTACCATCTTGAGGTGTTTAGGTGGCAGTTTAACATTTGAGAAGCTTGAGAACGAGGTCTGTAATACAGTTTGGTATTAGTTAAAATGATACCAATTTACTCTGTCATTTGTTAGAAGAACAGATTTCTCTGTAACTTCACCATAAGGAGTTAGTGAAGTTTAGTTTTCATTTTAAAGGAGTTAGAAAAACTCAAGATAAAATAGAACATTAGTGAAATAGAAAGCATGCTATAAAAATAAAGTATCAATATAATGGTAGTATAAATATAGTGGTAGCTTTGAGAAATTAAAATGGATAACCTCTTATTAAGATTCATGAAGAGGGGACTGGTAAGATTGCTCAGTGGTTAGAGCACTGACTGCTCTTCTGAAGGTCCTGAGTTCAAATCCCAGCTCTACATGGTGGCTCACAACCACCCTTAACGAGATCTAACACCCTCTTCTGGAATGTCTGAAGACAGCTACAGTGTACTTACATATAATAAATAAATCTTTTTTTAAAAAAATTCATGAAGAAAACATAAACTGTCAACATTACATGAAAAAGTGAAGTCACTAGAACCCCAGCAGTATGAAAAAAGTAGCAAAAAGATGCAATAAAAAATGTTGTCAGCACACTGAGAAACTAGGCAGATTCCTTAAAACATGTAATTTACCAAAACTCACATTAGAAGAAATGAGATCTTAAAGAATTCTACAATTGTTACATAGTTTCGTTTGTAATGAAAACTGGTTTTGGCACAATACTTCAGCCTCAATGTCTCTATAAGTAATTTTATTAATCATTCAAGAAACAAAATTATAATTCTACATAAATTCTCAGAAATTAGATGAAGATAATTCCTAAATCTTTAGGTGAATTCAGCAAAATTCTGCTGTGAGAACTAAACAAAGATATTACAAGCAAAAATATAGAGACTGGGACTGGGAAGGTTACTCCCAGCAGATGCAAGAGCACTTGCTGCTCCTGCAGAGGACGCGGGTTCCATTTGAAGCACCCACACATCTGTAACTCCAGACCCAGGGCGTCCAGCATCCTCATCTGGCCTCCAGGGACAGCAGAGAGACATGCAACCAAAACATCCATATGCATAAAACAGTAAAAAATAATTTTAAAAAGAAAGGTAGGTCTGAAATATATGTCCCATTTTGGATTTCTAAAAGACACTTGGCCCTTACAGACATTTGTGTGTAAATATTATATGAAAACTCAAAGGCGTCCAAGCGGAGGGAGCTGGGAGGAGCTCAAGGGCAACATGGTGGAAACTCTGTTTCATAAAATAAAAATAAAGAGGAGAAAGCAGCATGTTTTTAAATCTGAATGTGGTCAGGGGTTTTGTTTGTTTGTTCTTTGTTTTGTTTTTCCAATATTTGGTGTTAGATCTGAACAATGCAGCATAAAAACAGGCTGCTAATGAATGTAAAGTCTCAGGAGTTGTTTCTCTTAAGTGTGATAGCTGGCTAATTTGCCTTTTTTTTTTTTTTTTTTTTTTTTTTTTTTTTTTTTTTTACAGTTTCAACTCCTGGCCTCAGCTCTGTTCAAATCTGGCTCAGATTTCACAGCTCTAGGTAAGCATGCCAGCAGTTTATCTTTTCACACTAACATTTGGTTGGATTTTGGTCTCTTGTATGGAACATAAGGTGAGACATAGGTCCAAGCAAGTGCACGCGTGTTTCCTAGCTGCTAAAGGATCCTGAACTTCTCCGGCTCCACTCGCCAGCCCTGGCCTGCAGTTCGCAGTTCCTGTGCCACTCGGTGCCGGCAAATGGCCGCAGAAGCACAGTGGTCTCTGCAGCGCTGCTTTGGAATGGCGCTTGATCGAGTGGGCTCACTTCCCCTTGTTCTCAGGGGTGTTGTGTTGTGTCAGGAATTGGTAAATGGGGTGGGGAATGAAATGTTTTGAAAGTTAACAAAAAAAAAAAAATCTTTTTTAATGAAAATTGTTACTTGTTGATGAATTAAATTCCTTAAGTTCCCTTTAAGTTTTTCCCCTCAAACGTCTCAGGAAGTAGTCTACATTAAGACTACTACTTATTTAGTTGTAATGGTTACTTGGAAAAAATTTTGGTGCTAGGAATTGAATGGTATTAATGAATGACTAACTAAAGTTATAGAATCCCAGTAGTACAAGAAATGATCACAAGAATTTTAAGATTAACTACATAAAGTCAAGTTGCCTTCGCACAGATAAAGAGTATCAGCATAATTAACAGCTTATAGAATCTTTGAAAATCTTCACCAGCTGTACTTCAGGCCACTAGAATATATAAAAAGCTGCAGAGTTTCAGTACACATACACAGAAACATAATAAATTAGTTAGTTAATTAATTATGCCAACCAATAACTGGGCTAATGAACTGAACAGACAGTTACCAAAAGAAGAAGTGCAAATGACCAGTAAATGTTTTAATTAAAAGTTTTCAATATAGTTAGCTCCCAGAGAAGTTAAGTGTAAATGGGAAATGCTTTGAGACTCCACTTCACTGCAGTCTTCACAGGGAAACATGAGACCAAACTCTGGCAAAGGATAAAGGGAAAGAGGATCCCTTTTTCAGTATTCGTGGGGATGTAAACTGGTGCAGCAATTACTGAAACTAATGTGGTTTCTCAAAAGCTAAAAATAAAAGTATGATATGATCCAGCTACATCATTCCTGGATGTGGACCCAAAGGATGCTCAAAGGTATCCCACCCCAGAAATACTACACATCTTTTTTCATTTCTGTTCTATTCACAAGGAAATGCAACCGCCTTAAGTGTCTGTCAGCAGATGAATAGATAATAAAAGCGTATTGTATGCACACATGCAATCTTCAGTCATCCATAAGGAAAAATGAAATTCGCAGTAAAATAGACAGAACCAGAAAATGGTTCCTAAGTGAGGTAACTCTGACTCAGAAAGACAAGCACTATGTTGGTCATACACAGATCTTAACTTGTAAGTTTCATGTGTTTATTGATAGAGGAGATGCCAGAAAACTTAGAAAGGAGCAATAAGAGGAGAAAAAGAGGCATCAGGAAGGAAGGTAGGAGTAAGAGAGCACATGGGGTCTAAGAGTTGAAGGGAGACCCCGGGTCTCAAGGGGCAGGTGGAGAGCACGGACGGGAGGATGCAGAGGACCAGGCAAGCCAGGAGTGGATGAGAGCACCAAGAGGAGACCTGTGCCTTTGTAACGCGAAGTGTGTGGGGGGGGAGGCTAAAGTAGACTATCATAAAATTAAGTCTGGTGGTTCTATAGAAGTTTCAGAAACCAGAGTTTTATGCTGGTGAGTTTTCAAGGGTGTTTTTATTAGGACAGCTCAGAATAGGCAGGCAGCTTCAGTCTTTACCACAGTTCACTTTTTTAGTTCTACACTGGCCTAGGACTACAGATTCATTCTTTCTTTGAAACATAAGAAACTGTAGCTCTGAAGTTGGCATTGTGATGTATAATTATACATACATACTAACCCTGTTGAAGTACAACAGTTGTACAGTAGTGTACATGATATACATATTGCTCTCTTATTTGGAATCAGATGACTCCTGGATAGCCTTAGTTTAGTTTTTAAATTGGTGGTTCTTTAGTTTTTGGCTAAAAGTAAATGATTTTCAGAAGAAAAAAAGAACATCACTATGATTCTAGTGCTGTTCCCTGGGATGGGAAAGAGTAGCAGTGGTCTCGGGATTTTTGCCCACCTTTTTCTGTAGCAAGTAGTTGAGACATCTCTAACAGTTAAGGTAATGCTGGTCTTCACTTCTAAAACTCTGGAGTATGTAGGACTCCACAAGTTAAATTAGCAAGCACTATAAAAACATCACTGCAGCCGGCGTTGGTGGCGCACACCTTTAATCCCGGCACTTGGGAGGCAGAGGCAGGCAGATTTCTGAGTTCAAGGCCAGCCTGGTCTACAGAGTGAGTTCCAGGACAGCCAGGACTACACAGAGAAACCCTGTCTTGAAAAACCAAAAAAAAAAAAAAAAAAAAAAATCACTGCAGTGGGTGAATCTTTAGGCTGCAAAACATTGCAGCCCTGTCATGATGAAAAACTAGGAGAAACTAGGCATAAGCATTGCTCGTCAGCTCATACCTCTCATAATCTTATCCTTTGACGCAGACATAGTGGTACCCAGTTGTGATTCTGCCATTCATTTGAAGGAGTTTGTGCCTTGATATGTACAGAGAGCACAGCCCAGGGCCAGTACTGTTATGTATTGATGGACAGCACTAAATTGTCTTTGGCTAGTGTTTAGCCATTAAGACAGGACTTTCTTGACAATGATTAAATAGGTTAGGATTGTGTCAGCAAATACTTTTACCATTTAGCTTAATTCTTTTCTCCTGTTTTCTGCCCTGCTCCCTGCCAGAGAATATATTTTGTTAAGAACAGTTTGTTTTCCTTGGAGTATAAATAGCTTATTCTTAGTAGGTCCTCTCCTCTCTCCAGCAGTCACTGTCTTCTCGTGGTTAGTACAGAGTGGGAGAAGTGAGAGGGGCTGAGGAGCAAGAGGCTTGGCACGGGCACTGCCGCGGGGTCAGGCGAGGGTCAGCGAGGGCCCTGGATTCTTGCCTGTCAGTGTAACCTTGATTTCCTCAGATGAAGTGAAATGAGAACTGTAACCAAGCTGTGCAAATGCATGAGCCCAGAGTGTGTCCTTCTCTGTTCTCTCTCTAAGCCTAGGCCTAGAAGCTTCTAGTCTCCATACAATCCTCCACGCTGACTTAATTCAATCTGGCTTTTCTGGGCTTCTGACTGAATTGCCCTGCCTGGCCTTATACTAACTCTGGTAATATGTTCTAATCTTCTGGCTGTTTCTCACTCTCTGGTTCATTCTGTCTTCACCTGTCTCTAGTTTGTTCTGTCACCTGACTCTAAAACGGCCACACACGCACGCAGCCACACACATCCCACACACTGGACATCACACACCACACTACCTTTCTTTTTCTCTCTCTGCTCTAAAGTAGCCTCTTCTTGTCTGATCTCATGAAGAGTTGGGCATATCCTATCTCTGACTCATTCTGTCAAATCTTTTTCTGATTCATCACTTTACCCCTCAGTTTGATTACACTTTCAAACATGGCTGCTTCCATATACAAACTAATCTTACTTTCATTATTGAAGATTAGAGGTGTGTACTAGAGCATGTTTGTATTTCAGACAGATTATACTGTAATCTAGGGCGTGTCTGCATTCTGTCTGGATCATATCGTTGGATGTGATCCCTTGGCAGAGCAGCCATGTTGCTGGATTACAATTCCCCTACACCCGTGCCTTTTACATATATTGAAAAGGAAAATACTGAGTATAGATTAAGTGTAGGGTCCTACTCTACCTCTGTATTTATTCAACACTACTTTGTAAAGAGACGTGTTGATATATTTGATTCTGATTATTCAAAATAATTATGTTTTATAACCCACAGGGACAATGCATTAGTGAAGGCAAGTTACTGCTCTTGTGGAAAATTCAGAGAATTAGGTTTCTGCAAGACTCTCCAACAGACTATTGCTTACATTGATTTCTCGGTTTTTCTATTTAATTCCTCCTTGTTTAGTATACATTATTTATTCTTCAGCGTTGAACTCATGGTCAGGAAGACCAATGCCCTTACTAGAATGAAGCTTGTTAACCTGTTCTCTCTGAAAGGCATCTCACACCTTCCTACTCTTAGAAACCTAGACAGCACTAGCCTGCAGCTCGAGCACAGTAAGTGGTAGGATCACCATCAAACATCAAAGAATTTGAAAAACGTGCCTCCAAGCAGAGCGTGAAGTGACACCTGTGTCTGCTTGAGACCTGAAACAAGAAGGCCGACCTCAGCTGGAGTGTGCTTCCGGGCAGCTCTGCTGCTGCTCTGCCCCTTCTGTAAAGCTGCATACATAAGCATATGATTTTGACTATGCTGGTTTTGTTACATAGTATAAAAACATACCCTACAGCATAACTCTGCTTTTGTCCTTATGAAGGGATGGATACTAGGGGCCCTCCACAGATGAACAGTTCATCTGATGGGAGTGTAAGTTTCAATTGTTTTATTGGTAAATAGTGATGAAAATAAAGGTACTTCTGAGGCCTAAATGAGCAGAACATTGTCCTACACACTCCGTAAATGCAATACGAGTAAGTAGAGGGGCCATAGAGTCTCCTCACCCATGGTCCGAGTGACCTCATTACACAACTCAGTTTCTTAAGTGACTAAGAATGCAGTTTATATGTAAAGGCCTAGAAATGGTACATTGGCAGTTAATGTAACTGATTTTGGGTTTCTCAGATAATTTGCTACTACAAAGAATCATGACTCTTTGGGAAAATGACTGACTCCAGAGCAGTGTTAAGAATAAGATTGAGGGCTGGAGAGATAGCTAAGCTCTTCCAGAGGAACCAGTTTCAAATCCCAGCACCCATATGGTAGCTTACAAATGTCTGTAACTCCAAGACCTGACATTCTTAAACAGGCATATATGCTGGCAAAACACCAATAAACATAAAATGAAAAAATAATTAATTACAAATTCTTTTTTAAATGAATAAGTTTGAAATCTTACTGTATAGAAAAGTGAAGAAATGCTCAAAAATGGGTGGGTCTATTTCTGAGTCAAGTCTGAAATGATGTGAATGTCAGAATGAGCAAGAGAAGAACTGAGGGATGTACTGACCAAACAAGTAAGTTAAACAGAATGCCAGTTGGAAAGAATCACAGTCAGAGTGTCATGGTGTCTCAGATAATTGCTTTTTCAGTAAGAACCATCAGTGATTACTAAATCATAGGTCCTGGGGTCTTGAGAAACACAGTATTTATACAGTGTCAAACAATCTCAGAGCCGGGCGTGGTGGCGCATGCCTGTAATCCCAGCACTTGGGAGGCAGAGGCAGGTGGATTTATGAGTTCGAGGCCAGCCTGGTCTACAGAGTGAGTTCCAGGACAGCCAGGACCACACAGAGAAACCCTGTCTCAAAAAAAAAAAAAAAAAACAAACAATCTCCCCATTAATAGTTTTAATTTCAGAGGTAGAAAGTTGATCAGGGAAATTTGGCATAGGCTGAGTTAACTGTATGATCACAGTTAATATTGTCGGTACTGGTCCAAACTGAAGACCATGTGCTTTCTGAGATAATGCACTGAGAAGAGCACAGAGTCACTCTGTAGTATTCCACCAGACTACATAACCAGCAAGACAAAGTTAACCAAATTTAACACACACTATATGACTTTTCTATATGGTTCAAAAATATCCATGCCATTAGAAAACAGTAGCTGCAGATCCGATTCAGATCAAGGAGACTTCGAAAGCAAATGCAGTATGTGATCTTGGATTAGAACTTTGGTTAGAGATAAATGAATAATAAAAAGATTATCAAGAGGTCAGTGTTACCTTTCCTGAGTTTATACATAGTTAGGGTGGAGATGCAGCTCAGTGGTAGGGCACTGCCATGTGCAGTGTCCTGTATTCATTCCCTAAGGCCACCAAAGAATATGTGTGGGGCGGGGCGGGTGGGAGAGGATGGTTGTGAAACAAGTCCAAGAATTCAGGAGTGAGGGTGTGTAGACTCCCCAGGTGCCTCCACACAAAGATTAGGAGTTAGGCGTGTATGCATGCACAGCGTGACAGTGTCAGGTCAGACACTGACGACAGACTCATCGGAGGGAAGGCGGGCTCTGAAGGAGTGCACAGTATACTTTTGAAACCTCTGTGTGTTTGAAATGTTTTGAAAGTAAGGCCATTTGGAAAATTCAGAAAAAGCATTAAAAAAAAAGAATTATAATCTTACCTTCACAAATAAGCTTTGTTAGTATTTTGCAGTATTTCCTTCTATTCATTTCTGTGATATGATAGTAGACTTTGGTAAGTTATGCTCAAAGGAAGAAACATTTCCCCCTCAAACTTAAAACAATAATGATTTTTTTAAAAAATAAAAAGGAATGAACCATTCTTGGGCCATTGTTTATTTCCTTCCAGGAAGCTGGTATCCTTGGCAGTGTTATGTTCTGTTTCTATTCTTTACAAGATTAAAACAACTTGGATCTAAAAACGTTGAGTGGAATTGGTCCAATTTGCATTTTCCCTGAACCATCACAGCCATGGTGGTTCTTTTTCTGATGGCACAACAGTCTAACGTGTCCCAGCGAGCCATTCAGTACAATGGGAAAATCACTTACCACTAAGCATTTCATCTGAGGGCTGGAGAGGTGACTCAGCTGGTAAGAGCACTGCATACTCTCCCAGAAGACCCAGGTTCAGTCTCTAACACCCACGTGGCAGCTCACAGCTGTCTGTAACTCCAGTTCCCTTCCACATCCTCCCACACACATACATGCAGGCAAACACCAATGACAAAATACTTAAGTATTTAAGTTGTATGTTAGAAATCTGAAACAACTGAGATCAAACTGACCAAAATGGGATATTGGTTGCTCTGAACTTGAAAATAAATGTTTGCTAGATGTAAATAAAGGGAGGAGTCCTTTGTCTTAACAAACACCATCTTGTAAAAATGCCTTCTACCCTCTGGTATTTATTTGCACAAAGCACTTAATTATTCTCATTAAACTGCTTAGTATGGAACCTGCTGCACAGTGACATAATAATGGCGTTTGCTAGGGTGCCCTGTGCTGCACTCACATTTCTCTCTGGGTTGTCTGTATGTTCACTCAATTCTCTGATAGTACGTCCGCCTCTAAAGACCTTTCTGATTTTAGTCTGCTTTCTTAAAGATCTCTTAATTGTAACTTTGTTCTATTTTTATTACCCTACCAAAAATATTAATGGATCAGAAGCACTAAAGAGATATAGGATGGAATCTGCTTAATGAAGTAGTAGAGGAATAGTCTAGCAAAGGAGAGATGAGAAGTCGGCTTTGATTACTTCAGAAACAGTCTTTCTGCTAGGTATTTTCATGTAATTGCATGTAATCTGCATGATAGTCTGTGAAGTAAACTGGCTTCACAGATGTGCATCAGTGAGGAAGTGGGTGCTAAACACCAAGAGGCTGATCTAATAGTGCCTAGTCCACACTGCTGCTAGGTCAGGGGTTCTCTACCTTTGGTCCTGATCCTTTGTGGGGGCAAATGACCCTTTCACAGAGGTCACATGACCTGGGGCCATCAGAAAACACAGGTATTTACATTATGATTCATAACTGTAGCAAAATTACAGTTATGAAGTAGAAATGAAAATAATTTTATAATTGGGGAGGTTCACAACATGGGGGACTGTCTCAAAGGGTCGTAGCATTAGGAAGGGTGAGAACCACTGCTCCAAGTGCGTTCTCTAAGTGAGGTGGAGTTTTAAAGCCTATTTTGATCTTCCCATTGTACGTGACCAACATCTAAGTAGTAAACGCTAACTTTTTTGTTGTTGTTGAAGTTTTGAAATAATACATAAATTTGTTTTATTTTCTTCACCAGGCTTTTCAGATGTGGATCACACCTATGCTCAAAGAACTCAGCTCTTTGACACCTTAGTAAATTTCTTTCCTGACAGCATGACTCCTCCTAAAGGCAACCTGGTCGACCTCATCACACTGTAAACTGGGGAGTCAAGTGAGGAATTACTGGGCTCGAAAGTGGAGACAGGAACCAGAGTTGGTTGTTTATGTGGGCAGAGGTGACGTTGCAGTGACTGAGGACTGCATCAGAGTTTAGAAGGATCCTTATTATCACAAGTTTTAACCCTCTTCCTTCATACCTGACCTCAATCCCCCTTTCCTCATATTCCTACATTAGGCTAATAAAGTGAAATTGATATACTTCCCATTTAATTATGTATATTTTTCTTTAGCCTTTAAGAATTAGCAAGTATCAATGAAAACTAGGCATTTTTCTGGTTTCCAGGTTTTCAAGTTTATTTTTAGTTAAGAGAACAGCACTATCTGTGTACTCGGTGCTGGAGGAATTTGGGGTTTTGCTGTTGGGTGTTTAGCCTTTGTTTCCCCTTTTTTCTCTTCCCCTTTCCTTTCCCCACATCAGCACTATTATGAGCGCTGTCTCTGATTTACCCCTCATCCTAACAGGCGTGCCGCCCTGTGGGACACGGGCAGTGTATGTTTAGGTGATGAGTGGTTGTTGACTTTTCTTGTACTAAACATAGAACAGTTAGAGGGCTTGAATTTATACTTTTTGCCATACCACCAAAAAGCAAAACTCAAGATTGGCCCAGACACCTGATCAGAAATTGATATTTCTGTATTGATATTCTGTAGTGGCCATTACAGTAGTCGTTGGCATAAAATCACAGAAACCTGAAACCAAGGCTTTTACGCAGAAATGTTAAGAGGTGTTCCAGATGACCAGCCTGAGAGGTGCTGTCCTGCCCGCTGTCTTCACTGATATCTTTGTAGAGATTGTAAAAGAAATGACTCTCCCTTAGAACTGTGCAGAACCCACATTGTCACTCTCCTGAGTGATCTTTTTGTCATAGTTTTATCTGGACAGTAGGTTCCAGAGCTGTGCTTTCATACTTTCCTGATATGTGACCCTACTATTTTGAAGAGTAATAGTTTGTGGTTGTCTTTTTGGCATACAACTTACGGGCATTTTAGTAATAAGCATGTGGGCCAGACTTTTTTAAATGGAAAAAAAGAAAAATATATAATACCAAGAGTTTTTCTTTAAACAGAAAAGTATAACAGTTTGCCCTATTCATTGTTCTGGTTTTGTACATACAGGAACAGGAGCATACCTTCATAGCAGATGTTGGGGAATGTAGCCTAGGAAACCCACATCTGGTTAGTTAGCATTCACATTTGCTCAGAAGTGTGCCATATGCAGCTGGTACCACGGTGTTGAAAGCAGGATCCGTCCTATCCATGTGCCAGCTATTGTGTGTGACTAGGAGTGTGTGACTGTGGAATTGACCTGTACTTCCAGAAGTGTCCTGTGTAGGAAGGAGACCTTTATACATCCTTCCCTCTGTCTTTACTTGCTCTTCTGGGTTTGCTTTTGAGGATGAGTGGGATTATATTTTTGCCAGTTGTAGGCTTTCTAGCCTTGCAAGCATCCCAAGGTAATCAGTAGTGACTTAATGAACATGTATGTTAGCACCTGACCCTGTCAAAAGTGTGCAGTATAAATTAAGAGGAACCAAATTGTATAAAATACATAATAAACATTTACCTGTACATTTCAGTAAATCCATTCTATTCAAAAACTTTACAGCTTCCTAAAGTGATTCTCCTAAGTAACAACCAAGAACAAGAACAAAAACCATATAGCTAACAGCGTAGCCTGGTGGATCTCATTTCAAGAAGACAGATGCAAATCAGTAGGTGACCATAACACATTTTTTTAAACTGGAAATTGCCAAAATATAGAGAGCTGTGGCTGAGTAAAGTGAGCTCTGGCCCCTGACAGTACAGCCACGTGGGGTTCCGCTGCCTGCAGCCTTGTCTGTGCATGCCTCCCCCGCCCTCCAAGGCTCTTCTATCAATTCCTCCGACTCTGATTTCCGTAAAATTCAATTCTTAACCTTGTTGATTCTTTGCCCCGGCCTCTTCTTTTTCTCTGTTTTTATAGTGCCTGCTTTAATTCCATCCTCTCACTTTTACTTAGTTTAGAATTTTTCATTTTTTACTACCACATTTAGATGGCTGACTCCCCGGAAGCCCCTCGCGGCCGCCTGAGCACTCGTGCTCCGAGCACAAAGGAGACAAGTGACTGACTGACTCGGGCGTCAGATCTGGGCCTCGGGCAGGTCACGGGGCGCTCCAGGGAGCACGTCAGGAAGTGTGTAGGGCTTACACATCCAGGACCAAAGTTGTCATCTGCTCACCACATTCCCCATGACAGCTCTGGCTGAGAACTTGTATAGATGTTTATAAGGGGGAACAGAGGAATGTTATAATTTAAACAGTAAAAGTTAGTATTTAAGGAACCAAATATGTGTGCTTTCCTAAAAATTTCTTATATATTCTGGCTTAGCCCAAAATTAAAACACTTAGCTGTAGATACGTTCATTAGTGGAAAACTGTCCTTGGCAGGGGCTCCAGTTCCAGCCTCCCCACCCCTCCCTTTCTAGCAGAGTATATGACTTTCCATCAGGAACAAGCATTGATACCTGATGCTACTTTCGCCCTGTGTTCTGTAAGAATTTGGATTATGTCACTTCACAAATGCATTTACATTTTACTTATGAAATAGCATGAGACCTTACGTGGCCAGTTTGTTTGATTCAGAGTTATGTCGTATTTTTACACACAAAGTAATTTAGAACTGAATTCCCACCTCTGTGCTAAAGGTGACAAACAACATTAACCTTTATCAGAGTCACCTGTTTTGATATGGTTTCCCTCTCTGCTAAAACTGACTTTTCTGTGTCTAAGGAGTAAAAGCTGATAGACGACATTGGAAAGTTGGGTCGGTGTTTGTTGTGGTAAAGTGTGTTAGGTTTAACACCCAATGCTTTGTTTATAAAACTATATTGAGTGGAATGTGTATTCTGTGTGTAAATGTTGGCAGCTTGCCATTCTACTGGCTCTGCACATCTGTCGTAAAAAGTGTTATATAGAAATGCACGTAACAGTCTCATGTGACAGAACAGGCTTCAAGTCGGTCTGTAGATAAAGCCAGCGGAGGGCCCTAACCGTCTAGTGAGAGACTGGGATTGTTGCTTACTAAGTCAAAAAGCACTTAAAAGGATGTTCCTGATTTCTATTCTCCAAGTTATAGTAAGTCTTATGGTAATTATATGAAGAAGTTACCTCCTCATTATTTTGTCATGTAGGAAAATTGTGAGTCATTTATTTCCTGTGACACAAGTCGAAGCTCTTGGCCGACTGTCATGTGACAGCTGGGGCTTCTGCTGTGAAGTGACTTCGTGGGTGGAAGTCATGATAGTGTGCACTTTAGACAGTCACAGAGCTCTTTAAAGATGCCCTTCCTAAGATTTGCTTTCTTAAAAATCCTGTTCATCTGTAGTCTCATCCCTCTGCAGAAAGTCTTGCCAATTTTCTTCAAGTTTTAGCTAGTCTGTGATCTAGGATTTACAGGCTCTATAAGAAAAAAATTCTATAGTTGCTGAAGGTGTGTCAAAGAGGTCTGTATATGACAATATTTACAGATTAAGATGTTGGGCTCTTTAATGCAGTTTTTGTTTTCTGTATTAGGCAAATAATACTAATTTTTATATGTGGTTTTTGATTGTGGGGGGATTGTCACTATAATTTGTCTTAATGTTGAAATGACTTGGCTATCCAAAGCTTCTAGTGTACATCAGGGGTGTGTGTGTGTGTGTGTGTGTGTGTGTGTGTGTGTGTGTGTGTGCGCGCGCGCGCCTCTATATAGAGATGTATCAGTTGAAGGTCAGAATTTCCTCTCGTGTTGAACTCCCGTGCCTGACGTACAGCTGAGTGACAGGATAGTTGGCTTGTCTACGGGGCGGGGTTATTGCAGTAGATTGTTTTCTTCACCAAATGCGCTTCTTGTTTTCTTATTAAATGCTATCTCAGATTTTATTTTTAGATGATTTTTTTAAGCTTAAATTCATTCTATTCACCAATTACTATGAATTGTGTTTCTATTTATTTTCCTTGGCTAACTTAACTTTATTCATTACTTCCTAGATTTTTCTATGGCACTGTTTAGAACTATTGTATTGCTTTAAAAAGAAAAGTTAAATCATTGTAAATCATATATGCTTCTGTTTATGATAAGAGAATAATGAAATTAAAAGTGTGTATTAGTAAAGAAGTAATAACATTTAGATATTGCTGTAAAATTGTGTGTGCCAATTTCATTTGGGGATAGTGATCACCGCTGTGGCGCTTTAACTGAGAAACCTGATTTAGCTTCTTTTCCTCGTTCTAGAAATTATTGTCAGAGAGCTATTAGCAGTATACAGAGAACTAGCTCATGGAGATCAGTGTGCTGCCACCCTTCATAGCTGCCGTTACCCTTTCTTGTTGTTGTATTTTAGCCAAGCCTTTTCTCTTCCTACTACCTCCATCAATAAATAGCGTCAATTTTCAGTTGAAGTTGAAATTTGTGCTAATAGTTGGCTTTTAGTGTTGCGCATGCTTTTAATCCCAGCATTTGGGAGGCAGAAGCAAGAGGATATGTGTGAGTTCAGTGCCAACCTGTCTACACAGTGAGTTCCAGGCCGACCAGGGCTGCATAGTGAGGCCCTGTCTAGGGTGAGCTGGGGGAGTGGAGATTTAATTTATGATGCAGTTTAAATACTAGAAATGACTTTTATTGCCACTAATTGATATTTCTTATTTTCATAGTTAAAAGTAATATAGTGATATAAATATCTCTTGCCTTCAAGAATATGAATTTTGGTACATGGGATGGCTCAGGCGTGTCAAGAGTTGTCAGGACACGCACATGATGGAAGTAGAGCACTGCTTCCCACAGCTGCCCTCTGACTGCACATGCACACACATACAAGATAAGGGAACACGTAGATGAACTTTGTAAAATGTTTAAATATGAACTTAGATTCAATTCCAATTTTTAAAAAATGCATTTTTAGTCATAAAGCTAGTGATAAAATTGATATAGTAACATGAATACCTTTTAACCTAGAAGTCCTTAGACAGTACAGTAAGACTTTCTAGTACTCAGGGAGAAATGCCTGCTGGAAAAATTCCTGCTACTGACTATCTTTTTCAAAAGTCACAGATCTTGAAGTAGAATCCAATTCAAATCGCAGAAAGCAAAGAATGGTTCTAATTTCTCTTCTGCATTCAAGATCTTTGTAAATCATGTCTGCAAATGTGCAGTCTCGTCTCCAAACCCTGCCAGGCTTGCTTGGAAACAGAACTCCATGTGGATGTCATCTGACAGCTATGCAATCAACAGCAGGAAAGGTGGTAGTGATGGGTGTTTAGTAAGGACGGGAACCAGTTCCGAGGCTTATGAAATTGTGTGTCTTCCTTTCCTCTGCTACTCAGAGAGCTCAGTAGCTGCTATGCATGCATGTGCACTGTCCCAAGAATTGTGACTCGGCTGTACTTACCCTCAGGAAGAGCGCTACAAAGAAGAATGAACATGTGCTAGCAAAAGAAAAAACTGGAATTTGAATGTTCCCAAAGTTAAGCAAGGCAAAAAGCTCACCATTGTTAACCTAGAATAATTCTACAGACTTAGTAGTAAGAAAACAGTTTTCAGAGGAGGTCAAAGCTTGTGTTTTTCTGAATAGTCTTGGGAAAGTAGCAGTTTTTAGGTAGTTAACATTCTTCTTGAAAATACAGAACTTTAAAAAAGCCCAGTGTTACCTTTAAGTTGTAAAACTTGGTAAGTACTTTCCTATGTATGGCCAGTTCCCTGATAAGCCCAAAGGAGAAAACTATTAATGAACCATCTCATCGTGCAGTGTGGGGGCGCCCAGGGACTTGAGTAGTTTTTGCTTCTGAGCTTTTACTGCAGCACAGCCCTGAACTGTCCTGCCCCTGCCAGCCTCAAGCCCAGCAAAGAGTTTTGATACTTGAACTGGCTGCCACACAGGAAATCAGCCCAAAGACATCATCATCTTCATCTTCATCTTCATTTACTGCTTAGTAGGAGTGAGTAAGGGTGAATTCCCAAAGAACCTCTTGGGAACTTCATTTCTCTCCTGTCAGCAAGTCTCAAGAAAGCCTCATGTTACTAGGTTGGTGTTCGTTTACTAAACCCTAGAATAGGAAGAAAGTGGTTATTTATACTTCAAAACCATACAGTTTTCATTCCTAAAAATGAGTTACTCTTATGGCTCTCCCTCATTAGTTCTGAGTGATGCAGCCATCTAGTAATGTGACGCTCTTAGGTGTTCTACACATCTGTATAGTGTGATGAGGCTGGAGAAAGAACCTGGAGTTTGTGCCCGGTCCCTTTACAACTGGAAAAGCTGTTCAGACTCTGTTGCAGCCAAAGACTAGAAACCATCCAGGCCATTGGGCCTGTATTTGCGAGTGACCTTTAAGTACGTTGCTGTGCAATTGCTGCATTGGAGCAGTGGCCCTGAAAACAGCTGTGTGCAGCTTCTCGTTTTCTAATGTGCCCATTTCTGAAGTCACAGAACACTTGTACCTTTGCAAAGGGTATTATTTTTGCATCTACATGTCAGTCATGCTTGTGAGAACACACGGAAAAATTGATTTTCAGCCCAACCCACTTAATGGTAAATGTCAGACTCCAAAGTAGCTGATGTGCGAGAGAGTTTCTATGGGGAGGGAACACACATGCAGCAAGCACACAGGGAAACTCACAGAGAGCAGGGGGACTTGGGAGGCTGAAGCCCCAGATACAATTTTTTTTTTCTTTTTGTTTGTTTGTCTGTTTGTTTGGTGAGAGAAAAGGACCGCGTGCTTGCTGTGCTTCGGAGGTCACTCGTGGGCAGTGCTGCTCCCTTCCTAACTGTCCCTCACTCTGGACAGACTGCCGCCCTCGCGCTTCAGGTGCTCTGCCTTTCGCCGTGTGTGCAGTGTCTTTAAACCAACAAGACTGAAGTATTAATTACCCTTCATGTCTAGCCTTCTGCTTATTTAGGTTGCAAAATCATGTGTTTTCTTTGAGCAGCTTTTGTTCAGGGGTCTGCATATGCACTTTCTCTTTTAGAAGCAAAAACCACCGCTCTAAAGTCACACATGGCTGAGCCATCAGCCTCACGGGAGTACAGGGAAGCCAAGGACCTTTTCCTTATCTTTAGTTTTGAGAACACGCAGCATTCCATCTCCAAAAAGACGTATTTGTAATCCACACAAGAAAAAAAAATGTTAGAATTTTTTAAAGTCAGCTTTTGTGAGTTAGAAGTATTTAGTGACCAGAACTGAAGATGCCATCTGATAAAGAGCTTCAGATCCAAAGCTTGGTGGAGATGAGATTAAGAAAGATAACAGCTTCCTGCGGAGTACAGCCTCATCTCCAGGCCTACCTCGGTCTGAGCTTAGCCCCTCTGGGTGAGGACGTCTGGCCTGGACATACCTTGGGTCAGCTAATTTACAAGCTAGGGTGTTAAGTAGCCTTTGTGAATTTGAATAACATTTTGCTATGCCTATTACAGAAAGCTGGGAAGTAACTAAACTGGCACAGACTCCCCACCCCCCTCTTTTGAGACAGGGTCTCTGTAGCTCTGCCTTGGAATTGTGTAGACTAGGCTGGCCTGGAACTCACACAGTTCCTGCCGCTACCTCCCAAGTACTGGCATTAAAAGTGTGTGCCACCAGGCCTGGCTAGTGCCCTCCCTGCCCCCGCCCCCCACACTTTTTTTTTTAAAAGACATTGTTTTTCTTATTTTTCCTTATCAAAATGGCCAAAGCCAGCGAAGGCTTTGAGCAGATGTCAGTAGCCTTTCTGCCGACTGCTTCTGGTGTGCAGCGAGGACTGGGCTGCAGGCCGCCGCCCTGCTAGGTGCTCAGGCATCATCTTGCCATACATACTTTGAAAAGTAGTCTCTGTCTCTAGTGATGAATGTTGGAGAAAGAAAACTCCCAGCAGCTATGGAGTGTTACTTGTTGAGGTTATTGGAAACTTCGTCCCTAAGCTGGATTCGTGTGGCCTGTAGGCAACCTCACAGGCATCTAGAGCATAGATGCACCGTACACAGACTCTGTTGGTGATGAACTTTATATATGGCCATACTTAACCCACACTTAGTTAAAAGAGGAGCCCATTTCCCTGGAATATCATGTTAAATGCTTAGAAAATAATATAGAAACACCAGCAAGGAACTAGGAGTTGTACAAGTTTGACAGTTCAGCTTTCCAATTAGAGTCTTCCTCTCGGCATGTTGCTGGGTTCTGCCCTCCACCCCTTCTGTGGCAGAGCACACCCCCAGACCGTGTCATCAGAAACAGTATCGTGGGATGTCTGGAAGACCGGCGTGTGAGCTGCAGCATTCAAACAGTGCTCTTGGGTCTGGCCTCATCCAGCTCTGTGAGTTCTGTCATCTTCCCCATCCCCAGGCTAGCGTGACCCGCTCTGGTTTATCTTCTTGTCTAATCCTTGTGGACTTGTTAGGATTTCTTTTCGGTAAAAGTAATTTTCTGACCCCAGGTTTGGTGTATGTTCTCACTCCTTTGTGAATACATAGATGAGTGGTCTCTGCTAAATAACTGCAGCTGGAGAATTATCTTGTATGTAATGTACATACGGAGAGTGTATTTTGTTCCTTTTCTTAATAAAAAGTTATATATGAACACGTGTTTGCCAAAATTACTTTGAAATTTTAAAAAATTACATCTATCAGGGAAGTCAGTAGAGTAGTTGGCCCAGCATGCAGGAGGGGTCAGATTTGTTCCCACTCCTGAGCTGCAGGGTGAGATGCACAGGTCTGTAACCCCAGGGTATGGATGGTGAGCAGGGTAGGGACTCAGGGTCATCCTTAGCTACATAGAGATTTTGAGGCCAACATGAGCAACATGAAACCCTCAAGTGTGTGAGTTGAGCTTTCAGAGATGGGACAAAGCTGGGCCACACAGCCCTGGGTGCTTTCCCTGAGACTGCACAGGTAAAGTACTGGACATGCTCAGAGTTTCTGGGGAGAAACACCAGCAGACTGTTTTGGGGGGGGGATTAATCTGCTGTCTGCAATCAACAATTTTTTTGTATGTGTATTTGAACTTGTTTCCTGGTTTTTAATCACACTGGTTTAAAAGCACAAGGAAAACTAGACTGAAACAAAATTAGTTATAGGAAAAGTAATAAAGGGAGAGATGCTCCTGCACTCCCAAGTTCAGAAAGTCTAGGTTTCTGTCTCAGCCGTGGAGGAGAATCATTAAGGGTCAGACCTAAAAGGTACATTCAGAAATAAACCAAGTGGAAGGTTAGGGTTAAGAGTTCTGGGGGTGGGCTGAGAAGGTTCCCTGCTCCAGGCTTTATGAGCCTGCATTGTCAGGGATGCATTCAAAGTGGGGCTTAAAACCAACCTCTTCCTGCACAGCTTCCAGTGCTAGGGTGTACACTAGAATGGCTCAGAAGTAATATTTCTTTGTGTTCTCAAAACAGGAAAACATGAGGTACACTGATAAGGCAAGAAATTGCCTTTCCTTGGTTAATCCTCCTGAGAAATAAAGGGATCAAAATGAGGAACATGCTGACACATTTGTCACTATCTCCTGTCAGGAAGATGGCAGTTAAGCAAAGCACACGTAAGCTGTCAGCTGTTCCTGTCCAATGTGCTCAGCTGCAGCTGTGTGGTCATACTGGCCACACACATGTACTTTCTCGTCAGAGGTCACGGAAGGGGGTGGGGTGGGGAGTGGAGGACTGTTCATGTCCACGACAGCAAACTTGTGAAGGTTCAGCTGGAAAAGGGGCGGCTCTGCTGTGGCTTGTGTGGTCTGCTCTTTCCTCTAGCTTTACCTGGCTGCGCCCTCCTCTGCAGTTTCCATTTCAGAAGAGTGGAGCTGTGAGGCAGCTGAGCATGCTTCAACTTACCCAGCCCTTTCTGCAGTGCCTTTGAAATCCACAGAAACCGTTGTGTGCACGGAAAAGCAGAACAGTCAAATACACTCTCGCCAGAGACACTCCAGTAACAGTGAAGAGAAAAGCCAGGGGAAATGGATCTGTCCCCTAAGCTGGAAAGCCTTGATGACTGGCAGAGTCCAAGAGAGGAGGACGTCTGGCAGTGTACACACTGTACAAGCTGGTACATCTGACCTGCCTCAACTCTACAAGTAGATACCAGCAGTCGGTCGTCTCTGTGAGACTAATGTCGGTTTCCTTTTGGGTTCAGAAGAGAGGTGGTTTGGGAAGGAGCATATAGGTTAAAAAAAAATCAACTAAGAGGACCTCTAGATTGTTAGGGCAAGAAGCCAGGTCAGCGACTACTTCGGAAGAGAATGGAGCCTTAGAACTAATTTTCGGGCTGTGGTAAACTGTGAGTCACTGTTAGAACAGTGTCCCTGAGCAGGGCCTTGGTCCTTGGGGAGTTCCTGGCATTTGGATCTTTTCTGTGTCTTTGGCACACTCATGAGGTTAACCTCAAAATACCCTGGCCCTAACTCTGTCCCACCCCTCTGGGTGTCACTTGTCTACCAGTGCACAAAAGAATAAGGAAAAAAGATCCATGGTAACTGTGGATATAATCCAGAAATGAAGTTTGTTTTTAGAATTCAAGTATGATGGTCGTATGGAGAAAAGAATCAGACACTCAAGAGAGAAAAGATGGAGTCAGGGCCTGGGCCATAGAGAGGAAGTCTGCATGAGGTGAAAATGTCCTGACTGCCGAGGTGGAGGCAGAGATGAGCCAGATATGCAGGGAGACCTTTCCCTGCTTCAAGCCGGTAATCTAGGGTTCGCTTGCCCTGAGAAAATGTAGCTGTTGGTAATGTGGCCAAGAGATGCATCCTCTTCACGCCCGTCAGCCCCATCGTTTACTGTGTGAGAAGACAAGCACAGCCTCTTGCAGCAACCTTCTCTGTGCAGAGCACAGCTGGTCTCTAGCGTGCTTGTTTCTGTCTCTTGGTGGTGGTCTCACACCCAACTGGCATGGCATCTCTCTGGTGGTGGTCACTTATCGTTACACTCCAAGTAGAAGTAGAAGGACAAATTTGTAGACGGTGCACATGGAGGGACACGGTCCTCTCAGGCTCTGGCCCTGGGGTCCCCCACTCCTTCTGGTATCTCCTCTTTCCCCCTCTACAGGTGAATGCAGGGGATGCTGCCCAAATGAGACCCAAGAAGTAGCCGATGCCCTCAGCTACTCAGGTATGTGGGTGAAGAATGTTAAGTCAGAGCAAAACACTAGGACGTGAACCAGCTTACACAAAAGCATTTTAATTGACAGTGTACAATTTTCCAAAATATACTTTATAAGAAAATGCAATAGTTAACTATAATCTCTCAATAAATTCCAGTGTACTTTAGACCCCTGTCCACTACAACATATACTCTCCCAATCTCCTGGGCAACTGGTTAACATTCACAAAGAAACAGAAAGGCCCCATGAACCAGCGATCCTGGCCAGTGGTGGGTTCTCCGCAGACCTGAGGGAAGCATCAGATGACACCTGACAGTGACAGCACCTGCTCCCCGTCCTCCCTGCCTTCGTCTGTGCCACTCCCTCTGATCCTAGTTCCACTGAACGTTCCTTAGGGAGTTTTCAAAATTATTTCCTGACAGGAAAAACAAAACAAAAAACCCCAAGCCCCCAAAATGTTTATTTACACCTTAGGCCATGTGATTCCAGAGCCCAGCGCATGGCTGTCTGTGTCCCCCGTGTCCTCCCGGCCCTCCGGGGTTAGCGTGGGGAAGGAAGGACTGGCAGGATCCTGCATTAACCTTGTACCTCCACGTTGCAGTCCTTTATCCCGGTTTCTGAGAAACATGCGGCACAGGGCGAGCAGTCTGGGCTGCATGTCTCCATCTTGTCTGTCCCTGGGGAGAGTCTTTGTGACTTCAGATGTGCTTTCCTGCAGAAAGACTGGACTGTGTCTCCAAAACTTCCCTGTGACTGTCACACCATTCTCACCTGCAGCCTGAACTGCAGTAGGATCGAGGCTTGTCTGGGGAGGAGCAAGGCTGGCTTTTAAAACTTTAAATCCCCTGTCTACAAGGCAGATGTGTTTGTTACCAGCCCGTCTGGTTGTGTTCTTCATGTTTAAAAGTCATTTCTACTAAATACATTTACATTCTTGTTCAGAAGTGGGGAGGGAGGCTAAGCTAGCAAATCTTTCCCCAAAGTATACTCTCCGAAAGTAGTACAGGGTAAATAAACATTGGCTCTTGTATTTACATTGTCAAAAACATGCATCAATCTTGTCAACTTCAACTTACTCTTCAAAGTTTCACCAGTGTATTATCCAAAAAGTAAGCAAACCAAAACAAAACAATAAAACCCAACTACCTGCTGGCTTTCTCTGTCAGGGACGGTAGGAAGCATGGGTGTCCTAGGTAACTCTAGAGCCTGATCCACCAGGCAGACTGCCCGGTGCCACATGCTCGGCTGACTCTGGACGTGCACCCGGAAGCACGGGAGCTGCTTTGGGTTTGTTCAGTCACAGCCATCAGGCCCTTGGAGTTTGCAGCTGGGGAAAACCATTTTCCACTGAAGAGCTCTGATTTCTCTTTGGTACAGCTGGTTCTAAAGTCGCCCTCCCTACCCCCTTCCTTGTCTCAGACTGGGCCTAAGACTCTGAATTAACAGACAGCTCTCAATACCCAGTAATAAACACAGGAAGATGACTTTTATGGGTGCTAGCAGCATGTCCTGTTGAACAGATAGATGTCCCAGCAGTAAGAGCAAGGAAAGGCCAAGTATCAGATTTTCAAGCTGTATTAAAGGCTACACAAGAAGGAACACTAGGCCAGCCTAGGTAGAGCCGTGGCCCAGACACGGTTTCTGTTGTTAATATTACAGTCATAGCTGACAGGCTGCAGGGTTGACATCTGTGACCAGTTTGCAGAAAGAGCATTTGCTGTCTGTCAGTTGGCCCCACTGACTGTAGCGAAGGAGAAATCCTGCCTGCCTCTCAGGCCGTGACAGAAGGAGCCCCCTGGGTGACAGAGCCTAATGCAGGGAACAAACAGACCTAATTCCCCTGCCCCACCCTCAGTTGGCACTGCACTGTGCCCCGCCCTCCCTGCAAATCTGAGAGAAGCAGCCCAAGGTGCTTGTTAGCATTTTTTCAAACTCTTGTGAAACTCACTGAGAGCCTTCCCTGACTTCTGTCAGCCTTTTCTCTCCAGCCTGTATCTCAGTGACAGCTGTAAAGATGGAATTAGGCAGAGGACACCTGTCTGCCCCCCTCGCTCCCCTTTTAAATTAAGCTGCTCCAAACCAGACAGTCATGGGAACTTAACGCCCAAGAATAATACAAACCAGGGTCCCCTCACCCCTTCTTCAGAAAACCAGATGAGACATCATGATGCTGGCCCTCAGCAGCCTTGTAAATGGCTGCTTGACACTGCTGAGCTTGTAAAGACCCTGTGCTAGGTACTAGGCATGGTTTTATGTTTCCCTGAGATGCCATCGGAAATGGGACAGCTGGGATACTCCAAAGAACACGGAAACAGAAGCCTGGCTCCATGCTGGGAGAGTAGGCAAAGGGATCCTAAAACTGCACGGTAAGGGAGGGTGCAAACCAGTGGAATTAGCTACGGCCTCCAGGATCTGAGCTTTGGCCTTTGGCAGTAAGGAGCTGAATTACACACACACACACACACACACACACACACACATACCACACCAACCCAAGTTCTCAGTAACTTGAAAAGTCCCTGAGCTTCCTGTAGAACAATAATGCCTGGTAGGTTAGATGATTGTCTGTTGAGACACATTTGCCAGTCAGGGACCAGTTGGGACCCCAGGACATGCCTATCCCTAGACAACTGCTCTCTGTGACACTAGGTTTTGAGGAGTCACGATGAAAAAGGAACATCTTGCTTTCAGCAGCTACTGCAGATTTGTTTCTAGTGGGAGCCGAAGCCCAGAGGAGATTTTGAGGAGTGTGTTCTAGGAGTGTCTTGAATGATAGGCCAGTGTCAGCACAGAACCAGCTGCCGGGAGGAAGCCATCTGAACGTAAGCTTCCTTTCTCTCTGCCTGCCCTCCCACCCTGGAGGCAGACTCCATTAGATACTGAGGCCTGTGAGTGAGGTCCCAATCCCTCTAAGCAAAGGCAAGGAAGTCAGAATGTAGAACAAGAGGTTCAAAGCCATGCCCCAGGAAACTAAAGACTAACCCATGGGAGGTGGGCTACAACAAGCTAACAGAAGCCATGTTCTAGGAGATGGGAATCTGGGACCTGTCCTTGAGACCAGAGGCTTGGTTCTCTTCCCAGCCTGCCCTCCTGCAAGTGTCTGGTGCTTCGGGGAATGAGCACAGATGAACACAGTGGTGTGTCTTGATGCAATTAAGCAGACTGAGGGAAACAACCTTTGTCACCAAATGGCTTCGTGGCCCTGTGCAAGTCACCTGACCTCTTAAGGCCTTGGTCATCTTATGAGATGAGAGGGTGCTGTTCCTAGAGGAGCTCCGGAGCCTCTCACATGGCGTTCCCCATCTCCTTGCCTTCCCGTGGCTCTGCTCAGGCACAAGTAGGTCATTTTACGTGAGGAAACTAGACAGACTGTGACTTGGTTGAACTTGAAAGGGAAAATTAAGGCCCTGTGGGGATTGGGAGGAGGGAGACAACCCTCGGAGTCCATTCTCCCTCCCCAGTCTTTCTGTCAGGTGGGTCGCCTCCCCCCTGTCCAAGTGGCACTTTGGGTGGTCTGTAGCGCTTCGGCGCAGCTGGGGTGGCTGGCAGGCGGATCAGAGGTGCGTGTCTTCCTCCTCGTCTAGGTCATCCTTGGTCAAGTTGTCCAGGGGGACGATCCAACTGTCCCCCAGCTCCCCATTAAGGTTGACCACCTTCTTCTCCTGCATCTCAGAAGGCGTCTCCATCACTTCCAAGGTTGGGTTGTCATGGTAACCATTCTCTACTGTCTGCAGCTCCTCCGTGAGTCGTTGCTAAAGCGGGGACAGTAACACCAGGAAGAAGGCAGTTTTGGAGTGCTGTGAGCTTTACTATGAAACATAGTTCCCCATTCAACCCAGGGGCCTCAGGTTGCCTAGATTAAATTCCGGCGGTTCACTTGTTGGGGCAGAGACCACCCTGGCTACCAGCCTGAGCATCTCGTGAGCACTCCCCCGCATCCTAAAATTGCCAGCTGCTCTCTACCTTCATTCCAGTGGCAGTCTGTGACATCACGGAGAGAGATTTCTGAAGGCGTTTATGCCCGAGTTGTTTTCTCTTCTCCATCCCTCCCCATAAAACCCATTTTTCTACGCCATTCCATAATAAATAAATAACAGAGAAGGGAAAAAAAAAAAGGCTCCTTCAGACCAGCTTGACTTTTCAGTGGTCAAGGTGAACAGGGCGGACCTTATGGATGTGCAGGGGTGGTTTGTGCTCTGAGGTCCAGCTCTGGATACACACTGCCATCCCCATGCCTCAGTCAGTGGGTAAGGTCCCTAGGGGTAAGAAGTGTCTTAATGCTCTCAGTAGTTTGCAGCTAGGGTGGAGACCCACAACAGAACGGCACTGTAAAGATCAGACAGGGTCCTGCTGTGTAGTCCAGGCTGACTTCAAACTTGCGATCCCCCTGCCTCAGCTTCCCAAGTGCTGCGATTACAGATGTACGCCATCACACCAGAGAAGATGTGGTTTTAGTAGGCCGGGCGGAAGAAGCTGTGGTTAGAGGAGCACTTGCCCAAGGCCACATATGATATATGATATATTTAGGGATCATATCCGTAAATCTCCAGAAAAGCTCTGCAAGGTACCGTCCCCACTATATGCAGATGACAAGGCTGTAGACTGACGACTGACTTATGGGCATGGGCAGAGCCAGGGCTTAAAACCCCGTGTTTCGGCTCTTGCTTCCACACCGAGTCTCCGGTGTTAGAGACAAGCTAGCTTGACTGTGGGGACAAGAGCCTGTTCGAAGGGTCCAGGCCCTCTCATGTGGAGGGGCCGAGTGAGAGGCGCACTGGGCAACGGGGCTACCTAGAGTAAGAAAACGCCCACCTGGTCCTTCCTCTGGGAGATGCGCTGGTGACAGCAGCCGTAGAGGGCAGCCACGAGGAGCAGGAAGGAGGCCATGCAGACGATGGTGATGATGAGCGGCAGGCTGAAGCGGTCCTCGTTGGCCTCTGGGGGCCCCTCTTTCCCCAGCCTCATGTCACTGACTCCGGCCTAGCCGAGACACAGAACTTAAGTGGCAGAAAACAGAGTCGGGACCTCTCGTCTCCATCCCAGTCAAGCGGGAGCCCTTCTGTGTGGGTCTGCTGCCCCTAGCCCACCACCCGCCCTGTCCTCGCGGATGTGGCTCTCCTGCATGCTCATTCTATCAAAGGACCTCCTAACCGGAGGAGGCGGGGCTTGGGACGGGGCGGGGCGCAGCCTCTTACCTCCGTCAGGTCATCCCATCTGTCCTTCAGCAGCTCATACACGGTCTTAGGAGAAAGTTTCGCTGTGGGAGAGACAGAGACCGATGGTGCCTCCAGGGTCCAGCCCAGAGTGAAGCGGCAGGAGTAGAGTGGGTACCCAAGGGGAGGCCCTCGGGTCTCCTCGATGCTTGCTGGCTTGTGTGTCCGTAGGTGCCTCCACCCCCACCATCCTTCTGTGGCATTCCCGCCCACATGGGGTCCCCTCACCCCCCCCCACTCACTCTCAATAGTGATTCTCTTCACTGCCACCGCCTGGTCCTCTAGGATAGGGGCCAACTGGAGAACACACGAGTCCTCGGCTGGCTTGAAGGAGGCTTTGACTGAGTAGCACAGCAGTTCCACGAGTCTTTCATCCGGAGGGCTCCCTTCCTAGTGTACAGGGAGCACAGGTGAGTCCCAGGCTCTGCCCCGGCAGCTCAGGCTTGTGAGGCCGCCCCATGCCTGCTCCTACATCACCAGGGATCGTGTTTTGTATTTTTCTCACAGGCTGGTCCTTATCCTCTCAATCTCCTTCCGAGTTCTTTTCCCATCCTCTCAGCCTGGGCATCCTGTCCGCATGTCACCCCCACCCCCACCCCAGGCTTCTCCTTTCCTTCCTGCGAGGTCCCTGAGGCTCTGGAACCAGAGGCTGTATTATTGTGCCTCCTCTGGGAGTGGGAGAAAACGGGGTTCAACACTCCTCCTCTGCCAGGGGGGAGAGGCAATCCAGGAACTGACACCCGCCATTCTCCAGCCTCTTGCTGCCACCTCGGGCTGAGAAGGAAAGAGAGGCACGCTGAATGGACAGAGGGGGTCCCAGGGATGACCACAGGGTCACTTCCACAGTCCCAAGCCCAAAGAGGGCAGAAACAGGGCTTGAGGGCTGAGGCCGAGGTGTAAGCTATTGGCGTTACCTTGGCACTGCCAGTTCAGGGACCACTCTCTGATGTTCCCCTCCCTGCTTCTGACCCAGCATCCTTTAGGTCTCCTGCGTGCCGCCCCCTACACTTCCCATGTGCCATTTCCTTCAGCCTAGAAGCACTTTACTCCACCACCAGGAGTGGCTCCAGCACTCTCCATTTCCCTTTTCTAGAAAAGGGAAGAACGCTTCCCACTAACAATACATAACCATTGCTTCCTCTAAACCTCTGGTGCCCAAGGTCATGCTTTTGTGGTTCACTCAGTAAGTTGCAGCAAAATAAAGCCCCTGGAAGAAAATAATAGCAGAGCCCAAGGTCTCCAACCTAGAGAGAAACCAAGCCCTCTTCTAGTCTTAATCCCAGAAGTGGCTACAAAAATGGCAGTGGCCAGTAGGGGGCAGCAACGAATCAGCCACCTCCTGCACCCAGGAGGTCAATGACTACGCGCTATGCAGGCCCACCAAGCCCTCGGTGCCAGAACACTGGTGGTGTGAACGGAGCTGTACACATTTCTATACCCTCTTATATGGATCTAGGCAGGGGACCAGGAACTGTGACTCCACTATCAGGACAGAGGGTGACTGCTCCGAATGTAACTCTTTTCTGAGGCCCTGGAGAGTGAACTGGGGACCGAGTCGAAAGCTTTCTCTAGCACTGACGTTATTTTTAAAGAGAAAGTCTCATTAAGTTGGCAGGGCTAGCCTCAAATACACTCTGTGGGCCAAGGCATGACTTTGATTTCAGTCCTCCTGCCTCAACATCCTAAATAGCTGGAACTAGAGGCCGGAGCCACACAACTTGCCCAAACCCACCAATACTACACACACACACAGAGCCACCGAACCACAATCAGACCAACTAAAGCAGTAAAAAGCCGAGGGGGCTCCGCGTGCTCCACGGGTGCTCTGCGCATGCTCTGCGCATGCCTGGGCCCGGGGCAGGCCCGTGTGCACCGCCTGACTTAGAGAAGTCTGAAGCGTGGACGGATGGCAAAAGCCTTTGAGGAGTTCACGGACAGGGTGGGATGTAGGGTGAACTGGGGCTAGGGCATGTGTACTCACGCAAAGGGCGACTCTTGTGAAGTTCAGAATGAGGAGTTCCTCGTCTGGCTTCATGGGAGGATCACATGTCAGCTGGAAGAAGCCAAAAGATGAGGGTTTAGGCACAAAGTCACCTGATCTTGGAATCTACCCCCGGGTGAGGGCTGCACAGGGGAAGGGCACATGGCGAGCTCAGGCATGGATAGTCCATTTCAGAGACAAGTTGAGCTGCCCAGCCGTTTCAGAAGCCTGGGTAAGAGCAGAGGGAACCGGGAACAGACAACTTTTCCTGAAAGCGCCCAGCCAGGGGCTCTGAGAAGGCTAAAGAAACGGGCTTCCCCTGAGTCTAGGCTTTCTCATCCCATCCTCTGCTAGAATTACCTTGTAATTACTAAAGGTCCAGGTGGGAAAGGGTGTTCTGGGGCCTTGAGTGGCCACGGGAGTCCAACTAGAACTGGGGTGCGTTAACGCTTCAGTCGTAGGCGCGACCTCAGTTCCCACTGGAGACCCTGTAGGCTGTAGCGGTGTGGAGACAGGCTGTGTAGTGACGGCTGGCGCCTGGCGGGTGACGGGCTGAGTGGTCTCAGAGGTGCCCGGTAACTCTGTAACAGACAAAGCAAAGGCTGAGGAGACCAGCTGTGCCTGCCAAGGGAGCACAGTCTTTTCTGGCTTCATGATTCTCACAAGCTGAAACCAGTAGCTCTGAAGAGGAAAAAGAGGCAGGAATTAAGAAGTGGGGTCCTGGGCCATGGTACAGAATGGGTTGGACTTGAAGTAAGAACTAAGCAGGAGTCACAGAAATGATGCTGCAGTTACCGCTCTGAGGCACAGGTGGGGCCTGTGGACAGGCGAGCCACGGCTAACACACTGCGCATGCTTCGTAGGAGGGGTTGTGCTTTGTGCTTCAAAGGCACTCGCTCCTTTAGGGCGGGCCCTGCTCATCAACAGGGAAACCGAAGCTCGGTGGCTTGTCCAAGGTCACGGGGCACAGGGCATGACCGGAAAAGCGGAAGATTTGAACAGACCACTCTGAGTCTGTGCACCTGCTACAGGGTGTGGTCCTGTCTCCCAGGGCATAGGCTAATGCTCAGACACTAAGGCTCCGGAGCCGGCCATAGACCCTGACACTGATTTAAGCACCAAGTCAACACTGGCACTTTAAAAACTAAGTAAAAGTAGAAACAGAAATAAGACTGGGTGTGATGGTGCACAGCCTTAATCCCAGCATCTGGGAGGCCGAGGCAGGAGGATCTCTGTGAGTTTAAAGCCAGGCTGGTCTGTTTCTTCCAGGTCAGCCAGTCTCAGAAAAGGAAGGAAGGGAAGGTCAGAGGAAGGGAGGGACAGAGGAGGGAGGGAGAGAGAGAAGGAGGGAGAGAGGAGGGGAGGCAGAAGACAGCAGTATGCATATCATACCACAAGTCCTGAAAGGAAGAACGAAAGCTGGCCGGAGTCAGCCGCCCTCCTGTCCCTCCATATGGGCCCCTGGGATCCAACTCAGGTCATCAGGCTTAGCAGCAAGTGCCACACACCGGCCTTTTTTGTTTGTTTGTTTGTTTGTTTGGATTTTGTTTTGTTTTGATTTGGTTTTTCTGAGACAGGGTTTCTCTGTGTAGTCCTGGCTGTCCTCGAACACACTCTGTAGACCAGGCTGGCCTCGAACTCAGAAATCCGCCTGCCTCTGCCTCCCAAGTGCTGGGATTAAAGGCGTGCACCACCACCACCCGGGCACACACGACCTTTATTGTCTTGATGTCTTGATTTTTACTTATTTAAAAAAGTGTATTTCTTAAGGTGGGTTGCTGCCAAGCAAGTCTGAGAAGCAATTGTAGAATTCTCTACCACCCTGCTGCCACCCCTGCGGCACAGGCCTGGGCAGCATAGGTTCTAGCTTGGTTGAATCTATGCACTGCTAGCCTCTGTCACTGCTAAAGGGGGGGGGGGGTCCAAGGCTAGGTCTGATGAAGGCATGTAGAAGGGTTAAAACTCAGCATACACCAATATCAACTGAGTGACAGTATGAGAAAATGCACTGCCAAGTCTCTCTCTCCCTCTCTTCCCCCCCCTCTCTCTCTCTCTCTCTCTCTCTCTCTCTCTCTCACACACACACACACACACACACACACACACACACACACTTTTACCTGTGTTCTTTTTTGTCTAGGAACCAAATGTGTGCAGTGCCCAAGTAAGCCAGAAGAGGGAGGCAGATGATTACAAATAGTTATCAATTACCATGCGTCTGTTGAGACGTAGCCCCAGGTCCTCTGTAGGAGCAGCCAGTGCTCTTACCAGCAGAACCATTTCTCCCGGCCTTCTCATTTCTTAAGAAAAACAAAAGCAACCTGACATGGCGCTGCACACCTGTAATCCCAGCACTCAGGAGGCAGAAGAAGTTAGATCTCTGAGTTCGAGGCCAACCTTGGTCTACAGAGTGAGCTCCAGGACAGCCAGGGCTACACAGAGAAACCCTGTCTCGGAAAAAAAAAAAAGAGAGAGAGAGAGAGAGAGAGAAAGACAAAAAAGGAAAGAAAGGAAAGGAAGGAAGAAAAGCAAAACCAAAAATGCCAAGGAATGACTTACGGTGTGTAATAGGCTTCCATGACAGTGTAGAGTTGTCAGTGCTAGACACGGAGTCAGAGCTGCTGGGAACAGCGGTAGGGGTATGCTGCCCCCCAGTATGGCTCTCTGTGCTCTGTGAAGAAGGAGTCACAGGCTGGCGAGGGCTTGCTGTGCTGTCTGTCATGGGAGTAGAAGGAAGCTTTGAGGAGGTATTAATGTCAGCAGTCTGAGAAGAGATGTTGTTGGTTAGCCCCGAAGCGGTTGGTGGGGCTGTGGTGAGACCGTCCCCACTGTTTCCTCCAGGTAAAATTGTCTGTCCACTGCTATTAGTGGGGGCAGTGCTGCTGGGGGAGCTGGTTTTATTCTTGTCCTCTTCGGAGCCACCGGACATTGCAGTTGGACTGCCACTGCTTTGATCGCCCCTGGAGGTCGGAATAGTCGTCGAAGGTTGGACTGAGGTTTTGGGTGATGTAGAGTTGGTCGGCTGGGCTGGAGGAAGTGTAGCTACCACTGGGCCATCAGTTATGAGTTTTGTTGGTGCTTTGCTAGTTGTCGCTACCGGGGTGCCTTGGTGGCTCTGGACATTGCTAGGTTTGATAGCAGACGTGCTAGTCTCGTTTCCTGTTGATAAAGTCAACACAGAATCAAGCCATGTGTTAGCCAAAGTGTGTGTGGACTTCTCTAGCTCATGCCCAGTGCATCGGCCTCCCACCCAGCTGCCATTTGTCCTGCTGAAGCCTGCATCCTTCCTGAGTTGACAGTTACACAGCCCCTCAAGTCTGCCATGGGGCGCTGCGGTCCCACCCCCACCACACCCCCACCCTCAGCTCCCAGATGCCCTGCCCTTCCAAAACATCGCAACAAGTACTGACAAGAGTCACTTAGCCTTTCCAGGGATGATAGAGCCAACGGGGACAAAGGAATGACAGACCGCAGTTACACAAATGTGCACAAGGACCCTCTGTGGACGGGGCTGGGGAAAAGCCACGTACTTGGGCTGGCTTTAGCTTGGAGGCTTAACCTAAGTGGGGAACCTGGTCAAGGAAGGGAGGCTTTTTAGTGGTTTAAAAGAATGTGTACTGAGGGCGCTGCTACAAGACAGGACTTGTGTTGACTTATGTGGAACAAGACCCAGAACTTAAAACCTCAGGGAGATGCCACAAAGACAGGACAGCTGAATAACAGACTCGGGTAAGTTCAGGAAGAATGAATATGGAAAGAGAATGGAGAGGGACAGAGGTGGGGGGCGGGAGAGGCAGCTGTCCTGCGTCTCTTGCTGTGTTAAGACACCTTGAACAAAAGCAACTCCGTGGATAAGACCGGGTTTGTTATGGATATAGAAGAGGCCCTGGTCCATTACATCAGGAAGTCAAAATAACGTAAAAGCATCAAATCCAGTCACAAGCGCGGAGAGTGGCCATGGGGTCCCTGCTCGGCTGCTTGCCCTCTGCTCTCTGACACTGTGGGGAGACACGGGCAATCCCCCCAGCCTGCAGGAGGATGCCACAATGGGCCGGGTCTTCCTACATCAGTTAACAGTAAGGACAGTCTTCCACAGACATGCCAACTTGATCTAGATAATTAATTACTCCATTAATACTCTCTTCCCAGATGGTTCCAGTTTGTATCAAGTTGGCAGTTAAAAGTAACCAACAAAACTCAGCCCCTGTCAACTTGACACACAAATTCATCACTTTAAACCATTAGCAGCAGCCCCCTAATGACCATTAGGCTAAGAGGAATGCTATGGGGACAAGAAGTATCTCCAACAGGGAAAAAACAGGACATAATGTGAAGATCTCAAGTCGGGGGAAAGGGACTAAGGAAAGACATGGATGTCTGCATGGAGCTGGGGGTGGAGGCAGCTGAGACTGCAGGCCTTGGAGAGTGAGCCATCTGGACGGAATAGTGCTGAGAATAGAATGAGGGTCTCTTAAAAGTATATCCTAGCCCAGGTGTGCTGAGGCAGTCCCGTAATCCCAGTACTTGGGAGGCAAAAGCAGGTGAATCTCCATGAATTCCAGGTCAGGCTGGTCTACATAGTTCCAGAAGAGCCAGAGCAACATAGTGAGACCCCCATCTCAAAATCAGAAAATCACACACACACACACACACACACACACACACACGAGAGACTGGGATCTTGCCTATTTATGGAAGATATATATATATCTCCTAGATCAAATGATACCTAAGTTCAGAGGCCAAAATGAGGCCTTTAATCTTATTTACATGTAAGGGAGAAAGTGCTATTGCACGGGATGAGAGCCCCATGCTTCCACCTTTGTAGGTCTTTGTGATCTAAAGGGAGAAAGCCTACAGATAGGACCAGTAAGGTGTCTCTCAGTCACCCAGGAGGACGGCTGGTGGCTGGAGGTGAAGAACTAGACACTAGAGACGTGCAGAGGTTGGATTCAGGACTGCATTTTGACTAAGCCAGTGTGGGAAAGGAGGAAAATCAGAGACTGTGAGAGGGTGTTGGTGATTCAGCAGAAGGAAGGTCGTATGGGGAAGGGATGCCGTGGCCAGATGTTTCTGTGTTTCTCACCCCATGAGAGGTGGACTGAAAATGCCGTGTATCCACAGGCAGGCGGCAGGCGCACGGGGCACACGTCAAGCTAGGGAGGGAAGAAATCATAGAGGCAGCAGTAGAGGCTGTGTTCAGGGGCAAACAGTCCTGAGAGGTGGCGCTGCTGAGCACCCAGTGCTCTACCGGGCATCGAACCACAGCCTGAAGGGGGGGGTGTTTCTCCACCAATAGAGATCCCAGTCTCTCATACGCGGTGTGGCACCATCAAGCCCAGTGGCAGTCGAAGGCAGTCAAGAGTCTATAATGGGGACAGTATTCTGGTCCATGAAGCAGCACTTGTGGGACTGACTGCGATGTATGGCGGAAGGGCACACACAATAGAATGTCACGTTTAAAAAGAAGGAAGAAATCGATCTACCCAGATGTAGTGGTGCATATCTCTTGTCCCGCTACACAATGAGTTCGGGGAGTTTGGACCACTTGAGACCCTGTTCCAACTCTTTCCTGCCACACACAAATCTAGAGGTGTGTTGCCGAGTTGGCATGTATCTGCATGTACATGTATGTTGGTATATGCAGTACATGTGAGTGCGTGTGGAAACTGACAACCTTGGGCATGGTCCCTCAGGAGCCATCCACCTTCTCTTTTGGGATCAGGTCTCTCACTGGCCTGGAAATCACCGGTTAGACCAGGCTGGCCAGTGCACCTCGAGAGGTGGGGTGAGGGGCAGGTGGGTTGCTCCCCCATCCCAGCCCTGAATTATAAGTAAGGTTGTGGGGACTGAGCATCAGATCCTCATGTTTGCCTGGCCAGTGCTTTATCCACTGAAACACATCTTCCCACCCTCCAGGGGCTACACTCTGATGGGGGATTTCCCAAGTGATAGCATCATAATTTCTTGTCATCCTGATCCGGCTAAGGTGGTGTCAGCATCGGTGGAATTTAAGAGATACAGAGTCAGACAATAACTCTCTGGTGATCTGAGTGAGAATGGCCCCCATAAGCTCAGGTATTTGAATACTTAGTCATCAGGGAGTGACACTATTTGAGAAGAATTAGGAGGTCTGGCCTCATTATGTGTGGACTTGTTAGAGGAAGTGTGTCACTGAGGGTGAGCTTTAGGATTTAAATGCTCCTGCCAGTTCCTGTCTGTGTCTGTCTGCCTGCCTGCCTGTCTGTGTGTCTGTCTGCCTCTGTCTGTCTGTCTGTCTCTACTTTTGGGTCAGGATATAGTTCTCGGCTACTGTTCTAGCACCACATCTGGATGTCTGTGCATCTCTCTGCCATGATGACAGTGGACTAGCCTCTGAAACCACAGGAAAGCACTCCATTAAATGCTTTCTTTTTATAAGAGTCACCATGACCAGCTGGGTGGTAGGTAGAGCGTGCCTTTAACTGCAGCACTCAGAGGGCTGAGGCAGGAGATCTCTGAGTTCGAGCTCCGTGTACATAGTGCGCTCTAGGACAGCCAAAGCTAGACAGAGAAACCCTGTGTGTGTGTGTGTGGGGGGGTGTAGAAGAGCTGCCGTAGTCATGGTGTCTCCTCACAACAATAGAGCAGTGACTAAGGCAAGGTTCTTACAGTGGTGAACAGCGGAAAACAGCTTCTCAATCTGGAGCTGTGGGCATTTTGAACTGTAATCTTCTCTGTCATAGGCAGTTGCCCTGTGCATTAGAGTGCTAGCAACATCTCTGGCCTCTGTCCACTAGATATAAGTAACAGACACACATATCCACCTCCAACTCTAACAACGAAAAATGCCCCTGATACTGCCATATACCCCTTGAAGGCATCAGTGACTTCCCAATGAAAACCATCTAACGGGCTGGAGAGATGGCTCAGTGGTTAAGAGCACTGACTGTTCTTCTAATGGTTCTGAGTTCAAATCCCAGCAACCACATGATGGCTCACAACCATCCGTGATGAAATCTGATGCCCTCTTCTGGAGTGTCTGAAGACAGCTACAGTGCACTTACATATAATAAAAATAAATAAATAAATAAATAAATAAATAAATGAATGAATGAATGAATCTTTAAAAAAAGAAGAAAAAAAGAAAAAGAAAAGGAAAACCATCTAACATGAGAGAAGACCTAACTCACTCCATAAAGCCCCAACCAGCACAGAAGAGAAACCACAGGTCTTCTAAGATCAAAGGAATTTCCCTTTGGCAGCTGAAAGGCTGAGAAGGATGAAAAACAATAGACTGTTCCTGCAGGTTGCCAAATCCCAGAGTTAGTTTAATTGATCACCTCATTAGGTCTCTAGTAATAGAAATAGTAATAGACCTTGACGTGGGGATACATGCAAATGAACCAAACTACCCATAAGCCTCCATCTCTGATGGCACTCCCTCATCAGTAGAGTCAGCCACGTTTCTAGCTGGTAAATTCTCTCTCGCTTAGGACTCCCCAAAATACCAGCTCTCAAAACGCAAAAATAACTTTTGCATCAGGATAAATTTATCAATATAGGTACTCAGTCAGAGACCCGGCCCTCCACATGCTGGCCCAAGGTACTCAGGCTCGGCTACCTTGTTATAGAAAGACAAAACTGAACGAATGATTACACCACAGAATGCCCAAGAAAAGGGGTGCAAGAAGAAACCCTAAGTCTTGGAGAAAAATGCGAGTGTTCTATGCAACTATCGGTATCTTAGACCGATGCAAGAATATTCCTCTAAGTGTGCTAGAGATGGCATGCGGCCATAAGGACCTGACTTTGGAGTTCTAGAATCCCGGGAAGGCTGGATTCAGTATCATTTATCTGTAATCATGGCATTCTTACAGTGAGATGGGAGGTGGGAGAGTCTGCAAGATAAGGAACTACCCCTGAGGTTGTGTACACACACACACACACACACACACACACACATACAAACACACCATAAGCAAAGATTGTTTTAAAGTATCAGTTTGACCCCCAGCACCAAGCGCAGGCAGAGAGGAACACCTATGTGCCCTGTCCACGTGCACTCTAACTCTGTTCCCTTAGCCCAGATAACACAACTCCTGACAAGGCTTTCAGCAATGCTTACCACATGTTCTATGATGAAGATCTCATCGTCTCTCTAATCAACACATGTTCTAAATATCTATTGGTCGTCGTCGTGTTTTCAGAGTTGTTCTGTTTTTTAGTGGTTCATAAAAATAGCGATTCTTTCTTTTTCTGACTTTCTATTTTTTGAGAGGCGGAGTTTTACTCTGCAGCCCAAACCGGCTGGTAACTCATGGCGACCCTTCTCCAGGATTCCAAGCCTGAACCATGTCTGGTTAATTGTGCATTTTATAACTGGTGGTGGTTTGGATTTCACAGAACAGAGAGCACTGTCAGCACAGTGTAGAGTTTTACTGTGCATCTCCCTCCTTAGCCAGACATGTTAATCACACACTGATTCCAGCTAGTGTAGAGTGTAGAGACAGAGCAGAGTAGAACTTCCAGGGGAAAAGATATATGCGATTCTATATTCTAGGCAGGAAGACCAGTTTGGCAATCAGCACAATCTGGCCAAAGGGGATTTAGAATAGTGGCTAAGCATCATGTATTATTTGTTTTTAAAGACTTATTTAGCCAGGCGGTGGTGGCGCACACCTTTAATCCCAGCACTTGGGAGGCAGAGGCAGGTGGATTTCTGAGTTCGAGGCCATCCTGGACTACAGAGTGAGTCCAGGACAGCCAGGACAACACAGAGAAACCCTGTCTCGAAAAACTAAAAAAAAAATAAAAAAAAATAAAAAAAAATTATTTATTATTTATTTATTTTATGTATATAGGTACACTGTAATTGTCTTCAGGCATACCAAAAGAGTGCCTAGGATCCCATCACAGATGGTTGTGAGCCACCATGTGGTTGCTGGGAATTGAACTCAGGACCACTAGAAGAGCAGCCAGTGCTCTTAACCGCTGAGCATTTCTCCAGCCCTGGCGTCACGTATTCTGAAATTGTGAGAGCCATGTTGAATGATGTTGGAGGACACTACCACTTATCCAGTTCCCACGAATCAGTGCACCCACTGACAAGTCCCTCCGATGGAGCACAGCTCCTCTCCTAAAGGCGGTTTCCTGGGAGCATGACTGCTCTCCCCAGCTCCCGAGGCCAGAAGCTGGCGGTCCCACATTTCCCTCTTCCTTTGCTTCTTCCTCAGTTCCTGGCACTCCTTGGCTAATAGCTGGGTCACTTCTGGGTCTCTGACTCATCGACATGCGGCTTTTATCCTTGTGTGCCTATAGGCTTTTCAAGGGATGGGAACCTAGAGTCCCAACCCAAATCGTCATGGATACCAAGCAAACACTCTGCTCCTGGGTCCACTAGTTTAGAGCCTGCCCTACTCCAGTATGTTGCAGGATATTTGATCATACTCTGAACCCTGTGATTGGATTATTTACTGAAAAAAAAATTGTTTCTAGTTGTGGTGTGGCTCAGCCCTTAGTACACACCCTTAATCCCATACAAGGAAGGTAAAGTTAGTCTGTAGAAGGAAGGAGTCATTTTTGAAAGTGATGTCTAACTGAGGTGCAAAGTGATGAATCAGACAAAAATTTGACTGGAATAGGATATGCCTGACTCTCAGGGGAAGAGAAAGAAAGGGAAGCTACTTGAGAGAGCAGTGCAGGGAGGGGGGCGGGTGGGGTGGGTGGGGGGGGAGAAGGCAGTTTTACTGGGACAGTTGTACAGAGAGAGAAAGAGAAAAAACAAGACATAGATTAAGACAGAACCAGAAAGGGGCAATCTTCTTCAGCAATAAGTCTCAGAGGCTGAAAGCACTGTAGGCCTAGATTAGACTGTATGGAAGTTAGAAGCCTCAGGGATTAGGCCTAGGTTAGCAGACTGAGGCAGTAAGCCTTAAAGGTGACAATTACATCAGGCAAATACAAAAAAATACAATAACACCAGTGCAATTTCACAGGAACCTGACTGTACTTTCAATGACTGTGTATGCCTTGGGTCATATTCATAATGTTTGTGGTAAAGACTGGAACATATCATTCTGGGATAACAATCTCCTATTCTATTCCCCCATATTCCATCAAACCCATAACAGCTTGTTTGAAATATCAACTTGCCACAACCTAGAACCCTCTAAGAAAGCCTCAACTGAGAGCAATGTAGGAAGAATTAGCCCACTGTGGGCAGTGCCATTCCCTAGGCCGTGGGTCCCAAGCTGTATAACACAGGAGAAGGCTAAATGAAAGCTAGCTAGCAACAGCAAGGAGGAAGCAGGGCTGTCACTGGTGTCAACACCGTGTGCTTTAGGTAGGTCAGAAACAGTGCGACATCCTCCCCTGAGGTAACCTGGGAAAGCCACCGGCCCACCACCACCATTTCACACCACTAATTCTGTGAGTGCTAGAAACCAGCTTCATTTCTGAGAACTGTGGTCTCTGGGGGCAGTCTACATTAACTTTTAGGGCTGGGTCTGGCGGGGAATCCCTGGGGTCCCATCCATCCTCCCCTTGCCTTACTATCCAGTTGCAGAGTCGACCGCAATGGGTGCGTCCCAGGAGCTCTGAGTTCCGTCCCGTGCTCACAGCAGGCATGGTCCCTGCACCTCACAGCTCTGAGGAAGGCCTCTGAAGGAGGCTGTTGCTGCTGCTACTGGAAACACAGTGTGTACCGGGCACACGCACACATCGAGAACGTCTGTGCTTTAGCCTCGTGGTTGCGAGCCCTTGGAGCGGCCATTGAGGTGACGGAGAAAGAACTGACACACACGAGCCCTGGGGACCAATGGAGTCAGACTGGCAGCTCCATCCCAGCCACACCCCACTAGTGCAGCCAGAGCCTAGTCCCTCAGTGCCCGGGAATGCTGGCTTCTTTCTCTTTTCCTGCTCCTTCTAAACCACGGGCTTTAACCCTTCAGCGACTGCCTGTGAAGCTGTTCACGGGGCTTAGAGGGTAAGAGTATGAAAGGCGCTGGGGAAAGCTTTGGCCGCTGGAAGAACGTTCTCTTCCAGCTCTCTGATACGCTCTCCCCTAACAGCTAGGACCCTGCAGCATTCCGTGCCTGGGTGGTATCAGCTTGACATTATCCAGCAGCAGGCTAGACCTGAGCATCCAACTAGGGGAAGATGAAGAACCGTCCATCCTCGGAAGCATCAGGCTTGGGCTCAGGGGAACCCGCCATGCAGTAGGTGGGACCAAGCATGCTGAGGATGGTCCTGGACTGCCATGGTCCTGGCCTTTTTTTTTTTTTTTTTTCCCATGGGTGGAATCTGGGGCCTGCGATTTAAACGTGAAAACTGAGCAATGGAATGAACTAGTAATGATAGAAACATCAACGAAACTGAAACTAAAACTCAACAGCAGCGCCAAACACACGGAATAGTTTTGTTTGATGGGGTGAGGGGGGTTCTCACTATGTAGCCCAGGCTAGCCTCAAACCTGAGGCCTTCTCCTGAGTAACTAGGACTGCATAATGATGGTGCTACAAGGACTCTCCAGGATTGAGCCTAGCTAACATCTAGGGAGAGGAAGAGAGGGGGGGGGGGAAGGGGAGCCACACCCCCAATCTGCAGTTTCCTGAGTGGGGCTTAATCAGAACATCAGAGAAGGTCCCCGCCCCTGCCCCACAATGCCAGCAAGGGCCTTAACAATGGAATGAGCTGGGTAAGTTGAAAAAGGCAGACTCCTAGGAGCAAAAGCAAAAAACAAAACAAAACAAAATACTACAGGCGCTAGAGAGATGGCTCAGCAGATGAGAGCAGAGGCTGCTCTTGCAGAGGACCTGGATTCCGTTCCCGGGCCCCATGGGTGGCTCACATCCCTCTGACACATCAATTCCAGGGGATCCGATGATCTATTCTGGCCTCTGTGGGCACCAGGCATGCTGTAAATCTAAATCTACAATACCGTTGTTGTTTCTAAAGAACTACAGCCATGCAGGGAGACAAACAGACTTCTGGAGCACACCCCAGCCTCTAGTGAACTAAAGGTATCCATAGCAACAGCAGAATTTAAACCCAAGCCTGCTGGACCACCACACCTTTTACACTTAAGACATAGAGAAAAGGCCTATGACAGCCACTCATCTGCTGCTCACGCAGCTGCCTCTTCAGACATGTTCTGCGCTGTGGCTCCCCTCAGTCTGGCTTTCAAGCCGTTCTCTATCCGGCCCTCTGCAGGTCATCCTGTTCTTTATCCCTGCGCTCTGGTCCATTGTATCTCACCAGATGGTTCTACTGTATCTTCTCCCTTCATTCTGGGCTGTGTTGACCATCAACCTCCTGGGAACAATGTTTCTAGGAACATTTGGGTGTAGCATTTTATGTGGGATGTATGTTTCTATTTCTCTAAGAGTAGAAATGCCAAGCTGTATGGAAACTCTGTATTTAGCATCTTGATAAACTGCCAAACTATTTTCCGCAGTGGCTGCCCACTATTATGTATGCAGGGGCTTTTCATGGACGTGGTCTTTCTACGCAGCCTCACGAGTTCATGCCAACCCCATGGAAGGGGAGGCGTCCCGAACAATCAAAACCTGGCAACAGGGCCATACCTATGGTTCCACCACTCAGGAAGCTGAGGCAGGAGACTGCTGTGTCTTTGAGGCCAATGAGGGCTACAGAGTGAGACCCCCCTTTCCTCCAAAAGAAAAAGAAAAAATTGCCAAAGATACATCAGCAGAAAATAAACAGATAAGATGTTCCACCTTAGTCCTTAGGCAAATCCAAATTAAAATTACGATGCACCTCTACATATCTACTAGAACTGCTGAAAGCAAAAGTTACCAGTAAACTCCATCACAGTAGAATTGCAAAATTAGGCCAGCACTTTGGAGAACAGGTTAACCCTTTATTTTAGTATTTTTTGCAGAACTGACAACTGAACCCAGGGACCTGAATATGTTAAGCAAGCACTCCACCACTGAGCTATTTCTATAGGCCTTTCTTTTTTTAAACATTTTTGTTACTTATTTGTGTGCATACAAATGTGCAAGCGTGTGTGTGTAGCGTGGAGTTGGAGGACAACGCTCAGAATCTGAGCTCTCCTTGCAGATGGTTCCGGAGATTGAGCGCAGCTCGCCAGTCTCGACAGCGAGCGCCTTTCCCCACCAAGCCACCTCGCTGACCCAGCCCTTGATTTTTCCATAACCTCCCTTTCTTCACATTCAGAAGCAGACCCAAGCGCCTCAGAGGCGTGGCTTTCCTTGCTGAGAATTGTGAGACTAAGCCAAGTGAGATGCTGAGGAAACCCCAGGACCAACCAAGTCTACGAAAATACAGTTAGCCTCATTCTAGACAGATCAATCAGAGAGCCTCGCTGTGTGGTGTAGGGAACAGCTTCCCTCTTCAGTAAGAACCTGGCCTGAGCTTTCTGTGTTCTGGTTAATTACCTGCTCAGTCCCGCTTCACACGTAAAATCAGTTTGAAATTCATAACCTGTGCCTTTGGGTGAAACACACTTTTACCACTTAAAAACACAAAGTCCTGGCTGGAGAGATGGCTCAGCGGTTAAGAGCACTGACTGTGCTTCCGGAGGTCCCAAGTTCAAATCCCAGCAACCACATGGTGGCTCACAACCATCAGTAATGAGACCTGACGCCCTCTTCTGGTATGTCTGAAGACAGCTACAGTGTACTTATGTATAACAATAAATAAATAAATACTAAATAAATAAATAAATAAATAAGAACCCCACAAAGTCTACAGTTCTCTATAGATTCTAGTCAAAAAGCTACCGTTCCAACAGGTTGCAGACAAGCAAGAAAATTGGAGTGAAGAAGCTAAACGAGTCCATGAGTCCAGAGATGTCAGTAAGTTTTTATATCTCATTTATTCACTTGTTTATTGTAGTCATTCATTCATTCATTCATTCATCGTGTGGCAGGAGTGCCAGGGCACGGGTTTGGAGGTCAGTAGACAACTCGCAGGTATCGCGTCTCCTTCCACCGTGTGGTTCCAGGAAGGAAGCGGCTCGTCAGTCATGGCAGCAAGCGCCTTACGCTCTGATCCTTCCTGCCAGCTCACCGGCTCGGTCTCTGTTGTGTACAGCAAGGCGGATGGATATAAATGGCTCCACATCCTCTTGCTCTGCCCCGTGGCAGCACCTAGACGGTCTGACAAAGCAGCCACACACGACCTCCGTCCAGACTGCGCCTAGTGCCATCCTCCAGGAGCACGTGCCAGCCCGAGCTCCTGGGGAAAAGGGTCTGCGCTTCCACCGCAGACGGAGCGGCTGAGCCCAGAACATCTTGTAATGCCAGGATGAGCAAGGAAGAAAACAAGAAACAAAGAGCAGGTCGAAAAGAGGGAAACCAGCCAAAGGAGGGATCCACCCAGAAGAGCCAGACGAGGGCCACTGGAAAGCAACAATGCTGGGTCAGGGTGAATACCTGGGGGTGGGGCTCCGTGCGTGTGCAAAGATCAAATCCTTACACAATCCCAAAAGTCTGCAAAAGCAAACCAGAGAGAGAACAGACACGCTGTGGGTGCTTTGATTGCGGCAATGTCCCGAAAGGCTTGTGCCGAATATTTGGTCCCCAGATGAAGTAGGTCAGCAGATGACCAAGGGTGTGATTTGGAGGGGTGTCATCCTTGCCCTGTGGAGTCCCCGCTCCCCCACCCCGGAAGCTCTGCCTCACCACCAGCTCAGACTCACAGAGCCAAGTGACCACAAACCCCTCTGAAACCGTGAGCCGAAATAAACATGTCTTCCATTGCTTTCCTTATTTTGTTACAGCAGAAACCCACTGACCCAAGACATTTCACAGAAAAAGAGAAACGGCACACATAAGCCGCGAACATCAAGAAATGTCACTAGCTAAGGAAATGCAAAATAAAAGGAGGGTTTGTCATTTCAAATTCCCCTAATCAGCAAAACCTGTAAATCCAGACAAAGGGGAAGTAGCAAGACTATGGACTAACGGTCAGAAGACAGGTGCAGAGGGAAGCCCGCTTTGCCACCCGGGACGACTGTCCACTACATTTCTGACAGAGTACAGAGGAATGTGGCGCCAAGCCGGCTCTAAGAGCTGATGGCAGAGCTGCTGAGGCTAGCTCAAAGATTCTTCCTGAAAGCATGTGGATAAGTGAAAACCTGCACACATACTTTGCGAAATAGAACACTGTTACCAAGTAAGGCTAAGCACGGGCAACTCTCTCAGCGTTTGATTCAACAACTTTTGATCATAGCACTCGATGCTTACCCCAAGAGTTCCAGGAACACCTCTAAGGTTGTTTTTTGTATTGGCCCCATATAGACAAGAATAAACGTTTATCGGCGGAGGCTGTAATAAGATGAGATTGCATTCACGTACCTGAATACTATAGACCAGGAACGTGGGTGTCTCGTGTTTACATCTACACCCACAAATTCATTGAAAAGTAAAAGGCCAAGAAGACGTCTTATTTGAAAGAGCGAGCGCCCTGTGTTCCAGCCAGCTTCAGCGGCCGCAACAGTGGGCTGAGGTCAAGGTCCTAGACTACCTAGAGACCATGCTCCCACCTACTCGTTAACTTTACAGGGATCCCAACACTGCCTTCTGGGTAATCGTTACCTCTAGGGGAAACAGAGGCACCAAGGGGTTCCGCCATCTATTTTTCAGGCAAGAATAGCTGCTGAGCCATGAGCGTAGCAATATCTGGGCATAGGGGATGGGACTGGAAAGAAAGCTCAGCATGCCATGCGGTGTGCAGAGGCACAGGGCAGTTAGAGGCCTCCTGATGACAGAGCCCGTGGGGAGAGCACAGCTGGAGTTTCTAGGTGGGGGGTGGGAAGAGCCAGCTCAGGCAGGGATGTCTCTTGCACTGGTGACTGGTCTCCTACTGTTTCACTGGGTTCATTGGCGCCCGGATATGGGACATCTCCATCTTTGAAAGGGCAAGGAAGAGGATGACAGATACAGACCTGTGTCCGTTTGTGATTTGGGGATGGGGAGATTTTACACCCGGCAGTTCAAACGTTCACACTCGGGGCTCTCCGGGTGGTCCTCTATCTGATGACAGCAGCAGCTGCTGCTGCAGGTGGTGCTGAGGAAGTGGAGGTGATGGGGAGGTTATGGGGGAGGCGAGGGAAGGGGTAAGAATTGCCCTGGGTGATGGAGGTACACACCTTTCATCTCAGCACTCATTGGCAGGAGGATCTGAGTTTGAAGACAGGCTGATCTACAGGGTGAGTTCCAGGACAGGTACACAGAGAAACCCTGTCTCTAAATAAATAAGTAAATAAGTATGTACATACGTAAATAAATAAATAAATCCCTTTGAAAACAGCAAGAAGAACCTACTAGGAGAGTGGTTCTCAAGCCCCAGACAGCATCAAAACTCCAATGGGAGTTTTGCAAAATTCCAATGGGAACACTAGCTCTGGACCTCATGGGACAACCTGCTGGTTTCTTGGGTTCCCACTGTCAGATGCTGCTGGTCAGAGGACCACTTTCAGAAAGATTATACTAGACCAATGAGATGTGACTGTTGGGTGGCATTCGGTGGCAAAGTAAAACACAATTCGTGAGTGCAAGATGAACCGAGTCAGCCTTGGGCCTCCGCTCCAGCAGGGGTCGGCTGCTTAGAAGCTGGAAGGGAAAGTAGAGGGGAAGGACCACGGGGAAAGGGGAGAGCAGGGGGCTGTGGCGGAGGACCAGTGAGACCCAGGGTAGCTAAAGAGAAAGACGGACCGTAGAGTTCAGTCTCTGTGAGTGCACGGGCACATGCTCAGCCCTCTAGAGCCCCCGCGGGCTGGAGACGGCTCGGTGGGTAAGAACTCTTGTGGCCCTTGCGATGGGCCTGGATTCAGTTCCCAGCACTCATAAGGAACCTCACAACCACCTCTATAACTCCAGTTCTAGCCTCCAGGGGCACCAGTGCTCATACAAGCAGGCACATAAAATAAATCTAAAGGGAAGGAAACAAACAGGCGGACTTGCAACCCCAGTGAATGATGCGCCATAAAGATCCCGGGTCTAGGTGACTTGACGCATCTAGAGGGGTCCATTGCAGACTGTATGCAAATGCTTTGCCATGTAATAAGAGACTCCACCAAGTGGGGGGAAGGGAGGGTTCTAGCCCCAACCTCCTGCAAGTACCAGAGAATGGCTCTGCAAATGAGCCGGGGCAGAGGGACGGCGATCTGTAGCTACAACACCCCGCCTTCTCTCCGGGGCTGGTGTGTGGAAAGGCAATGGCTGAATGAGGCGAGGCTGGAAAAGGGTCGGCAGACGGGCCAGACTGTTTCTCTGCTCATCTGAGAAGCCGCCCTGAGATAGAGGGGATGGAGAACAGGGCAGGTGCCTGCTGGAAGGAAAGGTCACCTCGGCCTGGGGTATAGCTGTCCCGGCAGGGTGGAGGACGGAGCAGGAGAAGGCCCTTTCAGCCTCCTCCCCAGGGAGAGGTGGGTGCTGCTTAAACCTGCCATAAGGGCTGGCTTCCTCCTGTTCCCGGCTGCTCCCAGACCTGGGACTGACTCCACTATTAATAGCAGAAAAGGAAACTGGAAAGAATGCCCCAGGAAGAGGGCGTGTGGAAGGCAGGCAGGAAGGCAGCAAGACTGGACCCCACCCGGACACTCGCCTGGCCTCTCCTTCCTTCTACCACAGCTCTCGACTCCAAGCTGTCACCTCTGAAATGACAGAGGACAGAGACCAAGCTGGGCCCGAGGCTTGGTCCTGCTCGGCTTAGTGGGATCAAAGAAAACACAGATGGGGACACAGTCCCTGCCCCCAGCCTCTGACCCTGAGACCCAGGCACCGTGAAGCATGCAGATAGCTTCCAAGCCCCCTCAGCACACGAGCAGTTTCCCAGTATGGTGCTGTATAACACCAGCAATACACAGGTAAGCCAGCTTTTACTGGGACTTTGGAGTCCCTGACAGCCTCCAAGGAAGGCTTGCTCTGGGCTGCCTGCTTCGAAGCTCAAGTGCCACCCACTCCGTGAGACCCTAGCTTCCCAGGAGAAGCTGCCGGTCCCCAGGAAGGACCTAGGGAGAAGCAGCTCCAGGCTCAGGCAAAGTGAGTTCTATCTGAGTCCGTCCCCACCCCCACCCCTCTCCAGGGCCCATTTTTCCCTGGGCTCCTGATTTACAGGCAGGTTCTGAGAGGCAGAAAAACACTGAAGCAACATTGGGTCATATCCAGTCTGGAAGAGCAGAGTCTGAAATCAGTGTCTGTGTGAATCCTGGAGGCTCTAAGGCATCATCTATTCCCTGCAGCTCCCAGCAACACCATCCACAGCTCGGCCTTGAGGGCCACCTTCTCTGGTTCTCAAAGACAACTGTGGCTGGATGTAGAGCCCACCCACACATAATCCACCCCATCTCAAAAGCCTTGACTGTCACGGCGGCTAAGGCTCTTTGTCCAAATCAAGCAGTAAGGACATTCTTTTGTCTTTTGAGGGGACATTCTGTCTACCACGGAAAATGTGCACCGTGCCCTGGCAGGGTTTCTCCACTGGTCTATTTAGCTTGCCACACGGGCCTGCTCAGATTTTCCTTTGCAGGATACCCTGCCTCCCGTATGCTGCACATCCGTACTTGGTCCCACTGAGACGAGAGCGGAGAAAGGTAGGTAGGGGCCCAGCCATCTGACTTAAGTCTCCACAGCAGCTGTGTGGCCAGGTAACTAACTGTCCACTTCCCATTTCCCCATTGGAGCCAAGGGAGCAGTGGGTGGGTTCACAAGACTCAACCAGCATGAGCTGTGCCCCCGTGCCCCCCACGGGGACAGCTCCAACTCCCAGACCTCCATTTGTCCCTACCTATTTCCTGCTCCATGCCTGCGGGGGCCACCTTAGCCTTCACCCCTCACATCTGTACCGCCCTTCGCAAGTGGAGGGAGGCTCCGGCTTGCACAGACCCTCAGTGTTCTCCCCGCCAGTGCTTCTGGGAGGAGACGGGTTAACACTAGAACGGGGACGGTGTTTGCTGTCGAGGAGGGTCCCAGATGAGGGACTAAGTCACTAGGACATGATAATATGCAAAAGAGGAGAGCAAAGGTTTCTGTGAGTCCCAAAGTCTTTCTCACAAACACTCAACTCTGCCCAGGGTGAGTCCAGAGGCAGTCAGAGACGATATTGTAAATTCATCAAGCCTGGTTGTGTCCCAATAAAACTTTATTTACAACTGCATACAGCCAAGCGTTTGTTGGCAGACCTTTGGTGTGATATTTCTCCTGGGCCTGGGGACAGAAGCTTGTGTTTTCATCCAGCTACAAATCCTGTTCTCTGATTTCCCCAGAGCCTCATGGTGCCACTCGTATACCTGCTCTGAGAAGCAGAGCCAAAGCCTCCCATACATACAGAGACAATACACCCAACTCCTAAGAAAACAACCAGCCTGTTACCTACTCCCCCCAAAAGTTAAAGTCAAGATTAGTTTACAGGCCTAAAGTTCCACAGACCTAGGTGACTGGTGTCACGATGGGACTTTGTAGGATTCTTCCCCTCTGTATGGCTGTTACCAACAACAACACTCCCTACTGCTTAGCGATAAGGGAGGGACTGTGCCCACTTACCTTGCAGCCCTGCCACCTGCAAGGTGTCTGTCCCAGTGGACTCCTAGTGTATTCCAGGGAAGGGGCCAACAGGGGCTGTACATCCTGGCTCTCGGGGGACTATCAGTGCTGGCTGGTGTCTCGATACAGTCAGCCAGCCCCCCTCCAGGTCACTTCCCCACTGAACCTAACTTCCTTTCCATTTCCCTCCAGAATAGGTGACTGGAGCCTGGTGGCGTGGGTCCCAGGGCAGCTTCCCAACAGCCCTTTCCTCCTGATTTTAAAAACTGTCCCATTCCTATCAAGGCTGGACGAGGCAACCCAGTAGGAGGAAGAGTCCGAAGAGCAGGCAAAAGAGTCAGAGACACCCCACTCCCACTGCTAGGGAGTCCCCCAAATGCCCAAGCTAAGCAACCATGGCATGCATGCAGAGGACCTAGTGCAGGCCCACGAAGGCTCCGTGATTGTCGACTCTGTCTCTGTGCTCCCCTCTGAGCCCTCTATGGGCTGTGTTCTCCTGGTGTCCTCCACCCCGCTGGCTCCTACAATCCTTTCTCTCTCCATTCGGAGGGGCTCACCAAGCTCCACCGAATGCTTGCGAGGCCTGCTCCTTCCTCAAGTGAAATGGTGGAGCACTGGCTCTGGGGGAGAGGTGCGGTGGGGGAGGGAACTTGGAGGAGGGGAGGGAGGGGAGGCTATGCCCAGGATGTATTGTGTGAGAGAAGAATCAAAACAAAACAAACAACAACAACAACAACCCTGTCCCATTGAGGCGCCTGGCTTCCAGGTTTCCTATGTCATGTTAACTGTCAGGCAAGGCCTCTACTAGGAACTGTCAGCTGAATGTCAGTCATGTGGACCTGGCTGGTTCAGGCATGTCATCCTCACATCTGCAGCAGCTTACCCAACCCTCGAGTGTTCATTCTTGACCCCACCAGTCAGAGAGAAGGCTCCCTCCGCACACTAACCTCCCACCACAAGCAGAGTCCTATGTGCCGTGATTTCCCGCCAGGCCAGATCCTTATTTCTCCCATGTTCATGGCATTCGGGTGACCAAGACGGGGATTTGACTCCAGTGGACAAGTTGGGGAAGAGAGGCTTGATGGACCAAGAACTGATCCACTTGGCCTGGCTGTCTTACGATGGGCCAGTGACACTTCCTCGCCTGGCGGTGGAGGAGCTGCCTCTGAGAGACCTGCCTCTAGGCCCACTGCGCCCAGTGCCGCATGATGTCCCACACCGCCTAACAACAACATGATGTAACTGGAGTAGATGAGGGTTCATCCCTTGGAATATTCACACACACACACACACACACACACACACACACACACGGGGAGGGGATTAAAAAGAACACATCACATCTTACAAAGACTATAAAATTGGAAATTTATTTCAGCCTGCACTGTCTTCTCTCTCCATTTCCCTAAGCAGGAGGTGCTAATAATTCAACCCTGATAATTCAACCCAGGGCATCACACATGCTAGTGGGGCAGTTTATGACCAAACTATATCTGCAGCCCCATTGTGCCTTTTTGAGTTTCCACCACCACCATCACCACCACCACCACCATCATCACCATCACCACCATCACTACCACCACCACCATCACCATCACCACCACCACCACCACCATCACCACCATCACCACCACCACCACCACCATCACCACCATCACCACCACCACCACCACCACCATCACCACCACCATCACCACCATCACCACCATCATCATCACCACCATCATCACCACCACCATCACCACCACCACCACCACCACCACCACCATCACCACCACCACCACCACCATCACCACCATCACCACCATCACCCCCACCCCCATCACCACCATCACCACCACCACCATCACCACCACCACCACCATCACCACCATCACCACCATCACCACCACCACCACCACCACCACCACCACCACCACCATCACCACCACCACCACCATCACCACCACCACCACCACCACCACCACCACCACCACCATCACCACCATCACCATCATCATCACCACCACCACCACCACCACCATCACCACCACCACCATCACCACCACCACCATCACCACCATCACCATCATCATCACCACCATCACCACCACCACCATCACCACCACCACCACCACCACCACCATCACCACCATCACAATCATCATCACCACCATCGCCACCACCACCACCACCACCATCACCATCATCATCACCACCACCATCACCACCATCACCACCATCACCACCATCACCACCCCCCCACCCCCATCACCCCCATCACCCCCATCACTTGGCACTTCATGGTTTGTGATTGTTAACTCCCCTACAGTGTCTCACTGTGCAAGTACACCCACCCTATATTTATATATATCCTGTACTGGGTCTGACAGAAATTAAGATAGTCTAAAGACATACTTGTCTCTCAATCCATCAAACTGTTCAAACAATGGACCCCAAAGAAATGGGAATTTCCCCAGGGAGCTCAGGCTGGGAGAAGGGCGAGGCACCAGCCGGAGGAAGAACTTGTCTCCCAGGGAGATTAAATCTCATAGTTCAATAACTTGTCAGCATCTCGCAGGATGACTGGAGCCCAGTGATGAGTCAGTGGTGACCAGCACCTCGTAGATGTGTACACCTTTGGCCCTTCACTTCAGAACCCCAAGGACGGACTTGGGAGTTTGCTGAATTCCTTTGTCCACCCCTTCCAGTGTGGCCACAATAAAGTCTTTTTTTTCTAACTTCACTTTTTAAAAAAAGATTTATTTATTTATTTATTATACATGTAAGTACACTGTAGCTGTCTTCAGAAGAGGGTATCAGATCCCATTGCAGATGGTTGTGAGTCACCGTGTGGTTGCTGGGATTTGAACTCAGGACCTCCAGAAGATCAGTCAGTGCTCTTAACCGCTGAGCCAACTCTCCAGCTCCTGTCTTCCACTTTTAATTGGCTTTATTAAGGACAGAGGAGCAGGCCTGGCTTGGAACAATCCTACTGCTGCTGGTTGGCTCCACCATTTCGAACTTACTTCAGGCCGTTGTGAGCAGCAGTGCAATGCACACTGCAGGCCGCGGCCCGTGAACATCCGCGTGCACTTCAGGCCGCCAGGCCGGTGACAGGGCTGGCTGGGCCCTTACTGAGGTCTGGATAGAACCACCCTGGGGCTCCCGTTCCCATGTACACCGGGCCCCAGCCGGAGTCAGGCCTTCTCTCCATGGCCGTTCCACTCAGCTCTGCACACAGCTCTGCACATCAGCCTCTGGCTGTCAGCCGTGGTGAGGACAGGGGAAGAGCTCTCTGGAGCCAGCAGCCTGTTCTAAGGCTGGCTCAGAAGCTGAGCAGCCCTATTTCCACATAAGGCACCGAGGATAAGGGACTTAGCTAGCTAGGGTCACAGCTCAACTCTCCCATCCCTTCTGATAAAACTCAGAGAGGCCCAGCATGAGCAATAGCCCGCCCACCTGGGGCTTCTCCAGGGAGGTCAAGGCCCAGATCTCACCCCAGCTCTACCCTTGAGGCCTCAGCAGGAGTCTTAGGAACATTCTGTGACTCCGAGAGGAGGGTAAGAAGAGAGTCTGGAATGCCATCCTGTGCCCAGCTCTGCCCTGCTGCTACCTGTGAGGCTGCCCACAGCTGCTCCCTCTGCCTCTTCCCCCCTGCCTCTGCTTCCCTGCGTCACAGCTGCTCTGCCTCTACTGGAAACTCCATCTAACAATGATGCCAGCCTGCCCAACTACCGGGAGAAGGGCAGGGGCGGGGCTCCTCCTGAGGAGGATGGAGCAAGCCATTAGCTGGCGTCCTCCGACACCACCCTCACAGGGCCTCCTAATCCCTTGGCGGCTACCGGCCATGTGAATCCCAGTCAGTCGGGCTGGGCAAGGTGCCCAGGAGCAGCCTGCCCACTGCCAGGGGCGGGCAGGCACAGAGGTGAGGCCCAGCTGCCTTGCCCCCCTCCCACCTGCCAACACAGGTTGCTGGACAAAGCCACAAAGAAGACAGCACCTGGAAAAGTGTCACCCTGTCATAGGACAGTTTCAATGGGCTCTGCAGAGAAAGCTAGGGAAGGCTTTACATGGGAGATTTACATGGGCAGGGGGCTCCCAGAGCCTGGATTTCCTGTCTGACAACCATGGGTCAAAATGAACATGAAAGAAAGAAAGAAAGAAAGAAAGAAAGAAAGAAAGAAAGAAAGACACCTTGAGGAAAGCAACAAAAGACTTTCAAATCCACAGAGACTGGAGGTAAGAGGAGCCTGACAGGAAACCAGGATCCAACACCCTACTGTGGACCAGGGATACCACAATGTGTATGTATGTCCTGATATACCTGTGACCATAGAGACACCAAGGCAGATGTGAAGAGGTGTTCTATCTCTCTCTGTCTCTGTCTCTCTCTGTCTCGATCTCCCTCTCAGACAGTACACTTTTCTGTTCATCCCCCTATTATAAAGCCTGCCTACCTCTTGTCAGGCAGTGGTGGCACACACCTTTAGTCCCAGCACTCAGGAGGCAGAGATAGGCAGATCTCTTGAGTTAGAGGCTAGCCTGATCTACAGAACAAGTTCTAGAACAGCCAGGGCTATGTAGGAAAAAGAAAATCTGGTCTGGGAAAGGGGGGGCGGACCCATAAAGCCAACTTCTTAAACTTAACCACTAAGGTTTATTTACTAAAGCTTTCTCACATTGGCCAGACACAGCCTTTCTATGCCAGCCAGATCATTGTTTTATTACTTTGTTTCCCTTATGTGTGAGGATAAGCAGACTGCAGGCTTGGGTGACTAGGTGGAACTAGTCTCTCAGCAAGGTGACTGGAACCCAGGCGACCCAAGAGGGCCAGAGGGCTACACTCTCCTTCAGCAACACTCATTCTTAGACTGCTGTGAGGGGCACTGTGGTATTGGCTCACTGTGGTGCTGGCTCCTCCCAGCAGAGCGCCTAGTACTCGACCCTGGGCACAGTCATGCTCGCGCCCAGAGTCAAAGCGCATGCGCATTTGGCACTCGACGCTTTCCCCTCATGGTTCAGTCAAAAACAACCACCGTAAATATTTTTCTGAGGTGGCTCAGTATCATTCCCACGCCACCTCCCCGTCCCGTGAACATAGCCAGATGTGTACAGTTTCGAAGTGGACCCTGGAATCCTCTGCCAGGGACCAGCCTCCACTCTTGGCCTGACACAAACAAAGGCATGAAGCCAGAGGGAAGTCCTGCATCCCCAGCTGTGGAACAGTCGCCTCTGGGAACCAGATTGAAAGTTCCGTCTGTGAAATGGAGCCTGTGAATTTCCCTGGGAATGACTGCCTTTCATCAGGTGGAAGCCAGGGGTCATGACCACAAGTGACCACAAGTGACCTCAAGTGTAGCTTTCCAGATTTCCCAGCTTTGTGTGTTCTGTGCTGCAGACGTCTCTCTTCCAGGAAAGACACCCACGAGCTTCTGGCTGAAGAATAATTCTCACCGTTACACCTTTCCCAGCCCTGTGCTTGAGGAGGAGTGGTGCTGGGGCAAACCATTTTGCTAAGGCTTGACTTCTTCCGCACCCCAACTGATGTGTCCTGAAGCGAAAAATAAGAAAGCGAACTTTCCATCGCCCCGCTCCCCAGCTGGACCCAGGAAGGGAAAGCGACACCATCATCCATCCATCCGCCCGAGCGCACAGTCTGGTCTTTAGGAGCGGGTGGGGTGTGAGCAAGCCAAGTCAGTGGCTGTAACTGGGCCACTAGGGCTGGCTTCTTTTAAAGCCAAGTCTTAACTCACTGGAGAGTCAGAGCTAGTCTAGGAAGCTCACTTTCTACAGGTTCAGCCTAGGATGTGAGCCTAGAATCCAGGCAGCCGCTGGGAACCAGAGTTCCAGACAGCGCATGCTCATTCCCTCCCTTAAGGGTGTCGCGGTTTAATGACGTCACGCAGAGGCTAAGACCGCGGTAAATGCACACAAAAGCATGCACGGGACGGAGCCTGTTTTACAGTTCTACCTTTCCTAGGAATCGGGAGCTGCACGGAACGTTCCTTCTGAAGTTCCCCCGCTGATGGAAAGGGCCAGGCTGTCTTACATCACCAGAGCTTGCTTTTTTATTTTTTATTTTTATTTATTTATTTATTTATTTATTTATTTATTTATGTTTTTCGAGACAGGGTTTCTCTATGTAGCCCTGGCTGTCCTGGAACTCACTCTGTAGACCAGGCTGGCCTCGAACTCAGAAATCCGCCTGCCTCTGCCTCCCAAGTGCTGGGATTAAAGGCGTGCACCACCACCTCCCGGCTCAGAGCTTACTTTTGAAGTTTGCCTTGAGGTGGGTAGGGAAGGTTCCATCCCTCTCCAGAATCCCATCACACACACACACACACACACACACACACACACACACACACACTCCCATCCTTACCACGGTCGCTACTTTCTTCCATTTCCAGTTTGCTTCTGAGCAAGTAGCTGCAGAACCCAGACAGATCTCCAGGCCAAGCTTATTCAATGGCTCACCTGTATGGGGCCACTCAGGCCCATCTAACCCCAAGGGCTATGACTGGAAAAGTTACTGCCACCCTCCCTCCCATCTCCTGTTCCCATTTGGAAAGTGGAGACAGCTCCACACCAGGATTCCTTCATTCCAGAGTGGCCAACGGCACAAGCAAGTCCTCAGCTTGTCCCAACAACCCTTGGAGTCTGGTCCCAGCTGGGATGGGGTGATATGCCCAGAGTTACCTAGGCAAAGGAACTGGTACCCATCCTTCAGACTGGGTAAACTGAGGACAGGCAGTAAGCCACTGAGCAGCCAGGGCAGGCTGGGGCTAAGTCTACAATGCTCCATAGTCAGTGGCTAGGTATTTTCATTCTCAATAAAATCCAGTCTATGAAGCGCTGAAGCCAGCTCAGTGACAGAGGACTTGACTTGCACACATCACGCGGGATTGAACCAAAGTTCAATCCTGAGCTTAGATGGTTGCTCTCTCCTTGTTCCCCCTGCCTACCATGCCCCTCCACCATATATACCCCCCACAGCACACAGCCTACAGCCCTAGTTGGCGTTACAGAGGGCCCGGGGAAGTGGAAGTATCAGGAATGCAAGTCCTACCCTTGGCATTAACTTTCCTCTGCATTTCACAGTCCTAGCAGAGCTAGGGGACCCTGGGTGCCACTTGATTCCACCCCAACAACTGAGAAATTGACTCTGACTGTGACAGATGGCCAGAGTCACTTTTCTTTGCCATCTAGAAACCCTGCGGTCCAATAGAGCTATTTATTCTTGCCTTGAAACACGAATAGCCCAGGGCTGCCAACCCCAGTTCCTGCCTCTTCTAGCTTTTGGACAGATGGGGGAAGGGGTTCATCTAACCCACAGTGAGCCGGTCAGAGGCACTCCACTGTGACCCAGTGACCCAGTGGTTGGCAGCTTCCCAGACTGTCCTAAGCAGGCCACTACCTTCAAGACACTTCCCCTGAAGGCATCCATCCACAGTAGGTCAGAATATCGATACGGCATGTTCCTAGGTCCCCCTCCTTGGGTGTATCCACACATGAAGTCAAATCATCAGATGAGTGGAAGCGAACTGAAAAGACCCCCAGGAGCTGCTCTGTGGGTTTCTTATTTGCAGATGAGAAAACTGAAGCCAGCAGAAGACTTCGCACTGTCTGTCCGTCCAGGTGGAACAGCCTCTACTACAAGCCAGCCTTCTCTTCTTCCTGCTCCACAATACGATCGTGAGCTCCCATGATCCATCTCTCCTTGCCAACCATGCCTCTCTGCCACATATACCGGAGCAGCACACATGAACAGCCATAGCAATAGTTACAGAGGACGGGGAGAGCCGTGGCTGGCATGTCGTGGTGCTTGTCCTAAGGTGTACTGGAATCCATCACTGTGAATATTCCGTGAGCACATGGGACAGAACGCGCAGGGTCTCCTAGAGCTTGAGGGGGTAAACTCAGAAAATGTCCTGCCTCAGTGCCTACCCCCACCGCACCCCAGGAAGCCCAGGGGAAGAATAGACAATGGGGTCCCGTCCCCTGCCTCTCCTGAGCCACAGCCCAGGCCCTCCCAGGCCTTAGCCCTCTGCCTCTGAAGCCACAAAGCCAGAACCAGGGTGGCCTTACAATGAGAACAATGAGAAGCAAATATGGGGTGCTCCTAGTTGGACTGGGACCCAACGCAAGGCAGGGAGACTGCGGGGAGTGGGGGATGGGGTAGGGGGGGTGGCGGCACACTGCACTTTGTTTACCCTCAGGCTGGGGTAGGGAACTGAATCTGCTTAAGCAAGGGGTACTCCTTGTCGCAGAGTCCTCTTTGTCATTGCCTCCGTTGGGGGAGTGACATCCCATCCGGGACAGCTTCAGTTAGGAAAGCTAATGCCAGCCAGGAGTTCCCTGTGGCTACTGTTTGGCTTAGCCTGAACCCTGCTCTAGAGCTCTACAATGTGTTTCCGTGCTCCAGAATGTCTCCTCCCCTCTGACACCCGGGACCTGAGATACGCGGAGGTGTTACAGGAATTGGGGTAGGAGGCAAGGGAGGGAAAGTGGAGCCAGAGCAGCCAGAAAACTGTTGGCCAGCAAGGAACGCAAAAGATCCAACGCCCGAAACCAGAGTCCACAAACCCAGTTTCCTGTTTGTTTGGTTTTTTGTTTGTTTGTTTGTTTTTGTTTTTGTTTTGACAAGGTCTCGTGCAGATTTGGCTTTCTTCAAACTCTATGTAGTCAAGGACGACTTTTAACTTCTAATCCTCGCGTCTCCACCTCCCCAGTGCTGGGATTATATGTCTTTCACGGCCAGGTTGAAGAGCTGCTGGGCTTATATGGTATTGAAGGTCAAACCTAGGGCTCTGCCCGGCAAGCTCTCTACCAACTCCCCGTGTCTCCTAAGGAGCAAACCTGGCTAGCACCCAGAGTGCTCCAAGCCTTAACTCAACTTGTCCCCATGTACCTGGTTCAAGCACCTTCGTAAGCCTGGCTTCCCACATGATTTCCTAGAAATCCCCTGGAAGAGGTCTCTGGAGTTTCATTTTCTTTTTTGCCAGCCACCCCTAGGTCAAGGTGTTTTCACGGATGACTTTGCAATGTGGTCCATCCAGGTCTTTACAGATTGCCTGGAACTTACATTGAAGCCAGCCAGTGGAGACACTGCCTGTCCCCAAATGTCCAGAGGAAGCCTGAGTACTTCACAAAATACATGTTCTCACCTTCCTCCTCCTCCTCCTCCTTCTCCTCCTCCTCCTCTCTGTCTCTGTCTCTTTCTCTCTCTGTCTCTCTGTCTCTGTCTGTGTGTGTGTGTGTGTGTGTGTGTGTGTGTGTGTGTATTTTGAGACAGGATCTCACTGTATATATAACCTTGGCTAGCCTAGAACTTGCAATGGGGACTGGATTGGCCTCAAATTCATAGAGATCCGTCTGCCTCTGCCTCCCAAATGCTGGGATTAAAGGCACAGGCCACCATGCCCAGCCATATATATGCTAAACAGATATTTTCTCTTCAGTGTTACAATACATGAAGGGTGCTAGGCAACAGTCAGGCCAGTAGGAATGGAAACCTGAGACTATATTTAGAGCCAGCGATGGCGGTGCACACATTTAGTCCCAGCACTCAGAGGCAAAGGCCGGTGGATCTCTGAGTTCCTGGCCAGCTTGGTCTACACAGCAAGTTCCAGGACAGCCCAAGGCTACGAAGAGAAATCCTGTCTCAAAAAACCAAGGGGGGGGGTGATGAAGGGAGGAAGGGAGATTGATTGATTGGTGAGTGAATTGATCGATTGACACTAAGCCTCAATGAAGGGAAAAAGTGGCATTTCTTCAACTTTGCATCATGGTTGGTTTCCCTTTTAACCACAGGACACTATTTAGCTCACTGACCAAGCATTCGCTGGGAGCCAGCCTACTTAGTCTTGAGGGGCCACTAGTGTTCTTTCCAAAGAGTTCGGTAAGCAGCTTGCTTTATGCACTGTGAAAGTACGAACACAGTCCCCTATGATGCTTGCCCCGACTTACCTTTTGGGTAAACTGAGGCATGCAATATCGCCCCAAATGCAATGCTGGGGCACACAGATCTGTGAGAACTTTAAACTGTCTTTCTCTCCCTTTCTCCCTCTTCACTGCTTTGTAGGAAAATAATCCCCTTCCCTCCCCCTTCCCCCCCCCAGCCTCTCAGCAGGAGGGCTGCAGCTTGTAAATCTCCCTTTTCATCCTCTACCTGCCCCACCCCATCGCCAGAGTAGGAAAATGTGGCGCTGGAAGCCCACAAGCCCACAAGCCCACCGCCACACCATGCTTAGATGGCAGACTGCATCGCTGGAAAGCGGAGCTGGAGTCTGGGTAGGGTGGGTTGATACCAGGAAGGAAGCTGCTTGGTGGAACTGAAAAGGGAGCTGGCAGATAGACATGCAGCAGGACTGACCAGGGAAACCGTCAGCCAACCACATTTATCCTGGTAGAAGAGAGGCCATGAGAGCCCAGACCACATCCTTGAGGGCTCCCAGGGTCAGCACACCTGTGGCTTCAGGAAAACCTGCATTGACTATAACACCTAAAGGTGAGAAGAGGCCCCCCCCCGCCCCCCTCCCAGGGCTGGGGTGAGAAACATTTAGGTGGGGGCTAGAAGCCAGAGCACCTACTAAGCCAAGTTCCTCTGAACTTGGGGATTGTAACTAACCCGCAAACGGTGGTCCTACATACCCTGGGAGAAGGGACATACGGCTGTGGCTTTGCCACATGGCGGACGCACCACTTCTGTGACTCTATTTGACCAGCACTGTTGGGGAATGGGTTCATTACACTGACTGGAAAACAAGGAGCAAATCCAAGGCCATGGGGCTAGCAAGTCAGAGGCAGAGTGGAGGCTAGATCCCAAGCCTGTAACTCGAAAGTCTGGGACATTGTATCAGGATGTCTCCATTCACCTCTCTCTGACAGTAAAACATTTTTCTCCAAGGAACTCCCATGCAGAACACACAAACACGGTTATGCTCAATGGATAGACACAAACCTGGCCCCCAGATGAAAACGATGAGAAAACTCTTAGTTTTCTTTCATGTATACCCCCCAAACTCTTGGGAGGCCCTAGGTGGCTCCCCAGAGCACCTCTACCAGGCTTGTAAGTCAAGGGTCCCAGCTGGTCCTCACCTCCCAACACAGAGACCCTAGGGGGCGCTCTCCCATCTTCGGGCACTTTGTCAGTCCCGGTGCCCACCTAGGTGCAGTTTGGTGAGGGATTCCTAGGAGGATGCTGCCCTCTGCCCATACATGTATCCATGGAAACATGAGGGGAAGCAGTGTGGTGTGGGGTGCGTCTGAGTGTGTACTCTACTCATGCACATGCATGCAGAGATATTCCGAGCCTATCCCGAGGCCAGTGCAGGAACCCAGATCTTCCCCTATGCTTGCCCTGGCCGCCCTGTAGCTCATGGGAAATTTCAGGGCAACTGGCTCAGTGGCCTAGCCGAGGGCAAGGAGCCTGGATCATTGGGAGAACTGGTTTCTATGCCTTAAAAGGTACTTCTCCCTCAATACCCCACACCTAGACTCTCTAAACTTCAGACTGCACTGGGGTCAGAGGCATTCATGCCTAAGGCCATGGAGAAACCAATGAATTCTCTTTCCCTTCTGCACAGTTGGACCCTGACGTGTCAGGGACAGGAGGGCTGACTAAAGCCACAAGCAGCCTGAGGCAGCCACAGGCAAGCCCTCTACCTCGGCACCTACCTCGGCATCCATCTCTGCTTCTTTATAACGTAACTATTTTTTAGTCGAATAAAAAAGTTACTCTTTCTGAAGGAAAGCACCCTTTCCTGATTCTCTTGCTGTTAGATATCAGCATGTGATTACGTTCAGTTCAGTAAAATGCTCTTGGAAAAGTCGCACGTAGTTTGGGGGGTAGATACCCTCAAAGGAGGAGCTACAGCGGTGTCCTTATTTCTTCGTTTTGTCTGACAGGTGGAATCTTCTCATGGACCATAGGGCTGTGAGCCCGGAGGGCAGAACCAGCATGCGTACTCTGAAATTCCAATATGAGAACAATATAACTTGGCTTAGATGCTGTCTCCAGGGAAGGACTCTTAGGGTGAGGACCACACAGCCACAGAGGAGACCAGAGGGGAGCTGCTGAACTCCTGTGCGTCTCCTCCTGGGAGTCTCCCTGTTCCGGTTCATACTCACTTGTCTATTTCTCCAAGATCCCTGGCCAGCTCCTGCCTGCCACCTCCACCAATCTGGCCAGGAGGGGAGGGTACGGAGCTGGTACACAAGACTCGCTCACTTAGCTAGTGTTTACTGAACATCTACTATGGGCCGGGGACTTTCCCAGAGGCTGTGGCTACAGTCCTAACAAAGGATCTGCCCTCGGGATACAGCGTAGCCAGTGATTCTCATTCTTCCTAACTCTGCAACCCTTTAACCCAGTTCCTCATGCTGTGGTGACCTCTCCCACCATGAAATTATTCTTGTTGCTACTTTCATAAGTGTGATTTTGCTACTGTTATGAATCGTAATGTAAATATCTGATGTGCAGGATATCTGATATGCAACCCCTATAAAAGGGTCATGACCCACAGGTTGAAAACCGCTGGTCTAGCATGGGGTGGGAGTGGGGGGCATGCAACAGGAGAAAACATCAAGGACAAGGAAATGGGGGTGGGTTATATGTCCTGGAAAGCTCTCTCAAGGTGACACTTGGGCAGGGTTGTCTAGAACGCACGAAGCCTGTGCATTCCATCTCCAGCACTACGTAAACTGTTGGTCATAGTGGTACATGGTACACACCTAGAGGGAGAGGGAGGAAAATGAGATAGTCAGCTTACACAGGAGTGTTCCAGGCCAGCTGGAGTTCCAAGAAACTGTCTAAAAAAATAAAAAGTTTGGAAGTAAGAAGTGGGCACCTGAGAACGTTTGAGGAAAGACGTGGTTAGGTGACCGACTGACTGACTGTGAGTCCTTGTGCCTCAACTTCCCTTTCCTGGAATGGACAGAACTAGAGGCTACCCACTGGCAACTCTGTGCTCTCCCAATCTGTGACACTCGTGGGGACGCTCTCAGAGAGCAGCAAGGGCATCCAGTTAGACGGAGTCTCAAGAGCCTTGCAGCTCAGGCTAATTTCTGTGGCTTTGAGCTCCATCCATGGTGGAGACCTCAGACATTGGCTGTGTCAGGGATCACAGCATGCCTGGGTCGCAGTATCGCCCTGTCTACCCTGACACAGCTGTAGGCCCCTAGTTGTCCCAAAGCCCTCAGAGGCCTGGTTCTTGGGGGTGGGGGCTCCCGCACCCCAATGTGGGGCTGAATGCAAGCCTAGATCAGCCAGTCCTCACTATTCTCTACCCTTGGGTTGAGGCATGTAGCTAGCTTTCCGGCTCTGACAATTGGCGGACGGGGTGCCACCCTGCACCCTGGCCCTAGGGAAGTTCGAGGTGGCTGACCTGGCAGGGTGAGGGTACAAAGGAAGAGAGAGGGGTGGTGGTGTTATGTGCTCAGAGGGTAGGAACAGAAGAAGGAAAGGAAGAGCTGGTGGCCCAGAGGACAACGCAGCGACTATGTTGGTGGGCCTGTGCCTCAGATTCGGGGAGACGGAGGTTAGAAAGTTATCGACGAGCCACTCCTCCCGTGAGCACTTTGAGCACCCGTGGTATTGCAGGTACTGGCTGGATGCCGTGGATGGCACGGGAGCTCTCAGGTCTGTTGGGGACACTGACATATCACTGACAATCATAACCCAGGCCACCAGCTTTGTGACTGCACTTGGAGGCTCTGTCGCATTGATCGATAACACCCAGCTTCAGTTACCGTTAACGACAGACGGAAAGGGACAGATTGGGTTAAAGGCTACATTAGTCACCCTTCACTAAACTCCCCCGGTCCCCGAAAGGGAAATGGCACCCAAAAGGCTGAATTCAGTTCTACAGCCACACACCTGTACACGGTTGTCTCATGCCAAGCCCTTGGGAACACCCAGAAAGAGGCAATGTCCCTCCTCCTTGGTCGACACCTCTCATTTGGGAAATAGGTGAGTTCCAGCAGGTGAGTCCTGGGGGACTCTCGGCCCTTGGACTTCATCTTAGAACAGTTATGAGAGATGGTCTAAAACTGACCCGTGGACCGGGCGTGGTGGTGCACGCCTGTAATCCCAGCACTTGGGAGGCAGAGGCAGGCGGATTTCTGAGTTCGAAGTCAGCCTGGTCTACAGAGTGAGTTCCAGGATAGCCAGGGCTACACAAAGAAACCCTGTCTGGGGGTTTGGGGGGACCCTACCCTTGGACTACTCATATCTTTTTTTTTACTTTGAGATGGGTCTCCTGTAGCCTAGGCTGACCTAGAACTTACTATTCTCCCCCCTCCACCTCCCAAACACTAGGATTAGAGGTGCACCGTGATGCTCACTCTCTGTGGGACTGGGGAATGGACTCAGGACTTTGCCTATTCTAGGCAAGCGCTCGACCACTTGAACTCCATCCCCCGTTCCTGGATTCCACGCAGAGTCAGCCGTGGGCTGCTACTCATCTCAAGCATACTGCAGACGAGAAGCTCTTCACAACGCTTTGCTCTTTGAGACGGGGTCTCACGTATCTCAGGCAACTTCTGATGGCCCTGCGTCAGCCTCCCAAGTGCTTGAACTATAGATTTGTGCCACTATGCTGGGTTTATTCAGTGCTAGGAGCTGAAATGAGAGATTAAGCATGAAATGAGAGATTATCCTATCCCATCCCGTAACGTATCTTTTGAGTAGATTATTTACTCTGTCTTTCTTTCTCTCTTTCTTTCTTTCTTTCTTTCTTTCTTTCTTTCTCTCTTTCTCTCTTTCTCTCTTTCTCTCTCTCTCTCTCTCTCTCTCTTTCTTCCTTCCTTCCTTCCTTCCTTCCTTCCTTTCTTTCTTTCTTTCTTTCTTTTTCTTTTGGCTTTTTCAAGACAGGGTTTCTCTGTGTAGCCCTGGCTGTCCTGGCTGTCCTCGAACTCAGAAATCCGCCTGCCTCTGCCTCCCAAGCGCTGGGATTAAAGGCATGCACCCAGAGATCCCCTCACTTCTGAATGCTAGGACTAAGGACATGCCCCACCCCCCTCCGGCTTTGAAGTCTTTAAAGAACACGCTTAGGCTTCCGGGGCCCGGGAGTCATGATCCCAGATCTGACACTTCCTTGGATCTTGCACAGCCTCACAAGTGGTGGGAGACACACGACAGAAAGACTCATCCCACAATGTCTCTGGGAACAGACTGTGACAGGAAACCATACCAACTGAGCTCCTGGCCCTGCCTCAGACACTCTGGGCACAAGTAATAACAGAGGCCAGAGCTGGAAGTCCTGGCCGGTCAGCAGAGCACAGTTTCATCCTGTCCCCAGCTGTGGAGAGTGGCATTGGCCAGGGAAGAGACTGGTTCCCACTACACACCTGGAAAAGGAGTCCACTAGGCAGACATCGATGCCCACAAGTCAAGCTGCCTGGCTTTCCTTTCAGGTCTACAGTCAAGGAGCACTGTTCTCTAAAGGATCTAGGTGTAGAGAGGCGCGGCAGGCTATGGAGACCAACAGGGCGCCACGGGCTCAAGAGATAACCCATTCAGCAGCCTCCTCCCCAGGGGACTCTAACCCCATGGTCCCTCCCCCTCAGCTTCCAAAGGCAGTTTCCTCCGTGTGGATGGAGGGGCCCCAGGAAGAACAGGCTCTCTCCACCTAAGTCTGACATTTCACACACGCAGCGTGACCTCCCGAGGACTTTAAATTGCTCTTCTCCGTCCCACCCCGGGAGGCCACACCCCACCTGAAGCCTCTGTGCCTTTAGTGATAGTTGCTCTCAGTCCGGCTACCTCTGTTGATGAATACCTCAGAGTGAATCCTATCAGAAAACCCTTGCCCCCTCCCTACTTCTGGAAGCTTCCCTTCAACCCAGCGGCTGGTTCCCTCCCCTATGGAATTCCTCACCGAGCCTACCTTACACTCCCTGGAGTGGCTCCCATCCCCCAGCCTGCTTTTCCCCAACACCTTACAATTCATCCAAGCTTAGTGACCCTAGGAAGAGCTCTCCCACCCCCTGCAGATCCTTTTTTATTTTAAAATCTCCATACAAAAACACTCCAGGAAGCTCTTCACAGCCCACACTGGGCTCATTAAGACAGCCTCATCTTGCCTCTAGGAAGCAAGTCACACATCGACTGCCATTCGCTAACGACAGCAGAATCCTGATGCACGGGAGTCTCAAGCCCATCCAGCACCCTATACACCCATTCAATTCGGAGCTGCTGCTGCTGCAGCTCTTGGTGAATTGGCTACAATGTTAAACCCTTACTGTTGCTCCTCAGATGAAGACAACCCAAGAAGCAGGTTTGAGATCACTTCAGTAGGAAGCAGAGGCTTGGGAAGTATACTGCCGGGGCCCAGTCTGAGAGTTTTCACTCTGTCAGCCCACCTGCCTCCTTCCCGGGATTTATCCATCAAATGGCTATCAGCTGGAGAGGACTAAATAGATCTCTCTTCTCATCAGCCAAGGAACATGGAAGCCAAGACATCTAGCACTGTGGAGGCAGAGGCCCCTCTGTTCCTCCTTTCTACTTTACAGATAGGAAAGTAGAGTGCAAAGGTCTGACTTGTCCTGTGGCAAAGGAAAAGCCCAGAAAGGATCCCAGGATAAAGGTTGTTTACCTCCAGGGCGTGCTCGGGCCACCAGCTTAGGGGGAACGCTGGAGACCTGTCCGGATAATTCCTTTGTTACAGAGACTCGCACTGTAAGCCTAAGGTTTTGCGGTTTTGGGTCTCATCGCTTGGTCCCACCATGAGGTGAGGCTGTGCGGAGGTATAGCTGATGACAGGCACTAAGGGAGCCGGCCTAGAGGAGGGTGTGAAACCACCACAGCCCAATCCCAGGTTTGCCCCCTAAGCCTTTTTTTTGGGGGGGGGGCCCTGGATATAATTCACCATCATCGTAATAATCAGTTTGCTGCCCTCAGGATCAGTATAACCGTTCCTCCTCCTCGCCACCAAACACTTTTCTACACTGCCACATACTATAAAAAAAATGACATTTCGGGGTTAGGGTATCCGGGGCTTAGTGATGCTGAGACTTGCTGCTTGGAACAAGGCCAGGTTTCTGGACACATTTGTCCGCACATGTTGGTCTCTGAGTGTGACCCGTGCCTGCAGTAGAGTCTGGAGAGGGCTTCTCGGCAAACATGTTGCCAGACAAGAAGCCCAGCCTTGATGTCCAGAGAGCAGGTTGGGAGCAGTTCCCTGATGGCTTCCAGGCATCTCCCTTTAGCCTGTATCTTCTCCAAGCTCGGCTTCTATAAAATCAGAATCTGGCTTTTGAATGGTACGAGGGGCCCCTCCTCCTAAAGCCTGCATGTGAAGCTGCACCAGGAAGTTGCCAAGGCACCCCACAAACTCGTCCGTCCCTCTGATTGTGTCAGCTGTACACTGTGGCCCTCCAAGCAATTCCCATCTCCCTCCTCAAGGACCACAGGCCCTTCCCCCAGTGGGAGTTCTCTTCCCTTTCAGGCAGAGCTGGAGTCCCAGGCCACCCTCCTCCGGAGGCTTAAACGTCCCTTCCCTGAGGACCAGCCCTCACCACGCTGCCATCTCTCATTGTTCTGCAGAACCCAGTTCCCCCCAACACGAACTCCCACATCAGCAGAGTCCCTTCGCCGCCTGGGCGGTCACCACAGTACTTCTGACTCTGGGAAGCCTCCCCTCACTGCTTTCTCCCTGCAGCTACCTGTTCAGGAAGGATAGGTCACTCCGTTTATGAAACGTCTGCCTCTCTCTCCCGGCCTGAGTCTCTCAGCTGTTTGGCAGGGATTTGGAGACACCTGCTCTGATTACGTTTGCAGACACTGCCTGACCTCTCAAACAGAAAGTAACATTTCACCTTCGGCAAGAAGGTAGTGGGACTGTCTCCAAACTGGGTCTAATGGGAGATGGGTGCCTGAGGTATTTCTAAGACACAGCTCAAACCTCATCAGTGAAAGAAGTTTCTTGTTTACACAAAGGGGTGGGAGGGGCCCACCAGCCTGGCAAAGCTCTGAGAAAGAATCCGGTTCTTTGGCAACATGAAGCCAAGGTCCCCGCTGAACCAGACTCTGGGACCCTGGAAGGAGCACATACTCCGCACGTCCCTGGACAGGCTTAAGAAAAAATCGCCTGGACAAGAAGCTCTCTGCACGCGTGGGCATTTGGGGGTTTGCGGCCAGCTCCAGGGGCTCCTTCTTGTGTTCCCTACCCATCGCTTTGCTTAGTTTCAACGACCTCGCAATACAGTTCCTGGTCGCCCCCAACACGAGCAAGAGAAATCGCATTCTGGTGGTTCCGCGGGAATCTGGGACCTCCCCACAACCCAAAGTTACCCCCCTTTCTCCAGTGAACCCACCAAGCACCCCCTTTACAATCTCACAAACTCCGGCTCACTCTACACCTGGGAAGACTAGGGGTGAATCCACGATCTGGCCCCGCACCTGGGGCGTTCTCCAATTTGGAGGGGGCGTGGATGGTGCCAAGGTCAGGACTCGGCGTGCGGCCACGCGGGAGAGGCTGCGAGCGGTCCGGCCACGCGGTGCAGCCGGCTTCCCAGGAGCCCCGTCAGGCTTGGGGCGGAGGGGAATGACCAAGGGTCCCGGCAGAGCCGCGGCTGTCCACTCACCTTCATTCTGGGAGAGAGATGGAGGCGACAGTAGCAGCACCAGCTGCAGCAGCAGCACGAAGAGCGCCGGAGTGAGGCGCATGGTTGTGCTCGCCCGGAGACTCGGAGCAGGTGGCTGCGGCGCTGGCGCAGGGTCGCGCGTCCGGCCGGCGGGAGCGTCGGCGCCGCTCGGGGAGGCCTGGCGACAGCCGCGGACTCCGGAGTCGCGATCCGGCGGCTCCTCCTGCCTGCCGCAGAGCTGAGCCGGGACGCGGAGGCAGCAGCGAGGAGCGAAGGTGTGTGCGGCCCGGGCGGTGTCTGCGCGGCTGCGGCCCCGCGCACGTTGCTGCGATGACTCCCGCCCCGTCCCGTCCGCGCTGGCCTCCGCCCCCTCCCCCAGGAGCTCGCCCACAGCGGCGGCAGGGTCGGGCGGGGCGGCGGCTGGGCGGGCGCTGGGCTGCGAACAATAAGCAGAGGAGGAAACTCCGCCCTGGAGCGCGGCGGGCGGGGGAGCCGGGGCTGGCGGTCCCGGGCAGTGAGTGAGTGACTGTGTGTGTGTGTGTGTGTGTGTGTGTGTGTGTATGTGTGTGTGTGTGTGTGTGTGTACGCGCGTGCGCGTGTGTATGTCTGTGGATCTGTGCTCATGCTGTGTATACTTGCGTGTGTGTGTGTGTGTGTGTGTGTGTGTATGTGTACACGCGCGCGCGTAAGTGTGTGTGCCTGTGAATCTATGCTCATGCTGTGTATACTTGCCTATGCGCGCGCCAAGGACCCTGTCAGAAAATCCCTGCAGCCGATGTCCTACGCATTGCTTTTGCAGGGGGGCTGGGGCGGGGGGTGGGACATCAGCCGGTATCCTCCATAATGCTGCCACCCTTACTCGCAGGCACAGATCCCTAGCCTGGAAGTTCCGCTACCAACCGACCCTTCCAGGCCTCCAGACCTCCAGACCTCAGCGCCTTCTGCAGCAGAGCCAGGGAAGCAGGTCCCCTACCTAGCAGGTGCCTGGATCTCGTGCAGTCCCCAAACAAGTGTGTGCTCCGGGAGGAGCCCCGTACTATCTGGACGGAGTTTTTCTTACCCTCTCCCACCGATATACAAATGGATGTGACTCTTTTAAGGCAAAAATTTCAGCGCTTAATTCGTGCGCGCCTGTGTTCTAAGTGCTTTGCACGTATTAATTTCGCTTGCTCTTCACAGCTATCACATTTTAAAGCCCCGTTTTGCTGACAGGAAAATAGAATTAAAAAATAAAAGGTTAAAAAAGTTGTTTAAGATCCCTTAGGTGGTAAATAGCAGCCTTGCCTCTGAGACTGATCTGGAAACATACTTTGCACAGTGCTCATAATACCGTAATTGCTCCATGAGAATTAATATTGCGGAATTAAAAGCAGCAATGGAGATTTAAGGACCTCGGCGTCAAATCCAACTTGGGCTCAAAACCTAGTCGTGCTAAACCACTCTGTGTGCTTCGATTCCTTTCATACGAAACACAGGACTGACAACACTTCCAACAGGGGCTGACACGCTTGCTTGGGAGAAGCACTTAGGGTAGGGCCAGAATCTTGAACAGCCTTAATGAAAGAAGCAGCCTTCGCTCAGGAGAAATGCGTAGACCTGAGATGGGAGCTCGGAATTGGAGAATCTCGTAAAACCGAGTTTACTCCCTGAAAGGACAAAGAATCCCATACACGGCGTGGAATACCATTCCAGAACGACCCTATTCACCCCAGCTTGGGGGCCTTTGCGGGCTGCAGACTCTGTGGAGTCCAATACGAAGGTGGCACCCGGGATACAAAACTGAAGGGGGAGGGGGAGGCTAACGCCGAAGGGAGATGGCGAAAATTTGTCACACATGACTCCTGGGTTGCTAATCCGGAGTCTTTCTGTCAGATGAGCCTAAGTGGAGAGACTGTTCCCGGATGCCAAGGACGGTAGACCTTGTGAACTTCTCAAGTGGGCTGCGCGCAGGCTCATCGCGAAGCCGCTGAGGAAGCTGGGAGAGCGGGTTGGGGTGGCCTTGCAGCGCGCCTCAAGTTTGGGAAGAGCTTTCAGGCTGTTTTCACTAGGAAGTTTCTGCATGATCATTCTGGCGTGGTAGTCCACGCCACCGTGTATAGGAAAGACAGAGGGTGTTCCCTGTGGACACACCGGTGTGTGTGTATGTGTGTGTGTGTGTGTGTGTGTGTGTGTGTGCGTGTGTTTGATGGTTTTCTTTAGCACTGTTCTCCTCGACAGTAGTACCAACAAAAGGCTTGCTTCTCAAACCAAGCAATCCTTTTTCAAAACGGAGGTTGAAAGTTTTATTTTGTATGTGCTCAGATTAATCCATACCCTTGCATTTAGCAAATCAACTTCTACACAAACTCAAAAAACAATCAATATTAACTTTGTGGATAGAGGAGTTTGGGACATTTTAAGTTCACGTGATTTCTGGATTGACCCCACTATCAGATCACACACAGTTAAACATGACAGCAGATATCCAGACTTAGGAAATGGGTACTCTTTGCAGTAAAAACTGCAAAGTCAGAATTATGGCTTCCAATCTCCAGCACCTGACAGGATCCCCAGTTTACTTAGCGTGGAGCTTCCAAGATGAGGCCAACAGAAAGTGCTCTCAGCTGGACAAAGCCCTGGTCCCGTCTACACAGTGAGCTCGCTGGCCTGGAACACAAGATGGGCACTGAAATGCAATACCCTTCACAGATGTGAATCCCCCGATACGTCTGGAACTCAGTGCGTGTTGGCTACTAATCTCTCTCTCTCTCTCTCTCTCTCTCTCTCTCTCTCTCTCTCTCTGTGTGTGTGTGTGTGTGTGTGTGTGTATGTGTATGCGTGACCAAACCCAAGGCCTGTGCATGCTAACCAGTCTATCATTGAGCTACACTCTAGACCATCCCCCTAGTAGATTTAAATTCCTTTTTAAATATTTATTTTATTTGTATGTGAGTACACGATAGCTATCTTCAGACACACCAGAAGAGGGCATCAGATTCCATTATAGATGGTTGTGAGCCACCATGTGCTTGCTGGGAATTGAACTCAGGCCCTCTGGAAGAGCAGTCAGTGTTCTTAACCGCCGAGACATCTCTCCAGCCCAGATTTAAAACCTCTTAACATGGGATCTGGAGCCAGAGCAGCACAACAACATATATAATGTGTGTGTGTGTGTGTGTGTGTGTGTGTGTGTGTGTGTATATATATATATATATATATATATATATATACACATTTGCTAACCTACTGATGCAGACATGCATGCCAGCTTGGAACCATAACACAGGAACCTATGGCATGAGGTTTAAAATCGCATTCTTGTTGTCCCTGTCAGTCCCTCCCTGTTAGGAGCAATTTGACCATGCAGCTGACCACATCCCTAAATGCAGACCTGGTAGGTCCTCTTGATCCTCATCCTGAAGCACTTTGATCCTTATTCAGAATGTCTATTGAAGTAGGACAGACCCTGTCCCATTACACCTCCTACTAAGATGTAATGCGTTCAGTTCACTTAACCACCTCAATGCCTCTGTACCTGCACAGAGGACCAGCCATGCCTGTGTGAGGGGCCATGTCAAAGCTTACAAGGGCTTTCTAACCCTGGGCCAGAGCAGGCTGCACTTTATTCTTGACTGCCAAGTTTTGTGATTCTCTGAATTTCCACTGGGGCTTCAATTACGCACCTCGCTCCAAAGTCATGCCCCGTGTGTTATTATTTAGCCGCGTCTACTGTAACAGGCGGTGTGCCAGCCATTATGCACTGCGCTGAGAATCCAAACACAGGCGGTATAGCTTCCCCCCTCTTCAGGGAGAAGTAATACCTGTACACAAACATGGCTTGCAGGTGGTAAGGACTGTGTGGGCAGCAGAGACAAGGCACACAGCTCGGGTTAGGGACAGCTCTAGGAGGAGGGAGGTGGGACTCTGGCTAGGTCCCCAAGAGAAGGAAAGGGGTGGCATTTTGGGAGTCAAAGGAGGGAGGTCAAGCCGAGGCTGGGAGCTGAGATCTGCAGGGATCCCACTCCCCAGCCCAATCCCCACCCCCAAGCAGAAAGCCATTTTGTAGTGTTAGGGCCTGACAATAGAGAGGTGACAATGACCAACTTCCCATGTAAAGACAATCATTTTAGCTCCAGCATACTTAGAATGGGTGATCAGATGTAACCTCAAGGGGGACCACAGCATAACGTGAAGCCAGCTCAATGGTCCAGGAAGGCCTTGAATTTAAACATTGGAGACAGCAATGAGGTGAAAGTCCTAACCAGGAGGTATTTGGGGAACATAAGGATGTGGGCATGGTGTAGTGGCTGTGTCTGTGCAGCGCTGTGGCATAAAGGCATGACTGGGTTCTAGAGATCTGCTGGTTACTAGGTAGTTTATCTGGGTGCAAAGGTTGTGGGGGTGGGAAGAGTGGTAGCATTCCTGAAATGGAGGAGATAAGGGGAAAAAAAAGAAGCAGATTTGGGAGAAGAAAGGTCTAGTTACAAGATGTGCTGAAGCTAAAGACCCGTGACACACTCACTCAGAGTCGTATCTGGAGGTTCCATTCGTGACACTGGAGCTCATACAGAGGTCAGGGCCAAGAGTGGCCATAGGAGAGTCGTCAGGGTACAGGTGGAGTTGAGGCAGGACTGGGGTGGGGGAGTGTACTCAGGATAGTTTCAGTGAAGATAAGAACAGACTGAGGCAGAGCCTGGAAAAGATCCACGGTCACCGCTGGGCTGCAGAGTGGGAGGGGCTGAGGAGAATGTACTCCTGAGTTACTGTGCCAAAGAGACGGAGGGAGGAGTTACTAAGCAAAAAAAGAAAAAAAGGAAGAAAGAAGGAAAGAAAGAAAGGAAGGAAGGAGGGAGGGAAGGAAGGAAGAAAAATGGAGGGAGGAGGAGTCATCCACGCCACCAGCTATAAGGGCTGAGACCCACTGTCAGCATCAGGCAGGGCAAGAGCAGTGTGGTTTCCATTAAGTAGGATGAATTGGCAGGGAAGGCTGAACAGAGGACCATATAGACGCGGGCGGGGAGGCGCAGAACGTGGAGCCCAGGGAAGGCTTGGATATAAGAGCTGTCTAATCTTAAAATGAGAGAAACTTCCATGGTTATGAACTAGGCAGAAGGAGCTAGCTCAAAAGGAGACACTAGAAGAAGCCAAAGAGCATCACTGCTAAAGGTTTGGAGTTGAGGGCTGGGGAGATGGCCCAGTGGGAAAGGACCTGAGTTCAAATCTCTCCATCCCCGCTTCCTCCACAAGCGGAAAAAAAAACAAGAACAAACAAAAAGACATGTGAAGCTAAGTGTAGTAGCATCCGTCTGTAATCAAGGTGCTTCTAGATCAAGACGAGAGACCAAGACAAGAAAGTCCCCAGAAATGTGGGGATCAGTGAGCTTGTGGGGGTCTCTCAACAGTGAAAATCCTGTCTCAAGGTGAAAGGTAAGGTTTGTGGTCCAAAGCTGCCCACCAGCCTCCATATGCACTCTGTGACATGCATTTGCTAATGTTTGCGCGCGCGCGCGCGCGCGCGCACACACACACACACACACACACACACACAAAGATTCGGAGGGGAAAGTACTGTTTTGAGACACTGTCTCTCAGTGGCAGATGGGAGTTATATCTTGGATTGAGTCAGCCCAGAATTTTATCCTGGTGGCCATAGACTCCGGTCTTATCTTTAACCCCTATAGTCTAGTCCCTTCCTCTATAAACTAGCTCTCCGCCCACAGAATCCTGTGGGAGTTGGGGGGCTCAGTTTGTGCATAATTTTGCATCTACAGAAGAGCTACGTCAGTCTCTGCTTTGTTCCAGAAGTATTTGTTTCCTCTTACATATCAGAGTCTAGGGTCACCAGAGCCTAAAATGCTGTGCCCTGGGGTGACAGGCTTGCAAATCCCAAGCCAAAGTTACAGGTTACAAAATCTGTTTGTATCTGCCCTCTTCTCAGACAAAACAGAGCTATGTGTGCACTGTCCCAGAATTCCCACACCTCGCGTTCAGACAAAGCCTAAGGCTCGGCCGAGGTTAGGGGTCACTGGACCTGAAGTCTTCTTCGCCCACAGAAAGAAAGCTGAGGCCCGGAGAGCTCAGACAACATCCTCACTTGTGTAGCTTGCAAACAAAGAAGGTTCCAGAAACAGTCTATCCTTCCAGCCACTGGTTTAACAGGCTGCTCCAAATCCTTTGTCAATGTTATTCTCATCCATACACCTGTGTCTCACAATTTGGGAAGTCTCGGGTCCCCTGGCAGGAACAGAAGAGCTATGTCACGGAGACAAAAGTAGAGGAGTTGGAAGAAAAGACACCCAAGGGCCAGCTTTAGCTCAGTCCCCAGCCCGCTTCCCAGGCACACTTCCTTCTCAGGCCTCATGCAATAAAACCAGCATTAATTTCCTCCCCCCTGGAGTCCGACCAGGCCTGAAGCCTGCACCTGGGTAATACTACACGGAACTTGGTTTGTATTCCGCAAATGGGTTTCCACATATCATTGTCCTGGCGTGATCACATCCTTATAAACCCAGAAGGCTAAATGGATTGCCATTGTCCCATTTTCCAGTTGAGGAAATGAAAACTCATTTCCCTGGCACTGACCTGAAGGTAGTTGTGGCTTTGTTCTGTGATCTCCATCTTGGATGTTGACACACGTGTCTTATTTGCACCGTGTGCTCCGAGCCCCACAAGGACAAAGCTGCTGTATCTGGCTCCCTTTCCAACCTTGGGCCCGACGTTTGTCCCTCACCTCTCTCTGCTTTCCCTCCACCTGACACCAGAGTATTGGGCCCCAGAATTAGATGTGATCACGTTCCTGTTCAAATGCCTCCATTTCGAGTTGCCTAGATTCCCTAAGTTGGATTTCAAAGCCTTCTAAGTTCTGGTCCCTACTCACTCTCCCTCCTTCTCTGCCACTGTCAGGGAGAAGGTCTCAGACACGGGATTCCACCCACCCTCTCGCTGCTCGTCCTCAGAGTTAGCTACTTCCCACAGTCTGTGCATGTGGAGCTCAGGCGTCATGGCGTGATCTGGCCTCTGCCCCTCAGATGAGAATTAACCATTTTCTCCTCCTCTTGCCTAATTCACTGTCTGAATGGATGGCTTTTGTGACAAACCTCACTTCTTTCTGTGAGAGGGAGAATCTCCCTTTATTTCTTTGCCCGGTATTTAGCACAGCATCTGGTATGCTCTAAGTGCCCAATAGTTGAACAAGGGAGACGGAGCAATTTATAAAGAAGTTTTTGTTTGTTTTAGCTCCCAGGCATGGAGGCTAGGAAGTCCAAGAACACGGTCCTGGCATTCTCTCAGCAAGGGACTTTTCACTGTATCATAGGCACGTTAAGGCTATCACGTGGTGAGACATAGCAGGTAAGCTAATTAAAGCTTGCTCTTTTTTGTTTTGTTTTGTTTTGTTTTGTTTTGTTTTGTTTTTTGTTTTTCGAGACAGGGTTTCTCTGTATAGCCCTGGCTGTCCTGGAATTCACTCTGTAGACCAGGCTGGCCTCGAACTCAGAAATCCACCTGCCTCTGCCTCCCAAGTGCTGGGATTAAAGGCGTGCACCACCACGCCCGGCGCTTTTTTTTTTTTAATAGTAAAACTACTTTCCAGATATTTCATTTATCTATGAATCCATCCATGATGACACAGTCCCCCATGATCCAGTCACCTCCTAAAGGTCCCACATCTTGGTACTGCTGTATTGGGGACTGAGTTTCTAGCATAGGAAATTTAGGGGAATCCCACAAATGATAGCACTTGACAGTCGATGATAAAAAACAAAACAAAACAAAACAAAACAAAACAAACAAACAACAACAACAACAACAACAAAAAAAAAAAAACAATGTGACATCTGTGACCAAAAACCCGACAGAAACAGCCACGGGAACAAAGATCAGCTTTGGCTCACAGCTGCGGAGAGCCCTGTCCCTTGCTTGCCCGGGCACACCTTAGCAGTGTGTGTTGTTTCTCATGGTGGACAGAAAATGCTAATAGAGCCAGGGAATGATGACCTCGTAGAATCCTCAGACTCACCTGCAATGTCGTAATTCCCCTAGCTAGGCATCTTTCTTAAGTTTCCACTACTTCCTGTATTGCACCTGGGGGCCAGCCGTTCAACCACGAGCCTGTGAGATACTGCATATTCGGAACATCTGAAGTTCATCAATCCTTGCTGTATGTGCCAGTGCTGATCCAGATTAAACCCTGGATAGCCACGCTGAATCTTCCCAACCAATGCTTGAAGCAGGTACTGTTGCTAATCCTGATTTCTGGGTAAGGATTTTGAGGCTCTTGGAGGAGCTAAATGGCTTGCCTAAAATCCTGCAGCTGTGAAGTAGCAGGGTCAGAATTAACCCTGTCAGCTTCGCTTCCAAACCTCACTGTTCAGACAGTGAGAGCATGGGGTGTAACTACAGAGAGAGATTTATTGTGCTATAATTTTGCCTGCTGAGTCTCATAAACATGGTTAAAAGATGAAACGTCTGCCCTTAGGAGCAATCCAAAATATACGGTGCAGATGAAGCAGACCCCGAGTGCCGTTCGCCATTCAAGGAAACAATTGTTTCATCCACACAACCACACTGCAGGCTGTCACGGCTACACTGTGCTGTACTCTCAAACCCACTTGACTCATAACAAAGCACATGGGGTTTACGACTACTGAACCATCTTCACTCTATAGCATGCGTGAGAGAGACCATGCGAGGTGTGTTTAAGCTAAACACGCTCACAAACTTAGTATTGTATCACAGTCTCCCCGGCAGTCGGATGGCTCAGTGGATGAAGGCACTTGCTGCCAAGCCTGATGACCCAAGTTCAATCCCTGGGACCCTCACGGTAGCAATGAATGGACTCCTGCAAGTTGTACTTTGTTTAGTTTTTGTTTGTCAAAATAGGGTTTCTCTGTGTAGCCCCAGCTGTCCTGGCACTAGCTCTGTAGGCCAGGCTGGCCTTGAACTCACAGAAATCCACCTGCCTCTGCCTCTGGAGTGCTGGGATTAAATGTGTGCACCACCAGGTCTGGCTGTGCAAGTTGTATTCTTACCTCCACACATATGTGTCCCCCATAAATAAACAAACGTAACAAAAGATTAATGAATCATAAGCTCTTTTACATCTTCCTCTATCTGCAAATATCAGGGTGACCACAGCACCCCAGTGGTTTTACCCTATAACCCCTGTCGGTTCCCATTCATATCTCATAGATCTTCCAGTCTCCCTTGGTTGGGGTTCATTAAGGGTTTTCTTCTTCCCATCTTCCTGGTTAGACTTGATTGGCAGCATCCAGGATTTTGTAGCTCCAATATGACATATGTCCCATGGTACATATTCTATTTTAAGTCTCTAGCTCAGATGTCCTTATCCATGACTACAGAATGGGGACAACAGGAGTAGCCCTGCCATGGTCCCTAAGGACTGGACTGCGACCAAGGAGGCAGACACACTGGCCAGGTGTGGACGAATGGCAGCAATGGTTGAGGCTGGGACCAAACACTGGAGGCTCCCATGACGTCACTGACCTCTGGGGCATTGCTCTTCCCCATGTCGCCGGGACATTTTGATGACATTTGCACATTGAGGCACACAGCTGGCTGTAGGAGCTGCCTTTGAGCAGGGAGGATTTGAGGAGTGTCTGGGAGTCACAACCAAAGAGGACAAGGAAATGTCCTTCTCTGTCTCCCTACTACACATACATATACACATACACATACACATACACATACACACACCACACATACACACACACACACACCACATACACACACACACACACCACACATACACATACACCACACACATACTCACAAGCACACCACACATACATATGCACACACAGACCACACACATACTCACATGCATACACACACACACATCAACACACATTCCAGCACACACAAAACACACACATGTGTACATACTGTATATCACATACACATGCACATATGTACTGCACACACAACACACACATACACACACTCACATATACACATACACACCATACACACAGCACTGTCTTCACAGAGGCATTTTGCATAGGCACAGTAGGAAATTCCAGAAACTTCAAGTTGCATCCTGGCAAGCAGGCTTTTGCATGGAAGGACAGAGCTGGGCTGGTGCTACCATTGCATGGAGCTCTTGCCCAACATTTGTGAGGGCCTGGGTTCAAGTCCACTGAAGAATAGATGGATATGCTAAAATGAAGACACAAGCTGGAGGGTTAGCACTTAGTGGGTCTCCTGATAGTCCCCCTCCCCCCGCACACCATAGTCTATACATGCGTTTCTAAATCTGTCTCTCCGTGTGCAGTACTGCTCTTCCCACCATTCCCCAAGCTCTATGAGGTCACTGCCATGTTCCTGGGTTCAGACCTACAATGTGGGGCATACCTTGCAGCAAAGCCTTGAGAGGAGCTCAGCTAACAGCACTTAGGAAAATGAATAAATAAATCTTCACAGATAAATTAAATTACCTAGTCCAGTGGTTCTCAACCTGTGGGTCAAGACCCCTTTAGCAAAACTTCTATCTCTAAAAAATACAGTTATGAAGCAGTGACAAAAATAATTCTATGGTTGGGGTTCACCACATCATGAGGCACAATGTTAAAGGGTGGCAGCCTTGGGAAGGGTGAGAACCACTCCTCTAGCTTCTATTCTTTGCTCTGCTGTTTACTTTTGTATGATATCAGGAAGCTCCTCAAGGGTCAATTCCTTATCTGTGAAACAGGGGTAAGGACGTGTCTGCCCTGTCTTCTGTTTAAACACAGCTCTAAACTCCAAAGCAAAGTTGGTGAAGAAGTTTGAAGAATACTGTTTTTTTTTTTTTCCTGTAGAGATCACATATGTCCACATGTGGATACTTAGATCTTATCATAGTCTCTCGTGGGCTCCACACCAGTGGTTTTCTAACCCTGACTAAGAATAATTGGTTCAACTTCAGGGATGATTGTACCATCTGATGCCCTGGGGGGTATCAAGAATGGTGGCTTAATCTGAGCAATGTGACAGAGACATAGATCTTGCCTAAAGTGTCTAAGGGTCTGAGTTCTTTCCTTTTTAATCTTCTAACCATTATGAAGGTTATTTGTTTGTTTGTGACACTGGGGATTAATGCCAGGGTCTCCCACAGGATAGACAATCACTTGACCACTGACTGTGTCTCTAGCCATTTGTTGTTTTTATTTTGTTTTGTTTTGTTTTATTGTTTCTCTTGAGGCAGGGTCTCTTTAACTTACCCAACCTGGCCTCAAACTAACTCTACAACTCAGGCAGACCTTAACTTGTGATCCTCCTGCCTCAGCCTCCCAAGTACATTGGATACATGTTTGCACCACCAGGCCCAGCTTGGGGAAGAACTTAAAATTAGCTCCTGTGTTCTCTTTACTATGAACCCCATATTCACTCCACGGAGGCAGCTGTGTTGACCATCAAGGCCCAGGACATGTCAGGCAGGCGGATCTCACAGTCCCTTTGCCTCTTCAGAAGCATCTTAGTCCCTCTGACCCAACCAGTCCTTCTGTTGCCACTGCAAATTTACTGGGTAAAAGAGTTTAGAGTGCTCAGAAGAAAACCTGGGACATGGATTAAGATGTCACCCTTCATCGAGGCAACCAAAGGGTCTTTACTTTCTAGAAATTGACAGCCTCCTGCAGGATGGAGAGACCACTCTGTCTGCCTAATCTGCAGCTTCAGCCTACTGATTGCGCACAGTGCCTGTGCATGCGGAGTCCCTGCAGTTTGATACCCATAAGCTCCGCTGCTTCCTTCCCCTACCGTGACTCATCAGCATTCTCCTTTCCAGCGTTTCGGAGTGGGTGTGGGTGGAGGGGAATGTGGGTTTCCAGATAGAGTCTCATGCAGCCCAGCTTGCTCTTGAACTCCTTGTGAAGCCAAGGATGGCCCTGAATGCCTGATTTCCTCTTCTATCTTCCAAGTGCCACGTCATTGGGCCTATTGGTTTGCAATGTTTTTGGGCTTGGTTGTTTGAATATATATTTACTTTTGTCACTTGTGTGCATGTGCGGGTGCTGTAACAGTGGCCTGGGTCAGAGGATGGCCTGGGGAGGGGTCAAAGGGGCAGAATGGTTTGGAGGCCCCACAGCTGGGAAGGAATATCAGCTGCCTCCTTCCTTTAGAAGCTTGAAGACTATCCCTCACGGAGGAGGCCTCTGGAGGAGGCTTTTGGGTCAAATGCAGCTCAGGTCCTATGGATCCTGTGTCCGGAATGCATGTTGTGGTCAGCAATCGAGATTTTCCATTCATCTCATGGGGTTAATGAAGGGCAGCAACAATACCTCAGAATGTTTGGGGGGAGGCTCTCAGACAATCCTGGCCCCATCTTATTTTATATTTTATTTATTGATAGAAACACACACCTTTAATCACAGCACTTGGGAGACAGATGCAAGTGGATCTCTGTGAGTTCAAGGCCATCCCAGTCTGCATTGCAAGTTCCCAGGCCAAGGAGGACTACATAATGAGATCCTGGCAAAAAAAGAAGATGGAGGAGGAGGACAAAGGAGGAGGAGGAGGAGGAGGAGGAGGAGGAGGAGGAGGAGGAGGAGGAGGAGAAGAAGAAGAAGAAGAAGAAGAAGAAGAAGAAGAAGAAGAAGAAGAAGAAGAAGAAGAAACAGACAAGAAATAGTAAGCTCCCTCCGCTGCTCACAGCTTAAGTTTTAAAGGAGAATGAACGGCTCCTCTCTGTTCCATGTCCCTGGAAACTTACCAGAAAGCGAATCATTATGAAGCACCTCATGTCTTCTCCATAAAAATAGGGCTGCCTGCCGCTGAGGCTGCCTTCTAGAGAAGAACTTGGCATGCGAAGCCGGGTGTGACTGGGGATGGCACAGGAGCAAAGAACTATAAACCTTTATTGTCACTTAAGATAATAAACGTGTGCTCCGAGGCCTTTTAAAACGCACAGAAATGTAGAGCGCACACTGATTACACAGAAGGCCATAAAACGAACATGCTGCACATAAAAAATTATACCGTCCTATAAATTTTCCTGAAGGCTGATGTATCGTTTATGATAAGCACTAATTAAAAGATTGATTACTAATGTTCTCTGCCATTGTAGAATTTAGCAAAAAAATTTAAAGTAGTTTAGATATATTTGGAGATAATAGTTTTGGAGGCATTTTAATGGCTGACTCATGAGAGGGTGCTTCCCTACCGTTCTGCCCCAATCCATGCAATGTTTTTAGGGGTTTTTGTTTGTTTGTTTGTTTTTCAAGACAGGTTTCTCTGTATAGCCTTGGCTATCCTAGAACTCACTCTGTAGACCAGGCTGGCCTTAAATTAAAAGATCTTCCTGCCTCTGTCCCCTGAGTCCTCAGTCCTGAGACTAAAGGTGTTGGCCACCATGCCTGGTTCCAGAAGGCATTTGTTTTTAACTTAAAAATGGTGGAAATCTGGTGGCGCACGCCTTTAATCCCAGCACTTGGGAGGCAGAGGCAGCCGGATTTCTGAGTTCAAGGCCAGCCTGGTCTACAGAGTGAGTTCCAGGACAGTCAGGGCTACACAGAGAAACCCTGTCTCAAAAAACAAAAAACAAAAAACAAATGGTGGAAATTATTTTAGGAATCTAAAATTCATATAAAAACTTGCTCCAGGGGCTAGTGATTCTCAGTGGGGAGTCTTCCCCCAAGCCTGATGACCCGAGTTCAATTCTCAAGCCCCACATGGTGGAAGAAGAGAACCTCCACTCTAGTCTAGTACAATGCACACACACGGTGGTGAGTGTGTGTGTGAGGGGTGCATAAATGAAGTATAGTTTAAAAATACCTATCAATGGGGGAATAAATTAGAATTGTGAGATACAATAAATGTGTGCTTAGTGAGATACTCATGCTTGGCATGTGGAGTTTGTCACCAGCACCACAAGCAAAAGGAGAATAAGAACGACAAAGACCACCAACAACAAAAATCTAGCTTAGCAAAGAAGGTCGAATGTCCTAACTCTTCCCCTAATTTTATTTTCGATGCTGTTGTTGTTATTGGTGCTGGAGATGACCCTCAGGTCCCCATGGATATCACAGAGCTAGGACTCCTGTCTGGAAGAACCGACCACAGATGGCCAAGTTATGAAGTTGGTAATGGCAGCGGCTACTTTTGAAAAGGTTTGTTGTGTAACAGACTAAACAGTATATGCTGGCCAGTTTTACATGCCTGTGAACCAGACTCCGAACATAAGCAACCTAAGGGAGTGTGGTGGTTAACATCTCTTGTCAACTGGACAAGATGTTATTGGAGACAAAGGATTACCTTGATTTCGTCAGAGCGGGGAAGGACTACTGTGAATGTGGGCAGTAACATTCCAGGCCCTGGGGTCCCAAGTTACACAAAAAAGAGAAAACTGTGTGAGCATTAGTATTCATTTTCCTCTGCTTCCTGATGGTGAATGAAATATGAGCAGCCACCCCAAGGCCCCCCACCCAAGTCCATAGCCTTCCCACCGTAATGGGCAGTACCTGGGAACTGTGAGCCTAAACAAACCCTCTCTTCCTTGGGTCGCCTTTGTCAGGGGATTTTGTCATAAGCAACAAGATAGGCAGCTAACACATGCAGAAGGTACTTGTTTGAGCCCACGGCTTCAGAGGGCTTCCATTCATTATGGTCAAGAGGGCAAAGCAAGCTGGAAGTCTTTGATCACAGCGCGTGGCGGGTAGAGGCAGGTAGATCTTTGTGAGTTTGAGGGAAGCCTGGTCTACAGAACTAGTTCCAGGACAGCCCGGACTGCTTAAAGTGTTGTCTCTAGTGATCAGCCAGGGTCTAAAGACTCTATAGCCTTCAAGACAACCCCATGAGATGGGTACATGAGCCTGTGTGGGACATTCCTGAGTCAACAGGGAGCACGGTTCTCCAGCATGATGCTGGAGCACTAGCTGAGCGCTTATATCTGAGCCACAGCATGAGACAGACTGAGAGATTGGGAATAGTATGGGGTTTTGAAACCTCAAAATCCACCCCCATTGACTTGCCTCCTCTAAGGCCACACTCCTAACCATTCATTCCCTAAAAAGTTCACCATGTAGGGGCCAACTATTCAAATATGTGACCCTGTGGGAGTCGTTCTCATTCGAACATCCACGTATATAAAGAGGGTTGGTTTATTAGAGTATCTTAAAGGCTCTAGTCCTGGTCATCTAGCAATGGCTGTCTCTCGGCAGAAATACCAAGAGTCCAGCAGTTCAGTTGCCCAGACTGGAAATCTCAGCTCTCCCAATCTTGTGCTGGAGAACCCAAGGATTCCCAGAGAGCTGCTGGTCTTCAGCCCGCCTTGGATTGCTGAAGATGAAGGTTCTAATGTTGTCAAAGAAATTTCTTAGCAAGAGAGTAGATGAAGTTCCCAACAAGAGGGAGGGGTGAATAGGCAAAAATGAAAAGATATATTTTTTCAAGTTCTTTCATGTGGATTGTGATCAGAAGTTAGGGGCCTGGATTTAAGGTGGATCTTTCCACCTCGAAAGATCCAGTCAAAAGAACAAACACAAACACCTCGCAGGGTATCCAACTGCTTGAGTTTTAGTTGATTCCTCATGTAGTCTGACAACCAAGAGCAGTCATCACACCAAGGAATGCTTAGGGTTGTTGACTCTCTCTGACAGGAAGGAGACGTGAGGTCCCAAGAAAGAATCACCACCGCCCATCCCCCAATTTTGAACTTCAGCCTCCAGAACCATAAATCCACTCATTTGCTGTTATTGTGGATTTGTTTGTTTTGTTTTCTGAGACAGGGTCCATCTATTTAGTCCTGACTTTCCTGGAACTCATTGTGTAGACCAGGCTACCCTGGAACTTACAGAGATCCTCCTGTCTCTGCCTCTCAGTGCTGGGATTAAAGGCCTGAGCTACCGTGTCCCCAGCCATTTTTGTTGTTGAAGCTGCCCACATCATTGGAGCACAGTCTGGCCTTGAACTCTACACAGCCAAGAATGATCTCTTGCCATCTCCTTTCAGCTGAAGCCATGGAGGAATTTCTGCAGGCTGAGTGAGAGCAGACAACTTGTCTCCCTTTCATGGCACCTGCATGGGGGAAGGGGGTGGGTAGGGTGGAGAGTCGGGGGTGGGAGGAGTCTTGCAGGTGATCCAGGCCTACTTTCCTGGGTTACACACTGTGTGGAGAAGGAAGACTTAGTGCATACTCGCAGCTGGAGTGGAACAAAGCTCTGGTCCCTAAAGGCCCATGACAAAAGAAAGCAAGGGTGGAAACGGCTTAGCTATTGGCCAGCATCAAGCTGGGGGAGGTATCTTAGACAGTGACCAAGTCTTTCAGAGAGCAGTGACCTCAAGGGCACTTTCAAAGAGCTACCCACTATTGAGCCGTTCTACAGTGACAGGCACTGTGACATGTGTCAATGGGTGGCATAGATCAAGTCCCTGCATTCCCACAGCTTGGGAATGATAGGGATAATGGTGCCGACGCCCACCAGCTGCACAGCCTAGCTGGCCTGAGGAGAGGGCCTGGAGGACTACAGCGCAGTGGGCCCATGAGAGCAGGCCTCTCATGTGCCTTAACTTTTTCATGCCACGTGTGCAGGGTCTACCAGTGCCTGGAGCAAAGGAGGCATTCAGTGAGGGTCTGGGATGAGTGACAATGGTGACCACGTGATAGATGATTGTGTTATGTCATAAGACCACACACACACACACACACACACACACACACACAGAGAGAGAGAGAGAGAGAGAGAGAGAGAGGCTCAAGACCCACTTTGATCTCTCCGAGATGGCTGAGAGAAAACATTACTGCAAAACGTTTGCTGTCACTGCAGTAGCTAGCATCCTTCTTTTGCAGAGATGGGAACTGGGAGTTTAGAAAATTTCAGCTTCTTTGGGGTCAGTTAGGGTTCAGGTTGGGGTTGGAGCCCTTGCACTTCGAAATGGAATCAAAATAAAAAAAAGCAGCTGGGGTTCCAGAGCTCAGAACTCAGCTGAGACCTTCTGACCCCAAGTCCCAGAGCTTGTGAGGGCAAGCTGTGAGTATACCGAATCCACAACCCAAACCTGTTCTTCAGACTCGCCTGCCTTTACCTCCCAAATGTGGAGATGGCAGGACTGTGTCCTTTCTATGAGTTGCTGGGGCCCAACTCCAGGGCTTTGTGCAGGGTAGGCACACACGGTGCCAACTGAGCCCTATTCCCGCCTAGGTTGGGATCCAGTCTCAGAAATGGACTCTTTGTTTTATTTGTGGGTATGTCTGTGTGAGTGTATGTCACATGGGTTCAGGTGTCCTTGAAAACTACAAAACGACCCGGGGTTTCAGGCAACTGTGACCTGCCTGACGACACAGGGGCTGGGGAACACATATGAGTCCTCTGGAAGCCTGGGAGTTCTCACAACTGCTAAGCCTCCTCTCCAGCCCAGAAATGCTCCTTTTAAAACTCTTCCTTCCTTCCTTCCTTCCTTCCTTCCTTCCTTCCTTCCTTCCTTCCTTCCTTCCTTCCTTCCGAGACAGGTTCTCACTACATAGCTTTGGCTGAATCAGATCTTGTTATATAGAGCAAAGCAGTCCTGAACTCACAGAGATCTGCCTGTCTCTGCCTGATCCCTGAGTACTGGGATTAAAGATCCAGAAGCGCCACTGCTTCTGGATTCAGAAATGTAATTTAAAGGTGATTTTGTTGTCTCTCAGGCATCATAATAGTAGCCTAGATGGTGCTCATCAGTTTTTCTTCACAGCCTTCATGTGTGTGTGTGTGTTTGTGTGTGTGTTCTGTGTGGTATGTGTGACTGTGTGTGGTGTGTGTGTGTGTGGTGTGTATGTAAATGTGGTATGTGCATATGTATATGTGGTATGTGTATGGTGTGTGTGTGTGTGTGTGTGTGTGTGTGTGTGTGTGTGTGTGTTTCTGGTGCTAGGTGGTCCAGCGTAGAGTCTCACATACGCCTTTAAAGTGCTCATCCTTTGAGCTACAGCCCCAGACCCTCTTGGTATAATCAGGAGCAAAGAAAGGGTGAGACATGCAAGATACTGTCGGTATAGCACAGCTGACTGCGTCACAGAACATTGTTTTGTAAGTAGAAGTAAACTCTAAACTAACAATGAAAAGTGCGGTCTCCTAGACACACAGACCAGTAGCACAGCCACATTCTATCCCGCCCCACACTCTGGGCTGCATGCGGGTCTCTGTGCTATACTTTTATATACCCAGCAGTGCAGTAGGTACCCTCGGGTGGCTCTGACTCCTGGTGCGGTGTCTTCACAAGGCAACAGGAAGTTTTCAGTGGGCACCATGCAACCCTCCGTTTTCCCTTGACGGAAATGCCACAATGTGCTCATGCCTGCAGGGCGAGTCCTGTGTGTGTCCGAGTCTGTGCCAGCAATGTTCCTTACTTTCACTGATGAGCAAGCTTCATTGCCAGCTTGAGAGGACCGAGAAGGACCTCCAGGTGTGTGCGAGGATTAACTGGGGGAGGGAGGGCGCCTTCTGGGTGGTAGTAGCATCATCCCAGTAGCTGAGGAACCAGGTGGCATAGAGCCCCCTTTAATGTTATTTTATTTGTCTTAGCAATGAAAAGTCTTACAAACATGACCACGTTCTCTTCTTTTTAGTTAGATGTTTGAAGTGCTGGAGATCAAACTCAGGGCCCTTGCATGCTCAGCAAGTGCAGACACACACCTGTGTGCTATTGATGCCACAGTCACACAGGAGAACTCCTGTGTTTGTACAGTTACTCTGAACTTACTTACGGACGTTTTGCACAAAGTTGTGGCACATTGAGAAGTCACAAACTCGGGCTGTCGAGATGGCTATGTAGGTAAAGGTCTTTGCTGCCAAGCCTGAAGACCTGAGCTTAATTCCCAGAGCTCACATTTGTGAAAGAGAGAACAAGCTCCTGCAAGTTGTCCTTTGACCTCCACATTCAAGCACCTAAACAAACAAACAGATCTTAAAAGGAATGACTTAAGAAGTCCAGAAACTGAGTATTGCTGTGGATGGATCGTTAACCACGACCTCAGAGGGATCTGCCTTCCTTTGCCTCCTGAGTGCTGGGATGAAAGGCATGCACCACTACACCCACCCAGCCTCCCAAATACTGAGCCAAAAGTAGCTTCAGCACAAGCTAATAGACAGTAGAGTGAGCACCTAGCGTACATGTTTCTTTGAGTTCAACTTCCAGCACTGAAAAGAAGGGGGAAAAATTAGGACTGGAAAGATGGCTCAGCAGTTACAGATGCGTTCTGCTCTTCCAGAGGACCAGGCCCCAGCACCCACAGTGTGTGGCTCAAACTGCCTGTAACTCCAGTTACAGGGCCTCCAACACTCCTGATATCCACGGAGCAGACAGACCCACAGACAGACAGACAGACATACTCACACACACAGACATACACACAAATAATAAACAATAAACAAAATTTAATTAAGAAAGGAAGAAAGAAGGAAGGAAGGAAAGGAAGGAAGAAGGAAGGAAGGAAGGAAGGAAGAAAAGAAAGAAAGAAAGGAAAGAAAGAAAGAAAGAAAGAAAGAAAGAAAGAAAGAAAGAAAGAAAAAGAGAGAGAGAAAGAAAGAGGGCTGGAGAGATGGCTCAGTGGTTAAGAGCACTGACTGTTCTTCCAGAGGTCCTGAGTTCAGTTCCCAGCACCCACATGGTGGCTCACAACCATCTGTAATGGGATCTGATGCCCTCTTCTGGTGTGCAGGCATACATACATATAGAGCATTGTATACATAATAAACAAATCTAAAGAAGGAAAGAAAGAAAGAAAGAAAGAAAGAAAGAAAGAGAGAGAGAGAGAGAGAAAGAAAGAAAGAAAGAAAGAAAGAAAGAAAGAGAAGAGAGGGTCTGAAGAGATAGCGCAGAAGTTAAGAGCACTGGCCGCTCTTCTAGAGGTCCTGGATTTAATTCCCAGCAACCACATGCGACTCACAATCATCTGTAACTCCAATTCCAGAGGATTCAACACCTTCTTCTGGCCCCCATGTGCACTACCAGACACACAAACGGTGCATAGATATACATGCAGGTAACACACACACATGCTTAAGAATAAAATAAAATGTTTTTTAAAAAGAAAGGAAATCTATCTATGCAGATGAAAAAGGGAATATACCAAAACCCGGCAGTCTGGGAAGCCAATACTCACTGACTGAGTGTGTAAGATAAATGGCCTTGTGGACCTTCATGACTGTTTTACTGACATCAGTGCTGTGACAGATACCGTATGCTAGCAAGCGTATCTTAGAGCCCAGAGTATGAGGAATCAGTAGGACATGTGTGACCAACATCCACACAAAAAAAGATGAAGGCGCTTGCTCCAGGGTGCATGGCCAGTCAGGCAGAGAGAGGACCGGATCTTTTGCCTCTCCCTGATTCTGAGCTTTTCTCTCTCTACAGGGAACTGTGAGCCCAGACCCAGAGTTTCCAAGAAAAGCTCAAATTCTGTTCTATGTCTTCCACATGAGCGCCATGTAAAGACAGGTAATGCAGACAGAGATGCAAACGGCTCCAACCATGTAGACAGTAGCTCATTGGTGACACTTCCTGAGGAAGCCAGTGACCAAGGTTTTCTTATGGCAGAAAGAAATGGCTGTTCCTTCAGGGCACCCGTGAAGAACAGCAGGCGCAGGGGTGCAGGGACGGAGCAGCCAGCAAAGGATGCTGTATAGGTAGACTGTGATCCTCGGGAACATGCCGTGGGAGTTCATGGGACATCTCCATAGGTATAGAAATGGCAGGTGGGCTCGTGGTTGGTATAGATGGTGACAGTATTTCCAATTGGCAGCTCTGTCCGGGCAGGCATCCTGCCAGTCCACATTCCTACATCCTCTGCTGACTCCTGGGCCCACCCGTTTCTATATTGAGCTGTTCCTCGCCTTAAATAAGGAACAGAAGCCAGGCACGAAAGAAAGGCTGTCCCACGGGCCAACAAAGGGCAGGAAGTGCTGGGCGGTGGCCCTGTGTGTCCCTCCTAAAGGCTAGCTCACCTGGCTGGGCTCTGGGGCCTTTGTATAAAAAAATGTCAGGCTGAAGTCCCTGACTTCCTGCCATTTGTCAGGCTGTGCCGTGACCTGGAGTTCACCAAGATGCCTTCAGCACCCAACAATACACATATACATCCTTTGGAAAAATTCTCCCCTCTCCCTAGTCCGGGCTCTGGAGCTTTTTGTGGAAGCAGATGGAGGCTCCAGGCTGAGTGATGGAAAGTTTAGATTGTGCTTATGAGCCTTGAAGGGGAGAAAAGAGAAGGGGCCATATCTCCGAGACACCGAAGCCCTGGGCTCACTCCCAAGGGCAGTGGAGCCACGGAGGAGGGTCTATTGCTGAGGCCCATTGCTTCCTGTTCTTGTCCAGCATCCCAGATGCCTTGGTCTGACCTCTCTTTGGAGATGCAGGGCGGCCACTGCCAGGGATCAGGATGGAGTTAGAATCACCACACTAGGTACCTGACTGATAGCTGCGAAGAGTCAAGGCGACCATGTGAGGTAGCCTTGAGCAGATGAGTCAGTCCTAGCTGTGGCCAATGAGCCGCACATGGTTGCATTTGGCCAAGGACAGATATGAATTCAGAAGAGTATGTGTAGCTATGGATTCAGATAAATCATGTGTGTGTGTGTGTGTGTGTGTGTGTGTGTGTGTGTGTGTAACTCCATTGTGCAGTTCTAGGTCTTGAATGTGGTAAATTATAGCTTTCTTTGGTAATCTCAAGAGGTCGGGCTCACTTGACAGTTGGGATCACTGATATCAGGAGCAGCCATGGTCCTGGTGGGGTTCAGATTGACTCTGTGACAGGAGAGTCGGGGTACGTTCTCAAGCTGACAACAGAAGGAAGCATCTCCCAAGGGCTCTGCTGGAGCTGCTGCTCAGACGTGGCCGAGACTATATAGACGGACGATTACAGCCACAGCCACTGACAAAGGCATCACTGGTCCTCTGTGAAAGGGAGGAAAGGGGAACCTGGTGACACTCCCATCTTTCTAAGTGTGCTCCATCTAGCAGATGGTCCTTTTGCCCTGAGACGATGCTCAGTACTGAAGACAAAGAAACCTGGTACAGCGGTTCTTGGTGCCCAGATCACTCAGTTTCAAGGGTTGTCCTTTATTCTGTTCTTCCTCCTTCCTCACTGCCAACAGGTGCTCCTACTCACGGCATCCTGATAACTGAGAGCGATAAGGCAGAAAGTGGGCAGTCCTGTGCTGGCTTCCCACAGATCCAAATAAACAGACGCGGACAAGTGGGAGAGCAGGCTGTTGCCCTTAGGAAGTGCGTGGCCCCACTCGGGGAGTCTGTGGAGCAGCCCGTGGGATTTACACTACCACATCTCAGACTGAAGGTCTGATGGCTAGTATCCATCTGCTTCAGAGCAAGTTCCCCTAACCTAGGCTAGCCAGATGAAGAACGACCATCGAACATCCCGGAGGACACAACAAAACTGAGACTTGGAGGGAGAGGAGGTCTTGGGGAGCTGGAGGAAATACCGAGGGTGCTCTTGGTTAGGGAGCGTTTGGGTGGCTCTCCCTGCGCCGAGTAGCTATCTATCATCTTGAGGTCTCGAGAAAGGGTTATCCCAGCTGGGCTTGTTGGCATTCCCATCGCTTCCCGAGGGTCGGGGAAGAGTCACAAGATCCTCGTCTTAGGATCCAGCTACTTGTTACCATCTGCGGCATACATCTCTGCCTTAATTGCATGTGATTTGGGGAGCCTATATAAGCTCAGGAAGAGTATGCAGCTACTGGAACGCCCTCATCCCTTGCTGGATAAAGCCTTTTGAGGTGTAGACCTTTGAGGGGTCTACACCCCTGTTAATAACCCCTCACCTGTGCTCTGCAAGGAAGCCCAACAAACTCAGTGATTCCCTGGAGTGAACTTTGGTGAAGGTCTGGACTCAGTCAGTCATTGGGACCTTAGGAGAAAGGGTGTACATCTCCCCTTGGAAAGGAATTTTAGCAAAGGATGCCTGGCCGGATATGCAGGCCCAAAGGGCAGTAAATAAGTGGAGCTGTGCCTTGAAGAACATCTTCAGACTTGATGCAGCCGGGAGCAAGGAGCTGTGGAATATTCTTGAGCACAAGCACCTAGAAATAAGAGTTGACAGCTATTCTCTGCGGGCTGGGTGTGGGAAGGCTGAGAGTCTGAGTGGAATGGGGTGTCAGGACTCAACCAGGAAGGGTGGGGGGAGAGCCTGGGGATGGGGGATGGTACTGGGAAAAAGCATAGACATAATGCCAGGGGCCCAGGAAGGTAGGATGAGATTCTGATCCGGAAGTCTTGGAGAGTTCTGAGCTGTTTGCACAGACGGTATTGGCATGGGAGATAGAGCATTTGGGACGAGGTGAAAGGTAAGTGTGGCTTTGAGGGGTCATTTGTAAGTAGGGATCTCAGCGGCCTGGGGCTATGAGGAGAATGACAGGCCCAGCGTCTTCACAGTGACCACAACTTCAAGGGAGGGGAGAAGAGGTAACCCAGGGTACCTTCATAGGAGTGCTCCCAGGAAGGCCTCCATCTTGGCTAGTATCTGGGCCTCTTCCTGTGGAATTTGGTTTGGATGAAGGAGGAAGGACCACCTAGGATGAGCAAACACTCTCCTGGGGGCAGGGTGTCTGTAGGCAGACAGGCAGGCCCTGCCCAGGCTCCCAGCTTAGATAACCCTGGGCTATTCCAGGAAGAAAGCCGTAAGAAGATAAACAGGCTGGGGCCAGCAGATGGACAGATAACCTGCCCTTATCCCCAAGGAGAGGGGAGAGAGGGGACAGGAAGGTGCCAGAGGGAGAGGGGGTGGGGATAAAGCAGACCTGGGAGACTTAGATCCAGCTGAGGGGCGGGCAGCAGGTCTCTGTGTCCCCAGCCCAGAAAGGGGAGGCAGGAAGGTTCTTGGGCTTGTGACTGGCAGTGGGATCAGGCATCCCCTGAAGTCACACTAGTCAGGAGTCCCCTGGGGATCTTGGTGTTCAACAGTGACACTGAAAGGCCAATAGTATTCTGTTCATTTCAGGCTGTGCTGTTTATGCATCAGAAGCCTATGATTATTGAAGGTGTCATTCTAGTGGGATGGAGTGTGTGTGTGTGTGTGTGTGTGTGTGTGTGTGTGTGTATGTGTGTGTGTGTATGATATGAGGCAGTTCAGGGGTGTGAGTAAGATATGTTCCAGCCTGCTCCATGTATGGGTAGTTTTAGATGTTCCAAGCCTGTGTACTTGTGGGTATGGTCTATGGTTTTACTGGTGGTGGACTATGTACATGTGTACTTGTATGTAAGAAATGTATAGCTCTGGCATGTTGTTATACGTTATGGCAGGTGGTGCATGTATTATGGGTACGTGTACATGGTGTTAGTGTGTTGGTGTAGATGTTTATGTGGAATTAGTGTGTGGGTGTACATGGAGAATTAGTGCTTGGGTAGTTAGTGTCTTGGTTAGGGTTTTACTGTTGTGAACAGACACTATGACCAAGGCATCTCTTACAAAGGACAACATTTAATTGGGGCTGGCTTACAAGTTCAGAAGTTCAGTCCATTATCATCAAGGCAGGAGCATGGCAGCTTCCAGGCAGATGTGGGCCTGGAGGAGCTGAGAGTTCTCCATTCTCACCAAAGGCAGACAGGAAAAGACTGGCTTCCAGGCAGCTAGGACAAGGGTCTTAAAGCCCACACCCACAGCGACACACTTCCTCCAAGAAGGCCACACCTTCAAATAGTGCTACTCCCTGGGCCAAGCATATTCAAACCACAACAGGTAGATATGTATATATGGGGTTTGTATGTGTGTATGTATGTGGTGTTAGTATGTAGGTGTAAATGTGTATGTACAGTTAGTATGTGGATGCGCATAATGGGGGCAGTAAAGTTATTTATAGGTGTTTATGTGGGGTTAATGTGTGGCTGTAGGTGTGTATGTGGGGTTAGTGTGTCAGTGTATGTTTATGTTTATAGGGTTAGTGTATGGGTTTGAGTGTGTGCAGGGTTAGTGTGTGGGTATATGCATGTATATAGGGTTAGTATATGGATATAGGCATGTCTATGTGGGATTAATGTGTGGATGTAGGTGTAGGTGTTTAGATGTGAGTGTATATGTGGTGTGAGTGGCTAGGTATAGATGTATGTATGTATGTGGCATGCTGTGGTGTGTGTAATGGGGCACTAGGTATGAAGTATATGCAATAGCGCATGTGTGTGTATGTGCTAAGGGACAATTGGAGTGGAGCGACGGGTAAGAGACCACGACTGTGACCTGGCTCCTCAGGCATCAGTTTTCTGGAAGCCGAGTAGGGCCTTCCCACCTGCGAGGCTCCCTCAGCCAGCAGCCACTGGGAGCCTTCCAGTCAGCCCCAGCCCATAATGCCCTTCCCCTTGCCCTCCTGGAGACCTCCTTGTCTCCCAGTGCAGGCCTTGTGCTTTCCTGAGGGCTCCATTTAGGACGTTTCCTCCCCAGGGAGAACCCTGCCCATCCTTCGACCTCAGAAAGCATCTGCGTGATTGAAGATGAGCCCGCTGGGGTGAGTCCGTGCCTCCAGGGATGAATCCTGGGACTTCCTTGACCTTTCCCATCACCAAGTCTACTCCCTCAGTGAACACGCTCCTCCTTCCTACCCCTGTCTCTGCTAACAGTAGTACCTCTTGGGGTTTTAATTCTTGCCCATTATGACAAAATATCCTATTTTCTCAGACTCTGTAAGAGTTACTTAGAGCCGTCAAGTGAATTTATAGTCTTCAAGTCCAGACTCCACATAAGGTAAGACTGTACCTGTCATCCAGCAAGGCCCCTTGTGCCTGGGAGAGTTTTTTCCTTCCTTCCTTCCTTCCTTCCTTCCTTCCTTCCTTCCTTCCTTTCTTCCTTCCTTCCTTTGTTCGTTCGTTCGTTCCTTCCTTCCTTCCTTCCTTCCTTCCTTTTTTTCTATTATTTTTAAAAGTATTCTATCAAAAATAAAACAAAACCTATCTGTGTGTTTGAGTGTGTGCATGCGTGTATGTATGTGCATTTAGGTATGTGTATGTTTGTTCATATCATTTGAATGTGTGTGCATGTGTGTTTGAATACCTGTGTGTATAAGTGTGAGTGTGCTTGTATATGTGAGTGTGTGTATGTTTGAGTGCTTGCCTGTGTAGACTGTGCAGTCTCTGTAACCACCACGACCAACAGGGTCATGCTCCATGAGAGGCAAGAAGGAAATCCAGTTCCACACGATTGTCTTAGTCAGAGTTTCTACTGCTGCTACGAATCACCATGATCAAAAAGCAAGTCGGGGAGGGAAGGGTTTATGTTATTTTTGGAGGAAGTCAGGACAGGAACTTAAGTAGGTCTAGAACCTGGAGGCAAGAGCTGATGCAGAGGCCGTGGAGGGGTGCTGCTTACTGGCTTGCTTCCCCTGACTTACTCAGCCTGTTTTCTTATAGAACCCAGGACCACCGGCCCAGGGATGGCACCACCCATCCACCATGGGCTGGGCCCTTGCCCATTGACCCACTAATTGAGAAAATGCCTTACGGCCGGATCTCATGAAAGCATTTCCTCAACGGAGGCTCCTTTTTCTCTGATGACTCTAACTTGTGTCAAATTGACACACAAAACTGGCCAGTACAATAGCTTAATGAGCCAGTGTTGATTTCAAATTTCCAGAGTCTGACCCTGAGCATGTTATTGTAGGCATATTTAAGAACAGTACAGTTAGCCGGGCGGTGGTGGCGCACGCCTTTAATCCCAGCACTTGGGAGGCAGAGGCATGTGGGTTTCTGAGTTCGAGACCAGCCTGGTCTACAGAGTGTGTTCCAGGACAGCCGGAGCTACACAGAGAAACCCTCTTTTGAAAAACAAAAAACAAAAAACAAAAACAAACAAACAAAAGAATAGTACAGTTAGAAAACAAAAAAGTTTCCTGGTGTAACACAATCCCCTGTGCCTAAGAAGTCATAATTACATTGAAACTTCTCAAAGCGCATATCACTTCTTCCATGAAGATGGGTTCTAAAGATAGGCCTCATGCATTCCCTTAAGGGCCTAGGGGAGGATCTGGCCTGGTCTCAAGAGAGTGCAGAAGTCATTTGGGCTATGCTCACCTCTGGGCCCGGTTGTGGAGGTTTGGGGAAACCTCTGACCATACAGATAATGCAAAGGTTACCTACACTGCTAGCCACCTCCTCCAGTCCTGCTGTGGGAGCCTGGTATGTCCTGAGCCTGCAGATAGCACAGATCACCAGACTATTAACCACCTCCATTCCCAGCCTTCTGGGTGGAAAAACAAGTTGTGTATCTCTCCAGTTGAAGAGACAATCCTGTGTGTTTAACATTCCTGGTTCCTCCTGTGGCTTATCTGTGAGCAGGAGGACCTTTGTGCTCCCAACGGTAAACCCTGTCTCAAAAAATAAGGTAATCATCTGGAGAATCTCTTTAGTTGGATACTCAGCAGCTAGAGAGCTGGGTCATGTCCACCATCTCCTGTCACCGTGCACCTGGGACTGCTCAGAGAGGCTCGTCACCTGGCATGCATGCCCCATGCCTTTCAGGACTGCCACGCTGCCTCCTTGGAGGCTCCGCAGCTGTTCGGTCGGCTCCTACCCCGACCTGCTTTCTGATGATTTCTAGAAGTTGGCCCTCTCTTCTGTGCTTTCTCCAAGTCCCTCGCACACTCATGTTAGAACAGATCACGTCTCCCATTCCATCGCCGGGCTGCAGATTGTACTCACGGAATGTCGCTTTATTATTCAGCCTTTCTAACTTCTGCAAGTGCTTTGAAAACCTTAAGTCATTTTTCCAGTCCCCAAATTAAAATATATATATATATATATATATATATATATATATATATATATTCTCATCCGTTTTCCGGCACGAGGCTTCGGTGTGTGCCCATGTCCAGTATTTTCCAGAGTGACAGGGGTTAAATGGGCAGAGGCGGTTTTAGACATTTTCCGTGGATTCACTTATGTAACTGTCATTGCATTGTGGGGAGGTGGGGGCTATTTTTGTCATATTTTCAAGCACCATAGCTTGAGGAGACATAGACACTCAGGCTGACAGTCATCTCCAGGCCCACACCAGTAATGAGCTGAGAAGACAAGGCATCTGGCCCGTCTGCTCCAGCCCCTGTGCTAACCATTTGTTTGAGCTGACCTGCACTCAATCCTCCGATAAGGTGATTATTAGATTAGATTGTAGATTGGCCTCTTGCCCTAGCTCCCACCGCCCCCGCCCCCCCACTGTCGCTGTAGCCTCTGTTTTTGTGGGGAAAGACAACGATGGAGACTGGACCCACATGGCTCTGTAGGGAAGTGACTCCCTAAGCAGAGGAGCAGAGCTGGAAACAGTGCGGGTCACGGGGGCACACTTCCAGGCTGGTCTCTCCCGGGAGCAGCCAGGGAGCACACAGAATGGGTCCCAAATTGTCCTGATGGCGTCCTCCTACCAGTTTCTGCATCCTCCTGGCCTGGGCCATGCCATCTCATATTTGGAGATCCGGACAGAAGAGTCCCGGAACAGAATTCAGCTGGCTGTAGGTGTGGCCGAGGTGTAGGTGTTGTCACATCGCGTCTGGTCAGAGGTGAAGCCGCCATGCTGCTGGATGTCATCCATACTGACCCAATCGACGCTCGTTTCTGACATTTCTGTGCTACCGCTCTAGCCCCTTTCTTCTAACTGACATCAGGGTTCTGATAGGAGGACATATTTAGCTCCTTCAACTTGGGCCCTTCACAGTGCACAGTGTGGCTCTAGAACAGGATAGGGAAGAAGCCCACTTTATAAGGAGTACTTATTTATTTATTTATTTATTTATTTTATTTTATTTATTTATTTAATTTTTTGGTTTTTTGAGACAGGGTTTCTCTGTGTAGTTCTGGCTGTCCTGGAACTCACTCTGTAGACCAGGCTGGCCTTGAACTCAGAAATCCGCCTGCCTCTGCCTCCCAAGTGCTGGGATTAAAGGCGGGCGCCACCACCGCTGCCCGGTTTATAAGGAGTACTTTTAAGCTCTGGGAACCAGAGTGCGTTCACTGTAGGTATCGTGGCCTTGTATCCTGGTTAGTATCCATTCTTTAATAGCTGTAGCCTGGGGATAGTGAAGTAGGGAACTTAGTCGATTCCCACAGGGGCGCTGTGCTAAAGGAATCAGCTTCCAGCCTCTCCTGCTTACTTTGGGGAGACATGGGTGTGAATGGGAGGAGTCTGCAGGCAGAGGAAACAGCTCGGGGGGCCTTAACAAAGGATCCAGGCAGGAAGCCAGGGTTTGTACAAAGACCAGTGTCCAAATGAAACTCAAAGGAGGCCTCGGGAACTAACAGTTGCGTTACCTCTGCTGGGGTGGCGAGAAAGAGGAGGAAGCGGTGGGGGATGCAGTGGCTGACAGGGGTGGAGTCTGTTTCCTGAGGCTAGGAATCCCCTTTCTCCTTTGTCTTGGAGACGGCAGAGTCCTTCTTCCCACCTAGGTCTGCTTGTGTGTGGTGCATCACTCCGCGTCATGGACACGGAAGACAGGAAGATAAGCTCAGAGCCAGCGTCTACCAGGGTGGGGACTGGTTTGGGCGACTTTCTCAGCTAGCCCCCCTGGTGACCTTTTTCTTCCACTTCCCTGTCATCATTTCCTCTACTGGCCTTCGGAAAACTACCTCAGGGTCCTTGGGGGAAAGTTCTGGAAGGACTCCCTTGTGCCGCCCCCAGCCCGCTGTGCTCAGTCTGATGGCGGTGTTTGTGAAAGAGAGAAGCGACAAGAGGATCCTCAGAGCTGGGGCTGAAGAGGGCTTCCTCTCCCAGCTTCAACAGCTCGTCTACCACGTTCCTGGGCTCCTTCAGCCTGGCCTTGAATATCTTGCATTATCAGCAAGTGCTCTACCCCTGAGCTGTGTGTTCAACGTTCCCATTGCTTTTTTTTTTTACTGAAGCCCCAGCACAGCCCTGTCCTAGGAAGCAGAATTTACGATCCGGTACGGGAGACAGGAAATGTACATGTGACCAGTCCCCTAGGCAGGAACACTGTGAATAGTATGAAAGAAATATTATCACGAAAATAAAACAGGGACTGGGGACTTTAGAGAAAGGGTCATTGTGGCAGTAACACTTGACAACTCAAATCTGAACTTGTAGAGTCCTTGGCCGTGTCCTCTCCTGCTTCACCACACACTGATGGTGGCACCTCTGGCCCAGAGGGAATGGCAGACATGATTGTTTTTCAACTCACGTGGGAGCAGCCTGGTGACACCTGGCTTCCCTCTCACCATGTGTCTTTGGCAGGATGCTAAGGGAGAAAGAAAAGGTCACCGGCCTCAACACTCTGTGTAGACCTTTCCCTTCCCCGAAGGCCTGGCTGGGTACTAGGCAGACCTAGCTCTGAGTACCTCTCCACCTGTGGCCTGAGGACCACTACTCTCTGCGCTCACAGAGTGCTAATGGAGCCGCCTTGTACTCTTTGTCTATAAAGCAGGCGGAATGCTTCTGCCCTTACAGAGCGGGGCATGCTGCTCCAGGAGCTTAACGGAGGCAACATAAGAGGCAGCAGAAACTGGGAGGCTCCAGACTGCTGAAGTCTGTTGTTTCCCCGTGCCGGGGCCACAAGTCTCAGGCCAGATGCCCGTCTGCTTCTTCCTTCCTCGGGGCTCAGCCAGGCTCCAAGCCTCTCTCCACGTTTCCGGCAGCCATCAGCTACTCTTTGACATGCTTTGGTGGTGACACCTTTACTCCAGCCTCTGTCTAGCTGTTGCATGGTTTCCTCCCTGTGTGTCTTAGTCCAAATGTCCCTCCGCTAAGGACAAGTCATTGGATTAGGACTGACACTAATGACCTCATTTAAAGTTGTAGATAGATAGAAGATAGATAGATAGATAGATAGATAGATAGATAGATAGATAGAGATATATATGTTGTATGTGTATGTATACATATATTTGATATGTGTGTGTGTGTGTGTGTGTGTGTGTGCACTGTGCACATATGCACAGCATTCCTATTTCTAAATGCATTTGGGGTTTCAGTGTTAGGACTTGACTACATGCTTCTCTAGGAAGATACAATTCATTTTACAACAATGTCTAATGTTTCTATCATTTAGAACCTTAAACAGCACCTTCCCTCTATGCTGCTAGAATCTACTGTCCCACTGGTAACTCCGAGTTATCACATGCTATGTTTTATATGGGCTGCTCTTATCTCTAATGGCCAGCCCTTGGGGCCATGTTCTCTTGACTCACATGGAAGCTTCTCCTTCTCCTCTTCAACCCTTTCCTCCCACACGAACCCTTTCCCTAAAACCCCACCTATGTCTCTTCTGCCCAGCTATTGGCTCTTGGCATCTTTATTTACCAATCAGAAACAACTAGGGGCCAAGGTGTATGCGCAGACTCTCATCTCTGGGGCAACTAGGTCTTAGGGAGCTCTCACTTAGCATTACAATAGACAGCAAAAGACCAAACCTCAACAGACAAACTCTTCCAGTCTCCTTGGGCATTGTACACAAGCAGTGGACATACATTCATATGTTACATACATGTTTATTCAGACATACAAAGTAAAAAGTAAAATTAAAAAAATTTAAAAGGAGGCTGGAGAGACAGCTCAAAGCTTAAGAGCACTTTCTGCTCTTGCAGAAGATCCAGGTTCGTTTCCTAGAAACCATATGGTAGCTCCTTTAATCCCAGTACTAGGAAGCAAGTGGATTTCTGTGAGTTTAAGGCCAGCTTGGTCTACAAAGTGAGTTCCAGGACAGCCAGGGCTACAAAGAGAAACCCTGTTTCAGAAACAAACAAACAAACAAACAAGAAAAAAAAAAAACCCATGACTCCCACCCACTATTCCTCCCCATTCCAAAAAAGGAAAAAAAAAGAAATAAACTTCAGGCCAAAGAGATGGGTCAAGTTTAAAGGTAGTGGCTGTCAATCCCACAGCCTGAGCTCAGTTCTGCCCAGAAACCACATGGTGTGGAAGGAGAGGGCAGGCCCTGACTTCTGAAGTTTGCTTGGCCTAGTGTTCTGCTTTTCAAGGACTCATTCTGTAGCCCATGTGGACGTGGATTTGTAACAAACCAGGTGCCTCAGTCTCCCAAGGACTTGGGCTGCAGGTGTGAACTACAACACCCACCAGTCACTCTAGCTTCTGAATCACAGGCAAAAATGAACCACCGAGGGTGCTGGGGCATACTGCATTTCTATGGGGCTCCTGAGAGCCTGATCCTTTTGTGCCATGGCCCATGCTGTGGGCAGCAGGGGCCTGTGTGTCACTCCAATGTGGGCCCCCATCAAAGGCCCATCCGTCTCTAGGGAGAAGACTGCAGGCATCTTCCCTTGTCTTGTGACCTTTATACTTTCAAGACTCAGACTGGCAGGCTTCGGACAAGTCACCTCTGCTTAGGCCGGACCACCTGTGAGGTCTGTCCCTCTCCTTTCTGAGGCTTTATTAGTATTCCAGGGAGCCAGCCTCACAGGCATGCACACACCAGGAGAGCCAAAGGAAGCTTAGCAAAAGCAGGGCCACAAACCCAGCAGAACACAAAACACAAATACTCAGCCAAAGACCCTCGTCCCTGGACCCCGGCCAGGACCGTCCCTTGATTATTTTTGTTCTCTTTCCTCTTTAACTAGATCTTTCAAGAAAACAGCCTGGGCGTTGCTAAGGTAACGCCTTGGAGCCTCCCTGAACACATCATTGTTTAATTCCAGCAGCAGCGGCAGCCCAGAGGAATTCGCTATTTGTTTAAGAGATGAAAGCCTCGAATTTCCACAGATTCTTCTCCAGCTTCACTCCCCTTCCACTGCAAGGCTGGGCTGGAGAGGAGCGCATGGGTGAGGGGGACCCAGTAGACTAGTGGGTGATCTTTACGACTTGAGAAGAGGGAGAGAAGTGTCTTTGGAGTGGGTATTAGGGGAAGAGGCATCCTCCTGGGAGGGGTATGAAGGACTTGACAGATGATAATGTTCTCAGCCTTAAATCAGTATCCTGTGAATTGACACTGCCCCTCAGTGTTTCAATTTCACAGATGGTACCCAAACACCTTGATGAGTGGCAAACCTATCCTGTATGTCGTATACGGGAGAGCTACAGGAGTACACAGGGATCTCCAGGAGTTGGGGATGAAGCTCCATCACTAGGTTACTGGCCAAGAAGGCAGGAGGCCAGAAGTTCAACTGCTATGTAGTATGGTACGTGTTCCAGAGGCCTGTCCTTCCTTCATGTTTCAAAACAACAGCAAAATTCAGAAGAATTTCAAGGAGAGAAGAAGAAGAGGAAGAAGAGGAAGAAAAGGAGGAGGAGGAGGAGGAGGAGGAAGAGGAAGAGGAAGAAGAAGAAGAAGAAGAAGAAGAAGAAGAAGAAGAAGAAGAAGGCGGCTGGGTGGTGGTGGCACATACCTTTAATCCCAACACTTGGGAGGCAGAGGCAGGCAGATTTCTGAGTTTGAGGCCAGCCTGGTCTACAGAGTGAGTTCCAGGACAGCCAGGGCTACACAGAGAAACCCTGTCTCAGAAGAAGAAGAGGAAGAAGAAGAAGGAGGAGGAGGAGGAGGAGGAGGAGGAGGAGGAGGAGGAGGAGAAGAAGAAGAAGAAGAAGAAGAAGAAGAAGAAGAAGAAGAAGGATAAGAAGAAGAGAGAACCCATTCAGATGAGAATAAATTTTACAATATGACAGATATGTGGTACAACCTCTCCTTTGTCATTCGTGGACACTGAAGGAATGCACACTGCTCTCCAAGACTCTGGCTGAAGACTTGTAAGGATTTTTGTGTTTTGTTTTTCCAGAGTAAGAGTCTCATGTATCCTAGACTGGCCTTGAACTTATTATGTAGCAGAGGATGACTGGGAACTCCTGATCCTCCTGCTTTGGAGTATTGACATTACAGGCACAGACTAACATGCTGGTTTATGCTCTGCTGGAGATGGATTCCAGGGTTTCATGTCACACTGGGCAAGCATCCTCCCTAATGAGCTATAGCCCCAACCCCCCAGAATCTCTACAGAACACAGGAGAGCTTGGAAGTCTATGTAGCCCAAGCTGGGCCTTGAAGTTGCAACAATCCTCCTGCCTCAGTCTTCCAAGATTGGGATACCAGATACCATGCTCAGTATATTGTATTTGTGTTTTCATTGTATCTGTGTTTTCACTGGGAGGTCGGCTGCACTGACTCGAATCTCTACACAAAGACAGGTTTAGAATAGAGGCTGGCCCCGGGGCCCACCCAAATCTGGTCACTTTAAAAAAAAATGTTAGAATAACAAACAGTTCGTGTAAGGAGAAATCAGGGAGACCCGTGAAGATAAATCAGACAGATAGACACACGCAGTGGGGGGATTAAAAGCTCCAAGAGAAAGAGACAGAGAAGTACAAGACCAGATAGACACCAGGACTAAACAGCAAACCTTGTGAAGAACAAAAAATGATATCCAAATAAACGAGCGTGAAACCGAGCTGGGAGCCCAGGATGGGATGGTGATTCTCAGAGACAGATGTCACGGTGCTGAGGTAGGTAGAAAGGGATTAGCAGCCTCGGAGGCCATCGAGGATAAATGTGTCCCTTTGGACTCCACTTCCTGCTAAAAAAGGAAGCTTCACAGTTGCCCTCCATATTTAAAACACAGGGGCGGGGTGGGGGGGATCTGGGAGGAGTCGAGGGAGGAGAAAAAATATGATTGAAATATGTTATGTTTTTTTAAAAAGATTTAAAATACTTTTCAAAAATACTACATGAAAAGGTGGGTGTTCCAGGGCCCCCAGGAAGGAAGAACTGCTTCCAGTGAGTCAAAAGCGTGGGCTATGGGATGTGTCCCAGGCCTTGAACCCGGATGTGATGCTCTTATCTGCCTCCTGGCTTAGAGAGGAGGCAGATTTGCTGTGGTCACCTACCCCCCAAAGGTCGCCTACCCCCAACTGCGTCCATCAGGGACCTGGCAGGAGACCACCCCCAGGAAAGCTGATTTACCTGGAGATTTGTTAAGGCAATGGGAGGAATAACCATCCCTTCAGGAGACAACATACTTTTATGTCTCAGAAGCCCTCTTTCACTGAGGTTGCTTACAGAACTTCACTGCTAAGCCTGCCTGAATTTTTTTTAACTCAAAAGTATTCTTTTTCTTCTTGTTGTCGTCGTCGTTGCTCTTCTCCTCCTCCTCTGGTTTTCTTTCTTTTTTTTCTCTTTTCTTTCTTTCTTTTTTCTTTCTTTCTTTCTTTCTTTTTTTTTTTTTTTTTTTTGGACAGAGTTTCTCTGTAGACCAGGCTGGCTTCAAACTCTGAGATCCACCTGCCTTTGCCCCTGAGAGCTGGGATTAAGGCATGAGCCCCTGTGCCCAGCTGCTCATTCCTTCTTTGTATACCAGCCAAAATCCTAAACATACTTGTTCTGATACCCTGAGATGCCTCCCACTTTTTTTTTTCCTTCATGATCTGGCTTCCTTCTTTTTTTAAAAATTCATCTTTTCTTTCTTTCAGTTATTTTCTCTCTGTCTCTCTCTGTCTGTCTCTCTGTCTCTGTCTCTGTCTCTGTCTCTCTCTCTCTCTCTGTCTCTCTCTCCCTCCCTCCTTTGGATTTTTTGAGGCAAGGTCTCTTTATGTAGCACTGGCTGTCTTAGAACTCAATATGTAGAACAGGCTGGCCGCAAACTCGCAGAGATCCACTTCCTCTGCCTCCTGAGCTCTGGGATCACAGGCAGGTGCTACCATGCCCAGCTTATTTGTTTGTTTACTTTAAGGCAGGGTCTCCTGTGTAGCCCTGGCTGACATGGAACTTACTATGTAGACCATACTGGCCTGGAATTCACAGAGATCCATCTGCCTCTGCCTCCTGATTTCTGGGATCAAAGGTGCGTGTCAACAGCCACCACCCCACCTCTGTCTGGTGTTTTATAGTCTAACTCAAAAGGCTTCTCTCTTTTTAGTTCTTATCTGTCTCCCAGCATCTGCTGAGATTTATTGCCTGTCTGCCCTATTGTTTTTCTCTCTAACAATTATAAAATGGCCCCAGAGCTGCTTCTGAGCCCATTATGAATGAGACTTAAGAACTCATGAAAAGGAAGCCCAACTTCCCCAGAAAAACTGTGACCAGTCTGGTTAAGGGATACTGTACTGAAGACTAACTGTCACCTGCCTGTGGTTTTCATTCTACAGCTGCCCAACAGGGTTGAACCATAAACAGCCAGGAGCTGGATGCCAGCCACAGGGAACAGGCTGCCAGGGCCAGCACCAAAGGGAGGGGGGTTGGGGGAGCTATTCCCCTGCAGAGGGCTGTGTAACCCATAGCTTCACCCTGGTATGTCGGCTGGGAAGCAGCATAAAGGTCTTCAAGGCAACTCTCTCCATTCAGAGTGGAAACTGGAGCTCAGTGGGGAAATGATGCTCTACCCACCCACCTCCTCCTCTCCCCGGTCCTGAGATGAGGGATCGCTGCCCTGGCAAACTCACTCAAAGTCACCGACCTTCAAAGGACAGTGACTTTTTATCTTTTGGGTGGGAGTGCTGAGACGTAAATGTTGCCCCATTCTCTGTGACGCAGTCTACCACTTTGGGAAGATGAGGATGTCATGATTTGGTGACAAAAGGGACAGGATGGCCCAAGTGTAGTGAAATAATGAAAAAAAAAATCCCAGCTCTTCCGATCGGGGTGGGGGAGGGGTGAAAGAGGAAGGTCGGGTTGCCAGTGTGGCATGGCTTTGAGGACTTCCTGGCGGGAGGGGGTGTCACACATGCCCACTGAGCTCCAGTCCCCTCCTCTGAGACGGAGAGTTGTCTTGATGACTTCCATGATTCTGACAGCCCGGGTGCAGGGATGTGTTATGCACGCCCCTGTTCTGGCTTGGGAGTCAGCTGGCAGGGGTGCAAAGTGGCTTGTGGCTGGGGCCGGGTGAACTGTTCATAGGGGCAAAAGGACATGTGCCTTATACCAGTAATAGAGTGACCCTTGTTCACAAGTCTGATAAAAGCCTTGAAGTCTATAGACGCGCCTGGGAAAGGGGCTTCAGGCTTCTTTCTCCACCCTTTCCCTCAGTGCCAGGCGCTGAAGCCAGAACCGACCACATACAGGAAGAACGCGTACTCTACCGCGGGAGTTCCATCCCCAGCATCCGGCCGACCTCCTAGTGAAACTCAGCTACGGTGTCATTGGACCGGTTCTAGTATCCCAGTACTTAGTACTCACCTTTCACTCTGAGCTCCCCACTACCGGGGTGAAGAGTGGACCAACCATCTCAGAAGAAGGCACCACATTTGCCTCACTGGGTACAGTGAGCCAGGCCCTAGTAGCCACGAAAGGAAAATTCAGGCACACAGACCAGAAGAAAGCCTGCCTCCCTGCCGGCCAGCCCCTCCACTGGATCACCGCCCCACCGCCCCACCACCCCACCGCCCCGCCGCCCCGCCGCCCCGCCGCCCCGCCGCCCGAGGTGAAAAAGGAGACAGGGGATTCTTTGGCGCTCAGTTAGGACCCGCCTTTTGAATGCAAAGGAGAGATGGGAAACTGGAGCGGAGTCAACCACGGCTCTTCATCTCAAAGCCCAGAGACAAAGGGCAAAAAAATGTAAGGAATTTCCAAAGTGCCTCCTTCAGACAGCATCTCTCCCTCCCCTCTGGCTCCACTCCACGGGCGCTCAGATATGGGAAGAGCAGCTCTCTTCTCCAGGCTGGGTCTGGCTTGCTGCACGCTCCGTTAAAGCTTGTATCCGAGCTGAGAAAAAAAAAAATTAGGAATCTCCCTATGTAGCCCATGCCCAGCTTGCTGCCAGGTAAAAAGATACTTCTGTGTACTGGAAGGGTGATGGGCCTTGTTCCTGGTTCTCCCGGTCTTTCTTAGTCAGGGACATTTGCACTGGCTAGTGACACTCCCTTCCCATGAGAAGTCACCTATGGCAGGCAGAGTGGAAGCTGAACAAGAGAAAGCAGGGTTTTCATTGTATCATGAGGAATGAAGACAGGCGAGGACCCACAGAGTCATGCACCTGTAGACATGCACGAGGTAGACATGCACGAGACCAGGAGTTCAACTCCAAGCACTACACCATACCTGCTGTGGTAGCGCACGCCTGGCATCCCAGGAGGTAGATCTTATCGTTTAAGCAGTGGACACCACAAAGTCACACGGTGTAACAGATCTCACACGGGAGGTTATTGGGGGGGGGGAGTGGGGCCTCTGAGATAGCCTGGAATGGGGAAAGGAGTCAGAAGAGGAGACAGTGAGTGTCACTTTATAAGGGGGTGTATAGCACATGCACGTGGGGAGAATCCGTGGTGACAGAGGAAACTCTGGCATTTGGGCAGCCAATGATGACATACATGGCTGCTGTCACTTGGTATTGAACGTGGGCTTAGGATTTTCCAACAGAAGAAGCAGGAGGATCAGAGTCCAGTGCCATCCTTGGCTATAGGGTTTAAGACTAGCTTGAGGTACATGAGACTCTGTCACAAAACCAAACAGATATATTGAGGCAAAATGACATCGGGAACTCTCAGGGCTTCCTGAAGTCCAGACAAATGTCTGAGGTCCTTTCTGTGTCACTACTTAATTGAATCTTCCTCTGGCCTTTCTCCTCCTTTCTCTGCAGAAAACTGAGTCTGGGGAGGAGGGTCGAGGGGGGGGTCATCTTTTCCTGTGGAAGGTGAGGAAAAGCAGAATGGACTGTAGCTCATAGCATCTTTCAGGGAGAGGTTGGCAGCGATGAGCCCAATATCACGTGTGAAATCATGTCCCTCTTTGCCATGGCCTGCCTGGGAGGGAGGCCTACTCTGGGCTTCTTGCTGTCTCTTGCTGACAATATTTAAACCCAAGCTTAGTCCCGCCACTGTATAGCCTTGGAGAGTGGCATCCTCTGGCTGCTGACCCTGGACCGGAGGTCTAGGGCAGCTCACAGCCCACCCTGGCAGGGTTCATTTCTCTCATCTCTGCATTTTTGTGCTCCTCTTCCCTGGTCATCCGTCTGTCATCCTGCTTGAGTCTCTCCTCTCTTTGATAACCCTTGCTGCCCCGGCATCAGGCCCACTCAGCCCTGGAAACCTCTGCTGCAAGCTTGTCATCCTCTTAATTGTGTGTGTTCTTTGAAAGTGACAAACCTTTGGGCCTCTCTCTTCTCATCTGTGATATGGGGAAAGTGACCATTCTCCACCCCCACCCCCCACACACATGACAGATCTTACAATGACAGACACACAGGGAAGTCTCTCCCTCTGTCCTGCCCTCCACCCCAAGTCCTAATGGCTTGCACTCACTATGATGTCATAGGTGAGAGGCTGGGGAGGCATCAGGAGAGAGAGAAAAAGCAGAACTTCAGAGACATCAGAGCTAGAATCAGAGACGACAAAGGAAGCATGAGGGGATTTTATTTTGTTGTGAAAGCACGCCACCAAGGTGGAGAGCAAACACGGAGACGTGCAGGGGCGACATGCAGGGGCGACATGCAGGGGTGTCCTCAGTGAGGCGCTGCCATGGCTGCTTCGATAGCGTGTTTTATGAAATGAAAGATGGAGTTATTCATGCTAAGGTGGAAAAAGGTGGGATGGTCCCTCCTTACCTTATCATTATCCTTATGTGATGTTGCAAGGAGACCTTTTTACGTGGGGTCTGCGATGAGCTGAACTTGGAGAGCTAAGGTACCTGACAATCAGTAGCCACCAGAGCCACTCCAAACCAGCGGTTTCCAAGTTCTTTGTCTTGCAGACTTGAATTAGAATCATGGACAATGGGAGGATGGGTTTTGGAAAGGGACTTTATTATAGGAGAGAACTTTAGAGAAACCGAGTACAGGGCTCTTGTATGGTCAGAGGGTCCCAGGGAAGGATTATAAAAGAAGAAAGATAAATGCTAGGCACCGGGACATCAGCCAGTGACTTTAAAGATCTTGGTATTTCTGTTCTCTGGCCAGGACACAACCACCGATAGGGCCGAAGGTATTTTTGGCTTCTGGTCAAAACAGAACTGGCTGGCGAGGGGAAAGAGTAGAGCTGGTCACTTTCTTAGGTTCCCTCCCTGAACCTCCTGGGCAGTTTTTCTCTCTCGTTCTCATCATTTGTATCAGATGCAAGACAGGCACAGACAATTCTACAAAGCTACTGATGTTAGCACTGAGGCAGATACCAGCAAGCAGGCTTGGAGAACAGTGGCGTCGGTCGGACCTTCCCCTCAGCGGCCTGTACCATCCGGGAGGAGCAGCAGGGCTCTGCCTTGGTCAGGCCTGAATCGTATTGCTGGCCCTTCAGGAAATGTGACATTCCAACTGCCTGTAGGGTCATTAATAAATAACTACCCAAACCTGGCTTCAGGACTACTAACCCCTACAGGATTACCTTCTAGAAAGAGACTTTATCATAAAGATCAAAGACATCCCGTTTCCCCTTCTGGAAGAGTCAGTCCAAATGTGCTTCTCAATCACCTGGATAGGAAAAACCACCACCCCCCATCCCCCCCAGGAAAGGCTGCCTGTTGCAGAGACCTCAGAAGCTGATAAAGGCTGTGTGGGCTGAAGGTTGTCACCGATGTCCCCTTTAGCCGTTGTCTAGTCTCTCCCTGGAGCATGCACTCTGCTCTAATTCACAGTAAACTCTGCCTGCTTTCTCTGCTATGTTCTGTGCAGCTCATGAGAATTCTTCCCATGGCAATCACATGGAGCCAGGAACCCACAGAAGTCTAGAGTGAGATCTTCCACGGCCACGGAGGCACCAATTTCATGAAGCCAAGGGCATGCTGGGTAGTCTGTGTTCGCCGTGTGGGTGCCAGCCCCCACTGGGTGGTCTCCACTGAGCAATGCTGCTTTGGTGTCCCCAGCTCTTGTGTCTGTAGTATCAGCTGTTAGTTCCCTGCAGGCCTCCCTGTGCCCTCTAGATGTTGTCCACCTCATCTTTGCTTTGAAACTGTCTTTGGGAATACAGTAGATATGTTTTAGTTGTCTTAAACAGTGTGCAACCCTTAAAGTTTGGGGAGACTCTACTCCAGTGGTTCAAAAAGTGAGGTTCCCTGACTACTTGTTAGGAAGACAGACCGACAGGCTCCGGTCCCGTACTAATGAGTCCATAATTCTTTTTAAAATTCTTATATAGTATACTTTGATCATAATCTTCCACCCTCTCAACCACTCCCAACCACTTCTCTCCTTCCTGCTTACTTAGCTTCCTGTTCTTTCTTTTTCTTGAAAACAAAACAATAAAACAGACAAAACCAATAAGACAAAAAGAAAAAAAAAAGAGAAAGAAAAAGAACCCCCCCACTACCATCATCAACAACCATAACAACAACAAAAAACAAACAAAAAAACCAAAAAAGATAAACTAAACCCACTAAAAACCACCATTTTGTTTGTTTGTTTTACTTTGAGCCCACGGGGCCTGTCCTGGACACTCTATTAGAGAAAACTGATTTTTTTTCATTTCCCAGCAGATATCAATCGCAGATTATTTTCTGATTAGGGGTGGAACCCCACGTCCGAGTCCCCCTTTCAGTGTTGTCACTTTGCCTGGTTTGAACTCCTGTAGGTCTTGTGTGTGCTGCCACCGTCTCTGAGTTCACACGAGCATCCTGCTGTGCTGGAAGACACTGCTTCCTTGGAGTCGTGCATCTGTGGTTCTTATATTCCCCCTCTTCTCAATACAGGTCCCGCAGAGCCCTTCCTTGCATGGGCTCAGCACTGTTTTTAATAAACCTTCTAGATGGTGCTAACGTACCTTTGAGATCTGAGATCTGATGTACTAGTGTGGGATTCTTTTGGGAGCAGAAACAGTCTGCTGAAGTAGCTTACTTGAACTCAAAGAAATCAATTATCTGGACTAAGCGTGTAGCTCACTGGCAGAACACGTGTGCAAGACTCTGGGATCTACCCTACTACTACACAAGCAGACAGCAAGCGAGTGAGTGAACAAGCCAGCCAGCAGGCAAGAGCTTTCCAGCTGCCCCTTTCCTACCCTCAGATCTAGGCATCTCTGAGCCAGCACCTTCCCCCCTCCCCCCAACTTATCAGAGGATAAAAAGTTTCTTCTGTGTGCTTTGTGTATCTAGCCATTGACATCATGCTACTCAGGAGCTTGGAAGACTGACAGAGATCCTAGAAGAGATATATGGGCTCTCCTCCGAGACTGGCTGACTGGCATACATTGCCAGGATTTCCCAGAAGGCCACTGGGGTGAAGAGGGCGATTTCAGTCAGCTTGCTCTTGCCTCTCTAGATGCCAAGTGGGAAGATCACTCTGCACCCAGGCAGCTTCCCTCAGGCAGCCAGCAGCCTGTGTGGCCAAGGATGGTGAGCCTCGAATGAATGGGGACCTTGTACTGAAACCCTAGCTGAAGCCGAGATCCATAACACAGGGGCTTTCAGGAAGAATCTCATAACAGAGGTGGCATTGAGCACGACGGGTGGCTCTCCAGCAGACGTGGATTCTGCTGGACGTGTGGCATCCGTAGCCCAACATTTGCTACTCCTCCCGAGCCTGCCTGGGCCAGAGAAGGGGCTTGGAGGTATCTTCCCAGAGAGAGTGTAATAAGAGTCACACTCTTCCTAACTGAAGCCACCCCGATACCCTCTTTCACCCAGTGGCATTTACAACTGAGCGCAGCATGTGTGTGAAGGGGCTGCCGTGCTCATTGGGTAAGTAGGTGTCGAGCAGGAATGGGTTAAAACAGCTTCTTGGAGATTCATCCAAGCTCAGCTCAATGGGGGCTGGTGCCTGGAGGAAAGGGAGGTGCCAGCTGCCACCTGTCCATTGAATAGGGACAGGACCCCATGGGACCCTGTCTCAGCTTGGCTGAGGTGGTTATGCTAAGGCTGTAAGTCTGAGATAGGCAGTCAGTACAGGGGCTGGCCAAGGAGGTGGGACACGGTGGGTTGACTCATTTATGTGGTTTTGGCGAACATGGTATAGCGCTTTCTAAGGAAACATCTTCCTTCTCCATCTCCGTTCACCTTTCTGCTCTCCAACATGGCTGATCAACGGGTAAGTCAGACCCCAGATTCTCTCTTCCTGTACTTGCTCTTTTCCAGGTAAGAGTCAGGACCAAAAGATTTTTATATCTGGACATGGGATGCTCATGTGTTGTTATGTACACACATGTGTGTGATATATAAGTGTGTCTTTAACACACAAACAGATGCCCCACTCTCAGAACTACCGGTTAGTGCGATCCTTTCTGAGGAAGTATGGGCAGTTGCTGGCATTTCTACCTCCGATTTGTTTATCAGAGTTTAAGAAGAACCTGTCATCTTGAGAAGTGGCCCTTTAACCAAACGGTCATTTACCTGTCCAGCTTGTGTCTCAACTCCCCACCCAGGGCAGAGATTTTATCCTCTTGTATAGTTTTTCCTTAGTGAGCCTTTCCTGCTGCTGTGTCAGAAGGGCTGCCAGGCCGCGGTTGTAGCTCAGCTGGTAGGGTGCGTGGCTAGCAGGCACGAAGCCCTGGCTTCGATTCCCAGCCCGGCACAGAGATTTGGCGGCACAAATCTCTCATCTTAGCATTCAGGAGGTGGAGCCAAATAACTCAAAGGTTTGAGTTTAAAGCCATTCTGGTATATACAAGACCCTTTTGGGGGTGGGGGCGGCGGGAAGGTTGTTTGTTTGTTTTCTGTCCTGGCTGTTACATGGGACTGCCATTGATTATCAAACTATTCCCAGGAGTTCAGAAAGTTCTAAATTCCGGAGAGGCGTACTGGGTGTTGGGAGGAAATGACGAAGGAGTGACCTTCAGTTACTTGGGAGGGTTTGGCACCAGGTAAGCCTAGTTCAGGCCTACCCACCCCCAGCCCTGCTCTGTGCTTCCTGCTTTGCCTGAGCTCTGGGTAACCTTCCACAGCCTCTGGTTTTGGCTATTCCCATGTGCACATGCTGCTATGCCGTTCTGCTGCACAGCTCCCGGAAGTTCAGCTTGTTACTGACGGTGCTGACAGGAAGTTCAGGGGCTCTGGGCACAACCTGGAGCCTGCATCTATCTGGCCCTTACAAAGTGACACTTGCTTTGCCCGAGTGCCCCTGGATTTCAGGGGACATGCTGCCCACTGCTTTTTGCTTTCTCCTCAGAGACGTTCCTAACCAGGACATTTGGGGGCTTGGGCTGTTGTTTATAATTGGCTTCCAATCCTCAAGTATCAGCCTGAGTCATTCAGAGGCCTCTGTGAGGTTCTGCTAGATCTCAAGTGTTGGGGGAACCATGGAGAGGAGACCAGAGGCCGAGGGGAGGATCCCAGTGAGCAGCAGGCAAGGCTGAGGCCCTGGAAAGTGGCAGCGTCTGTCCCTAGCAAGGCTTGACTGACCAGTGCTGCCTGAGGCCTCCTGGGAAGATGGCATGACCCCATGGCTTCTGCATTACCCAGCTCTTTTTTTCTCTTTTCTTCCTCTTCTCTCTCCTGGGTGCCTCTCATCTTTTTCCTTTTTAGCTATCATCCCCTGAATCTTAGTCTGGCAAATGGGGACAAGGAAGGAGAGATATGTCCCTTAGACACCCCGGCTCTACTATCATTCTGTTTCATGTTTCGTGTGACAACCTGGGAGCTACTGGCCATTTGATTGCGTGTTCTCTGCATGTCTCTTCCACTTGACGGACGGAGAGGGACTAGCTCCCAGCTTCTCACTGCCCCAGCACGTGGCAGGTGTCTGCACTTCTTTATCAGTGAGCCATAGACCAGATCTGTAGTCCCACCTGCCAAGCTCTGGTGCCTGCACTCTGTGTTCAGAGGGTTCCCTAGATGGTGATGGTGACTTTAGAAATCATATGTGTGTTACATGATAGCTTCACACATAGTCTAGAAGGAGCCTAGAAGTGCCACATAGAATCACCTGATGGCCACGGTAGCCTGCCTCGTTTTGGCGGATTAGTCACTGCAGCACAACCCACTTATCCCCACAGGAAAGTTGGCAAAAAGAAAAAAAGCTTAACTGGATGTGGTGGCACACACCTTTAATCCTAGCACTCTGGAGGCAGAGACAGGGCCTCTCTTTGAGTTCAAGGCCAGCCTGCTCTACAGAGCACTTAGGCCAAACAAACCTACATAGTAAAACCCAGTCTCAGAAACAAAACTGAAACTGTTTAGAGATATGTACATTCACACTGAAAATCTACTGAAAAGCAGTACTAACAAATTCAACGATAGTTTTTCTTTTGGTAGTGGATGAGAAGGAGGCCCAAAGGGTCTTCTCATGCCTAGCTATTCATTGTGTCATTTTTAAATGTATTCTTGTTTTTGACTTTTTACAATATTTTGCTTGGAGACTGAGCCCATCCTTTTATAGGCAGCCTGGTTTATTTGAGAGCGTCTCTCAAGCTGTTTGTATAAACTTGAGGAGGAGGAGACCCAGGGAATCTGGTCAGTTTCAAGGGCTTCCCAAAACTACTGAGTTGTTCACTCTGGGAGTCTTGAGACGCTTCCCTCAAAGGCACAGGTTGTAACTCTAAAGCGTCGATATCTAGCGCGTGCCAGGAGGGCTCTCTGGCACCGAGAGGCACAGCAACAGTCCAGCCTCTTTCACTGTGGTTTACTTGTGGTTTGGGTTTTAGCTTGTCTTTTGAAATGAGTTTTCCCTATGTAGCCCAGGCTGGCTTCAGATTTACAATCCTTCTTCCTCTGCCTCTTCAGAGTTATAATGACAAGTATCTGCCTCCACATTCAACATTCAAGCCATCCTTTCCAAGAAATATCTTGCCATTGAAGTCTGAACACATACTAATGAACCCTTTCTTTTCCATCCCAATAAAATACATTAGTGTCTCTTGCATGTGGAAGGGATCTTTCATCTGTTCACGATTCTATAATCTCTTGTATCAGTCATTTGAAAAATACTAACCCATGAATTATCAAAGTGTCCCAAGTGTGAACTCACCTTACACAATGTCAAAAGTCACTTTCCCATCTGAACGGATCCTGTCAGAGTATCCTTTCGTATTGGCAGTCCCACAGCTGCTGGAGTTTTGCAAACTTCTAATTACATATTTAAAGCTGAAATTTTATTTATTTATTGTTTGGTTGTTTTGTTTTTCAACACAAGGCTTCTTTGTGTAGCTCTGGCTGGCCTGGAACTAGCTCTGTAGACCAGGCTAGTTTCCGACTCTTAAGAGATATGCCAGCCTCTGACTTCTGAGTGCTGGGATTAAAGGCGTCCACTACCAGCTACAGCTGAAATGTTATAATTGGCAACAAACAATATTATTTGCTTTTCTTGAAATGACAGACTTACCTGTTTATTTTAAAGGAAATAACCACAAAATTCTCTGAGTCTGAGTAGCCATGGTTTAACAGTCATTCTTTCAAGAAAAAAAGAGTATTGAATGACTTTTGTAACTTAAAACCTAGGGTTTAGAGTTGAGGCAACCATCACACATTAGCATGTACCAGAAGCACATGCACAGTGCTTGTTTCAGCACTTAGACATACAAAGGGCAAGCTGGGCAGTGGTGGTGCGAGCCTTTAACCCCCGCACTCAGAGCGCAGAGATCGAGGGATCTCTATGAGTTCAAGACCAGACTGAGTTCCCGAATGGACAGAGTTACAGAGAAACCCTGTCTCAAAAAATAAAAACAAAAACAGGAAAGAAAGAAAAAGAAAAAAGAAAGAGAGCCTCGGCACAGGCTTAATAAAACGAACGTTTTTCGTTGCCTGGTGTGAGGGCACATGTCTATAATCCCAGCACTCTGAAGCAGGAGACTCACAATTTATCAGACATCTTGAGACTCTGTCTCAGAGAAGGATAAGGGGCTAGTAAGAGACCTTGCTTGGTCAAGTGTTTTCCTAGCATAGATAAAGCTTTGAGGTTAATTTCAAGCATTCCATAAGACTACACTCAGTGGTCCATGCCTGTAATCCTGGGACTTGGGAGATGGAGGCAGGAGAATAAAAAACTCAAGGTCATTCTTGGCTTTATAGAAAATGAGAGGCCAGCCTGTAATACATGAGACTGCATATATGTATATGTATACATACATATATATGTGTGTGAGTGAGTGTGTAGCATAAATAAACTGAGAAGAATATATTTATTTCTGGATATATATATGTATACACATATATACACACATACACACACATATATATGTATATGTGTATATATATATATATATATATATGTAACTAATTTAAAAAGAGGGTATGAATTTGAAAGCGAGCAAGGAGAGATATACGGGAGGGTTTCGAGGGAGGAAAGGGAATCTCAGGAAAGTGATAAAATTCTAATTTCAAAATTAAAAGAAAACTTAAAAAAAAAACCTCAAGAGAAAATACTTCCTTCATGAATGCCTAGAGGTAAAGGATACACTGACAGATTCCTGTAGCAAGATGCCATTGCTTTGATTTATATTTTTCTATACATTTATCTTTTTATTTTACACTCCAATCGCTGTTCCCCCTCCTCCCAGCCCCTCACAGTCCCTCCCCCACCCCTCCCTCCCCTGAGAGTGGAGGTCCCCCTGGCACGTCAAGTCTCTGCAGTACTAGGCGCATCCTCTCCCACTGAGGCAGACAAGGCAGCCCAGTTAGAGGCGTGGGATCCACAGACAGCCAGCAGCCTTCGGGCTAGATAGCCCATGCTTCAGCCGTTGGGGGACCCACATGAAGGCCAAGCTGCACATCTGCTACACATGTGCAGGAGGCCTAGGTCCGGCCCACGTACGCTCTTTGATTAGTGATTCAGTCTCTGAGAGCCCCCTATCCTTGATTTATCTTGGGCACCCATCCCAGAGAGCATTCTGACTTTCTAGAAGCAACTTTGTATAAAACCTCTTTCTGTGGTGAGCTATGTGTAGGAAGTCTCCTTCTGTCCTCCTGCTGGGCTCTGTTAATGGATTATAAGAACAAAGAGGAGGGGGAGATGAGAGCATATGGTCCACTGGCTGTCCTCCCTGGGCCACCTGTGGTCCCTTCCGGTCCCTTCTTAGAGATCGTCATCTCCAGTTTCTCCTCCCCCCTCAGGCTGTGGCAGACTGATGGCTCCTAGCTGTGACTGTGGCTGTGCTGTCTAATGCTGTGTCTTGTGAGTTCCCTTAGCCCTGTCCACCTGTTGTGAATAGCACCTTTATTTCACTCTGTTACCGTCTTTATACACTATTGTTTTCCTGCATAAACCGTGACCTTCCGTCAGCTTCCCATCTTCGTGGTGCAGGCCGGCCCCCTGTCTCCCCAGCCGGCCTCCCCTGCCCCCCACCCACCCCGCCCTGGCTAATGGCCTCTTCTCTCGTGTGCAGCCGCCAGCTTTATACATGATCCACACCTTGTTGCTTACATACTCTTTCCTTAGACAGTCCCCTTCCTCTGCCACTGCAGATGGGCTGAATACGCACACATAGAGAGGACAGAAGGATGGACGGAGAGACAGCTAGAGGTGTGATAACACCACCTTGCTTTTTAACTAAACAGTACAATATTTCTTTTGCATTTCTTGCTATTTTCTTTAACCCAAGGCGAAATATTCTAGGCAAGTACCACTAAGCTACTAAGCTATGCCACCAGCCCAATTGAGCAATATTTCTACACATGCATATATATATATATATATACACACACACACATATATATGTATATATACACACACACATATATACACACAGAGACTTAAATAATAGTAATAATAATGTGTGCGTGCGTGTGTGTGTGTGTGTGTGTGTGTGTGTTAAACAGACACTAACCTGGGTCACTCAAGCTATCTGGAAGAGGCAGAGAGCAGCTGAGGGAGCTGCTTGGAAGGAACTCTCCGACCTGTCGAGCTGCCTGCGGCCTGCACACCGGTTTCCGGCTCATGCCAGTGCTCACCCATGCTGGAGCAGGTTCTGGTACGGCAGCTGTCTTTGAGGCTTTTCTCCCTGTAAGTAACTTCTCACCCACATACCTATAAGTAATCCCAGGAACATTCGCTGATCCACCATGCTGGACCTTGGTGGTGTTCTGACTTTGGCTGTTTGTTCCCTGTCTGAGAGGAATGCTTGTGTCTCCACGGTGTCACACAAGAGCATAGAGTCCCCAGGGTCGCACCCCCCACCCTTCCTACACATAAGACATGGACTTGTGTTGAGTTTTGATGCGGTGTCAAAGGAGGGCACCTAGAATCACCTGAAAATGCTCTCAAATATTTCTTTCCAGGTCTAAGTTTGCAAAGTGAAGGATTTCTCTGGCATGATTTCAAACAGGTCTTGCTAGGTCATTCTGGCTGGCCTAGAACTTGCTGGATGATCCAGGCTGGCTTTGAATGTTCCTGTCTCAGCCTCTCAAGTGCTGGGATTACGGGACATGAATCACCACACCTGGTTCCCTGGTATTCTTTAAATAAAACATGAGTCATAGGAGGCTGAGTACAGAGACACACGCGGAAGGCAGAGGACCTCTGTCCACTAACACAGGGACACACAGAGGAAGGAAGGAGCCTCTGTCCACTAAGACAGAGACACACGTGGAAGGCAGGGGGCCTCTGTCCACTAACACAGGGACACACAGAGGAAGGAAGGAGCCTCTGTCCACTAAGACAGAGACACACGTGGAAGGCAGGAGGCCTCTGTCCACTAACACAGGGACACGTGGAAGGCAGGAGACCTCTGTTCACTAACACAGGGACACATGTAGGAGGCAGGAGGCCTCTGTCCACTAAGACAGAGACACACAGAGGAAGGCAGGGGGCCTCTGTCCACTAAGACAGAGACACACGTGGAAGGCAGGAGGCCTCTGTCCACTAACACAGGGACACGTGGAAGGCAGGAGACCTCTGTTCACTAACACAGGGACACATGTAGGAGGCAGGAGGCCTCTGTCCACTAAGACAGAGACACACAGAGGAAGGCAGGGGGCCTCTGTCCACTAAGACAGAGACACACGTGGAAGGCAGGAGGCCTCTGTCCACTAACACAGGGACACGTGGAAGGCAGGAGACCTCTGTCCACTAACACAGAGACACACAGAGGAAGGCAGGGCCCTCTGTCCACTAACACAGAGACACATAGAGGAAGGCAGGGGGACTCTGTCCACTAACACAGGGACACGTGGAAAGCAGAGGGCCTCTGTCCACTAAGACAGAGACACACGTGGAAGGCAGGGGCCTCTGTCCACTAACACAGACTTGCAGGAGGACAAAGATCACCCTTCTCAAAGTTGTGCTTTGTTTTGGAACATAACTTTGTTTAATACAATATGTTATTTACTTCTTAAATACGTTATATTTAGTAAAATACACTCCTCTGTTTAATAGGGGTTGGAGAGGCAGCTCAGTGATGAGGTCCACTCAGGATTCATTCCCACGCAGGCTTCAGACTCTTGGTCCTCTTACCGTAGACTTCAGCACTACCACAATGCCTAGCAGAGAGCTGAAGAAAAAATTTAAAATTCAAAGAATTCCGTTTTTTTCATGTAAAAGAATAACAACGAACCCTGTATATATGAACATATTTTATTAAAAAATTTAAAAGAATTTTAAAGATTGTCCGTGTATGGGTGTCAGCTTGTGTGTGTGGATGTGTTCCGTGCACATCAGTAATTGCAGAGAGCATCAGATCCCCGAGACCTGGAGTTACAGACAGTTGTGAGCTGAGATGTGAATTCTGGGAACCCAAGCAGGGTCCTCTGCAAAAGTGGTGACAGCGTTTACCACTGAGCTCTCTCTCTGGCCCTTGCTTATTTTTATATTTTAATTACTTGTAGGGGGCTGTTTCTAGGAATTGAACCCACCTCAAAGTCAAGGCGAGAGTCTGTGCTACCGATAAAGTGGCCCTGAATTCAGAGAACTCTTCCCTGGTGCTGTGGGCTGCCTGGAACCGAGGCTGCTGGCCCCTCTTATCAGCGGCCACTGCTTATCTCCTCCACGACGGAAACATTTGCTGGAAGCCCTTCAGGAGGGACAGCTCCTTGACGGCAGAGCTGGCCAGTGTCTTTGCAAGTTATCTGGGATCCCGGAGGAAAGGGGCTTTTGGCAAGGTGGCAGTGTGCCTAGCCCAGCCGGTGCTCGGACTGCCTTCCTTCCCTACTGGGCTCTGGGTGCCATGTTCGCAGGCGTACCCACGTGGCTACTGAGGCAGAGAGCGGGACAGGTCGGATGCGGGGATTCCGATTCCTAGCTCTGCTCTGGTCCGAGGATAAGAACTGGTTTCGATACATGAGAAGAAAAGAGACACATCTCGTGGAGAGAGGAGCCTTCCAGAACAGTCCTTTTCCTGAAGTCATTTCTTGACAAAGACTATGCCAAGTACATACCATAAGGATAAAAGGCCCAGCCCACCTTCCAGCTAGGACATGGACCCTTCTTATTTTGAAATTAGGGACAGAGCTGTGGGTGGAGATGGTCCTGAGCTGCTGTTGCCTGGCTCCTCCATCTTGTATCTGCGGGTGCGTGTTGCTGGGCCCTGAGGACCATTCTTCCCGGCTCGGCTCGGCTCAGCTCGGGGCGCCGGGGTTGACTCAGAGGCAGTGTGAGGCGGATGCCATGGGAAAGGGCTTGTCTGAGAGGAAGGCCTGAGGTTCCTGGAGAGAAACGATTTCACTTCCTCATTTCTCTGGCTGAAACGCTGCACTGCCTTCCCTGGGGGACTTGGCAACCTCTGGCCCCGGCCCACAGAAGCGGGAGAAGCTACAGACAGGGTCCAGAAGGAAGGGGATCCAACAGGAATGCAGGAGCCCCTGAGAGCCGAATCCCCAGGGCCCCCGGGGAGGCAGAGGCTGGTACAGGTTGGGACTGTGTTTTTACCACCACAGTCCTTCTGAAGTGGGAGGGCAGCCTGTATTATTTATAGGTTTGGCCCAGCTGGGGAAGGGGCTGAGCTGGGAGTCCTGGGCCTCACTCTCCTTCAGGGTAGATAAGGAGAGAGATCAAAGGAAGCTGCTGCGGGCTCACCCCATACACACCCCTGAATCCAGGCTCCAAGACCCCGTGGCAATAGTGTCCAGACAGATATTTATGCACGAGGAGGAGGGTGCTCGGTTTGTGCTTTTCAAGCTTCTCACACTCTCCTCTCGGGGAAGCCAGCTAGCACACCCAGCGCCCAGCTTCCCGCGTATCTCGTCAGACCTTCCATGAACGTTCCTTCAATTTCTGACTTCTCTGTTGCTTTCTCCTGACCAACCCGGGGTTGGCCCGAACTGAAGGTCCGTGTCCGCTTCCTCCGATCTGAGCGTGACCTGCTTCTGGTGGGGATTGTCTGTGCCTGCCTCTACCCGGCTTGGAGGGGTCTCTGGATCCTTTGTTCCAACCTCTAAAAAACAGATTTGCCCCACAGTCCAGGGACATGTTTAGATATTCCTGGAGGTGTGGGACTGAGGTGTGGGTCAGCAGCAAGTCACCTTAGAGCCCTCTTTGGTGTCTTCCTTGCTCCTGGGCTGCAGGGTACTCTGTCTCTGCCTGTTCCTCACTTAGACTTTGAAAACCCCTCTTTTCTCCCTGGTGGAGGGGCCTTTCCCGGTTCCTCGCTACCAGCCTCCTTGGGAAGTCCCTTGGCTTGTGCACGTGACTCTCATTGAGGGAACCCCAGCCAAACCTAGTCAAGGAGACTCAAAGAAGCTTGAGGTGGCTGAGCTGAGACTGCCTGTGTCCCTTAGACTTATCCAGGTCCCCGTGTTCCACTGGGGCCACAGAGGTTTACCGTAGGGCGTGTGGGGCCAGTCAATGGCCTGTCCAAGCCCCTGTGTACTCTGGACTTAGTTGCTGTTCATTTCTCAAGGCCATTTCTGAAATCTAGAAACCATTCTCTATCATCCAAACCTCAACATTTTTTTTCTCCCTCAAAACAAAGGCTCTTTTGATTGTTATTAGTCTGTTGACACATACATACATACCAATGTCTTGGTAATAATGTTACCAAGTTATAAGCAAGTGCTTACAGGTGATTGCTATTTTTCCGGATATGCTCTTTTCTGTTTTAATATTTTCATTTTATTTTATTTATTCATTTTACATTCTGCTCACGGCCCCTCTCCCTGTCACCCCTCCCACAATCCTCACCCACCCTGATTGATTCTAAGCACATTTTATCTATCTATCTATCTATCTATCTATCTACCTACCTACCTATCCACCTCCCTCCCTCCCTCCCTCCCTCCCTACCTACCTACCTACCTACCTACCTGAGAGGGGGTCTTTTGTATCCAGGCTGGCCTTGAACTGCCTATATAGTTAAGGAAGATCCTTTTGCTTCCAGCTCTGCAGGGTTGACATCATAGGCGTGTGCTACTCTTCCCTGTGGTCCTGGGGCTTTGGGTGTGCTAGGTAAGCACTCTCAGTTGAGACATCTTCAGCTGTCTAAGCACAGTTTAGCTATTAACTCATCAGTTCTCTGCAGCTGGGGAGAGGTCTGCCTGACTATTCGCCTACACAGCGGTGCCTTCAGGGTCAGCAATCTCTTCTTCAAGGACTCCTTAAGCCCTAGGAATGTTTGCTGATGATCTGCCGTTGTGAAGTCCTTTGTCAAACAGGGTTAAAGTTCTCCTTCCTACTCTCTTGGGGACAAAGAGTAACAGAAAGATATGGGGAGAGATTAGGCCAGCCAGGAGAGGCATGCCTGGGCCTCCGGGAAGGAGGAGTAAGGAAGCCACTTTGTCCTGTGTGATACCCTGGTAACCTCTGACAGGTGGACTGTGGGTAACCTGGCTGAGTGGTGCATTGTGGGTAAACTGGGTCTCTCTTCTCTCCTTCCACCATGATTAGGCTTTGGTGGCTAGTGCCTTTTTTGTTGTTGTTGTTATTTTTTGTTTTTTGTTTTTGTTTGGTTTTTTTTTTTTTTTTTTTTGGTTTTTTGGTTTTTAGTTTTTCTAGACAGGGCTTCTCTGTGTAGCCCTGGCTATCCTGGACCAAGCTGGCCTCAAACCCCCTTTTTCACTCTTAAAAGAGAAAATAGGTTTTACAAAATGTTAGTTGTGTATGTGTGGAGAGGGGACTATTACACTATGTTTTCAAGGGCAACTACAAAAGCCGCAGAGCTGTTTGGCCTTCAGCATTTAAATCTCCCCGTGTGCTGGCTATTTGTCCGTCCGCTGGCCAGAGAGCTGCTTTGGCCAGCAAATGGCACCATAGTAAGCGAGAGCCCCGGAAGTCATGGTCTCTGCTCTGGCCACTTCCCCTCCCAGGGCCAGCAGTTAGACACAGCGAGGTGCCCGCCATGTTGGTCTCTCTGTGAGAGATGCACCTGGAGCTGGGAGTTGCTGACTACTGGTTGGCATCTACAGTCCTTAGCAGGAGTCCTCAGCATGTGATGAATGCCTGGAAAAACATCAAGGCCTGGGTTGAATGCTATACCAGCTAAACCAGAACCTCTGGGGGCTGAGCTTGGGCTGACTTTATCCTCTTCATATCCTGATGGTTCCATCGAGGCAACGGGGCATACAAAGACACAAGACTTGTGTTGACCAAAGGCCGCACTCTACCGGACACTGGCAGACTTCTCTAAGGACTCGAAGCTGATTTGGAAGTTTTGGGAGCCAACCAGATCTAGTGGCACGGGCCTGTTATCCCATCTACTCTGGAGGCTGAGGCAGGGTGATAGAAAGTTCAACGTCTTCCTGGGCAACTTAAGAAGAATCTGTCTTAAGATTAAAAAAAGGGGGGGGGTTTGGACAAGCTCAGTGCTTAGCATAAAGGCCCTGGGTTCAATCCTCAGAACTGCTATAAAATTTAGAAACATTTTTAAAAAGGAAAGAAATGAAAAGAAGCATATTAGAAGCTGTACAGAGATAGGAGCACCCAGTGTGGCACCCAACCAGCATGGTAATGTAGACACAGAAACACTGAGGGAAGGGAAAGGTAATCAGGACAGTCTTTCTGGAGGTCTTGTAAGCAGTTTTGGGGAGCTGTCCCACTGGGGGGAACTGACGCTTCTGGCCATTTCTAAGGTTCCCTCAGGGGCTCCTCTTCTGAAGCAGTCCCCTCCTGTTCTGGCTGCTCTCATTGTCACTGACCCTGGGCTCTGTTGTTGGGTGTGGCTGTCCACTCTTTAGTCACTGCCCTGACTCTCCAGGACACCCCGGCAGGACTAGGCATGGACCGATAAGAGCTGTGCTTGTTAGCACAGCTGTTCTCTGCAACACCCAAGCCTTGTTTTCAAACCTGCGGAAACTTGGGTGCGGAAGCGTGGCTACATCCACCCAACTTCAGAGTTGGGCTCGCTTCCAGATAAAAGGAAATTCAGTCAGTTTTCCCAGACATGCTGACAAAAATAGCGTTGACAGGAACCTCATAGGGTCTGCTGGGGTTCCAGTATAACATCTAGAAAAGTCAGTGGGCTTTGGGACTGGATGCTGTTAAGAGTCCTGTTCAAATGAAAAACTTCTCTAGAAGTGGTCTTTGTGGAGGTTCTTTGGGGACAATGTGCTACAAGGTGGAGGTGTCCTACTCTTCTGCAGCTGATAGACTTTTTTGTGGGCTTTGGGGGCCTCTTTGGCTGATAAGCTTAGTAGAAGGTTCTAAGACAAACTGTCTGTGTGGTTAAGTAGATGGCACAAAGATAGGGACAGGTATGGGATGGTAACTCAGGTTTGGATAGAAGGGATCCTAGCATCCTGGTGTCCTATCTCAAGTGTGTGCACCCTGGGTAAGGTCCTGGTGCCAGATAGAGCTGGATGGAGCTGGATGGAGCCAGATTGAGCCAGATGGAGCCAGATGGAGAATGTCTCCCTTGGTGGAAAGTTGCTCAGTCTCAGGACTTGAGCAGGTGCTGCTATCACAGATACCTTTGTTCATATACTTCAGGGATCTTCTTCTTTTTTTTTTTTTTTGGATTTTTTCGAGACAGCGTTTCTTTGTGTAGCTCCGGCTGTCCTGGAACTCACTCGGTAGACCAGGCTGGCCTCGAACTCAGAAATCCGCCTGCCTCTGCCTCCCAAGTGCTGGGATTACAGGCGTGCACCACCACCACCCGGCTTGGGGATCTTCTAAAAAAGACTACTGGGTTGATCATCGTCTGACAAATAATGGTTGCTTTTGCCAGTGAACGGCAGCTCTGAGCCTGAAACTCACATCTCTCAATCGCCTGTCCTCTCCCACTCAGAGAGCTAGCTCATCAAATGGTCACCGGAAACTAGAGATTACAGAAAGCAGGGCTGGGAAGAATCACACGAGTCCCCATCTCTCACATTCACCCATATGCCCGTATTGGATGGACGAGGAGGCTCTTGTAAACCTCATTGCCACACTCCACAAAAAGGCTTATTGTGGGGTTTTGCCTCTGTTTGATGGCGAGGTGATTGGATGTAGGGTATCTGGACAGAGGATGTCCAGGCAGAGATGCCTGGGATGAGCCATTCATCCACAGGTTCCTTCTGTGAACTCCACACAGAACAGCAGATGGAGAACAACACACATCTCCTTCATGGACTCGGTCCAGGTTAAGATGAGACATTATTTCCGAGTACGGTACACAGAGCACTTCAGATGGCTGGGAAACACGCTTTATCAAACTGCTTTTGGGAAAGGCCCTTGCCCATCTCCTCCAGGCCCTAGGGGATTGGGTGTAGGGTGGCTCTGCACCTTTGAGGAGGAGACAAAGTTATCCCAGAAGAAAAAGGAACTTATCTTGAGACACACAACGAGAATCATCGGCTCTAAGGCTGGCGTAGGGTTTGCCTCCCAGATCCCTGGGGCTCCCTCTCTGCCCCTGTCACAGAGTTCCTGCTTTCTATGGCCAGCACAAGCCCTGCCTCCCCCCTCCCCAGCACTGCCCTCCCTTGCCGGAAACCCTGCCCCATTGTCCAGAGCAAGGCTTGCTGCCTGGGCTTCAGGAGTCCAGCTGTGCTGGGTGGGCTGATGTTTCCTTAGGTAACTGATGATTCAGGCGAGGGCCAGCACAGTCCAGTTCAGGCGAAAGGGCTCTGCCCTTTGAACAGTGCTATGTGCAAACATTTCTTAGAAAGGTTATTTCTGAATATTGGAGTCTGCTCTCTCTTCCTGCCTTCCAGGCTCAAGAAACTTGGGGTCGGGGATGACTGTCACTGCTGGAGGGACAGCTGGTGGCAAAGGTGATTTCCTCTGGTAGCCTGAGCTCTGAGGAAGGGAAAGGGCACAAAGGTCTATAGGGATTGGGACACTTTGAAATAGGCCTGGCTCTATTGCTTGGGTGAGCTTGTCAGTGCGGCGCTGCTGTGCTACTGTTTGTATATCTGAAAGCAGGGTCTGGCGAAGCCCAGGCTGTTACAGAGCCAAGGTTGGCCTTGGACTCCTAATCCTCATACCTCTATTTCCCAAGTGTTAGGATTAATTCAAGTTCCTTTTTGAAGCCCTGGTTTTGTTGTTTTGTTTTTCTCCTCTAAGAGGGGATAAAAATACTATTTATAGTTACTTTGAAGATAAAGGATCTAGTTCTCAGAAACATTCACAGAGGGCCTGGCTTAAAGATGCTAGCCTGTTGGGGACTTCGTGACAAGAATGACTAGGAACACCCAGTTCTCCACCCTTTACTGGAAAGAGCAGTTCCCGAAGTTCTAAATGGTAAGGTGGATGGGTCCGCTCGGTACAGAAGAAACAACACTCCGCACATTCGGTAAATATTGACTGAACACTTGCTGTGCGCCAGACATTGTTCACACAGCCCAGGAGATGACAGGGGACCAGTGTCTGTCCTCAGAGTATGGACGTATGTGCAGGACGAGGGGGTAAGATGTGGGGCAGGAACAGATGACGAGAGGAAAACACGTAAAGATGATCTAACTTAGGCCTGGGGCTCTGGCAGAGCATTTGCCTAGCCCCGTGGTGCATGACCCTGAGCTCCAGCCACTGCCCTGGAAAATGGGAATGGGTGCTGTGAAACCACAGAGGAGGGCCTCGCTCTGTGTGCTCTTTGGGGTCATGCAGAGGAAGCTTTTCTAAGGATGTGTTTATGGAATTCTGTGGATGGGGAAAGGCAGGAGCAACAAAAGCAGCATACGAGGGTTTCCTTTGTAAAGAAGAGTTAGGTCAATGGGGCTGGGGAAGATAGCTCAGGTAGTAACCTGCTTCTCTTGTAACCATGAGGCCCTAGACTCAGCGTCTAGAGCTCCTGTTTAAACGGCTCAGTGGTTAAGAACACTGGCTGCTCTTCCAAAGGTTCTGAGTTCAATTCCCAGCACCTGCGTGGTGGCTCACACGATGGGATCTGATTCCCTCTCCAACCATCTGTGATGGGATATGATTCCCTCTTCTGGGTGTGTGTGAAGACAGATCACTCATATACATATAAATAATTTTTTAAATGCCAGGGGAGTGTGCAGTCCCTGCTTTAGAGAGAGAAAGATGAGATCTTGGGGTTCCCGGGCCAACCAGTCTAACCTCCTTGTCAATGAGAGAGGTTGTCTTCTGATCTCCACTTGTGTATGTACCATTCACATGTGTACCTGCGAGCACAGGCATATCCTTTCCCTGACAAAACGGTTGAGGATTACTAATGTAGAGACCTATTGAAAAGGAAAAGTAGGGTGATCAGAGAAGGGGGTACCAGCAGAATGAGCATCCTCGGCGGCCACACCCCTCTGAGCAACTTACACTAAGGGTCTGGACATTGTCTCTGGACTTCAGGACAGTGACCCGCATCCCTACTCAGTTGACCTGTGGCTTGCATATACCTGGAAGGGGGTGGGTGGGGGTGTCCCAGGATGCAACAGAAAGCTGACCATGGCAGCTTGTGTATTTTGTTTTAATTAGACTGATGGCAGGCAGCTGTCACTGCTTTCTTGTTCATTTATTTATTTAGCCTCTGCTTTCTGATTAAAACTCTGGTGCTATTTGCTGATGTCAGGGGTCAGCTTGTGTTCTGAAAACACAGCGGGGTCCAGCTGCTGACCTTGGAACCAGCTTGCTCACAAGCTCGGGAGCAGGATCAGTGGCATCCGCGACCAGCGGCTCCACTCCGTGGTACTCCTGACTCCGGGTGCCAGTTCAGAGCCCTCATTAGGGCCACTATTCAAAGAGAAGAAAGCCATCTGTGTCCTCAAATTGCCCTAAAATGGACTGATATCTCTCTTCAGAGAACTGTTGCTCACTCAAGCCTTTCAGTGTAATGATATTTCTCAGGGGCAAATAATTAGTAATGAAGCAAACCCAGATCATGGTTGGGATTTATGTGACAAGTGACCTGACAGGTCATATCCATGCTCCAGTTCCATGGATCATGCAGACAGAATGAAGACGAATAGAAGAGTGCCCTGCCTGTCCCAGGAGCAGGCACATCTTTGACCCAAGAAACCCAGACAGGCTGAATGAGGTTGAGGATTCAGCATTAGATAAGCCAGAGCTATGGGTCAGCCACTGAAGTGCTTGGCATACTAGCGGGAAGACTTGAGTTCAGGTCCCCAGAAGCCATGTAAGAAGAAAACCCAGCCTTAGTGGTATGCATCTGCAATCTCAGTACTGAGGAGGCAGAGACAGGCAGATCCCTGGGGGAATCACTGGTCAGCTACCCTAGCCTACTTGGTGAGCTTCAGGCCAACCAAAGACTCTGTCTCAAAAGGCAAGGTGAGTGGCCCCTGAGGACTGGCACCTAGGGTTGCCCTCTGGTCTACACACATGCACAAATGTGAACAGGAACAAAGGAGAGCACGTTTGTGCATTTGCTTACACACTGGCAACTGTACACATGTGCACTCACACAGGGGAGAGGGGAGGGAGAGAATGAGCCCCCATAACACAAAAGACAAAATTGGATAAACCATTGGTCAAGATACCTACCAAAGACCATAGCAAATCAACTTTCAGGTTGGAGAAATGGTTTAGTGGTTAGGAGCACCGGCTGGTCTTCTGGAGGACAAGGTTAAATTTCTAGCACCTACATGGTGGCTCATAACCATCTGCAACTCTCCAGGGCATCCAAATCTCTTCTTGCCCCCCCCCCCGCCCTGTGGGCACCAAGTACACATGAAGCACACAAACATGCATTATAGGCAAAATATCCAGTGTGGATTATTTTTATGTGTATTGAAAATAATTTTTAAAACAAAACAAAGCAAGATCAAACAACTGACTTTTCCCAGGGTTTAGCTCTGAGAGCCCAGCTGTACATAGCCTTTCTTCATCCTTGACTCATCCAGGAGTGCCTCGGCGGAGGTCGGTTTTGATTGTCAACACACTTGGATGAAGAAACACCAAGGGCACAGCAAGCATAGCATAGCATAGCTTTGAGTGTACCCGTGAGGGTCTTTGAAGAGAGGTTTACCTGAGGATGGAAGACCCACCCTTATAGCAGACAGTCTTGAATCTCCTGGGCTGAGTAAAAAGGAAGATAGAAAAGAGCCAGCCCAACCCTGACATTCCTCCTTCTCTGACTCCTGGTTAGAGTCAGGATCCTAGCCACTGTCATGCTTCCCCACCATGGCCGACTGTGTTCCTCTGAACCGTGAGCCAAAATAAACTCTCCCTCCGTTAATTTTTTTCCCAAGTATTTAGCCACAACAATGAGAAAAGTAACTGATGCACACATTTCTAAGGCCTGTGCTCCTTTCCTTTCCTTCCCCTGGGTCTTCCTCAGGCCTTTCCCTTCTGAATAACCAAACCGTGGGCAAATCAGAGCGCACTTGCTTAATATTTATTTATTTTTATTTTATGTTTATGAGGGTTTGTTTGCATGTATGTATGTGCACCTGGGTGTGTCTGGTACCTGCAGAGGCCAGACCATGGCATCAGAACTAGAGTTACAGATGGTTGTGAGCTGCCATGTGGGTGTTGGGAATCAAATCTGGGTGCTCTGGAAGACCAGCCGGTGCTCTTAACTACTGAGCCAGGGCGTGTTTATTTATTCAGAGGCACAGATCGGGAGTTACTAAGTGCTGGATGCCCACCGTTCCCTTCGAGGAGGCCCTCTGGCACACACTGAGGGCCTTAGCTGGAGCACCATCGTTTCTGCATTCCCTTTTCACGCCCCACCTCTGGCTCCCTGAAAGATGTTAGGTTAAAAAAAAAATTCCCACTTCCTAAGTCTGTCTGTGGACTTCCTGACATTGCTGTCTTTCCCAGTGCTAATTCTGCCACATGGTCTCCTTGATGTCTGGCGACTCTCACAGTTGCTAACAGACACCATTTTCCAGGCACAGCCCCATGCTTCTCAGGCCCTATGCTTGGCAGTGACAGCCAGGCCTGTGTGTGGGTCGTGGGGTGAGGGACAGAAGGTTACAGGACTGTTTGCTCTGTCATCGGTATGCAGAGTGAGGGGGCCACCGGGCAAAGCAAATGAGTCAGGGGATGAGGCCTGAAGAGGATGGTATCCAAGCGGGAGCAAGTCATGCAACAAATACGAAGCATCTGGGAGATGTGGGCTTCTGCCCTACGTACCGAGTAGCCTTGCGGCTGACGTGGGTGACTAGCAAAGTCAAGTCAATCAGTTGACCCGCTGTGTGATGCCGCTCAGAGTCCTGGCTCCTGGGGCTTAGCGCAGAGGTGTAGGTGCAAGGGGCATAGAGATAGGGCAAGAGGGTAGATCCATAAATAAAAGGAGGGCGGAAAAAAATAGTGTCACAAAACATCGAGGATGTGGGTTTGGGTCACGTAGTCAGTTCTTCTGGATGTCTGAGGATCCCCCCACCCCACCCCGCCACCCCAACCCCGCCCCAGGGAAGCGGACTCAGAAGCTTCCAGTTATGAAGGAGATAGGAGCAAGCAAGCCACAGCAGCAAGGTGAAGGAAGGGCTCGGCTCCAGATCGGTCGGCCAGAGGCTGAGTGGAGCTCGGGACTCGCTTCATTCCTTCAGACATTGTCGCGGGGATGAAAACTGGAACTTGGAAAGCCGAGTAGGCTGGGTTTCCTGGACAGGGGAGGATTCATGGACGGGAACGCAAGTCAGAGACCAGCGTCCCCATCTGTGTCACAGCCATACTCAAGGCTCCTTCTTCTCCCTGCCCTCTCTGCCCGCTTGCCGCCCTGTCTTATCTCTCCTTTGTTTCTCTCTCTTCCTCCTCTGGTGCCCTCACGGAGCGGGCGTCTTTCCTCTTGAGTCATTTGGTTTTCTATTCAGTTTTGGTCCATCATCACTACGGCAGGGTGAATGGCCGGCCACTGTGGAGGGTAAATGAGCCCGAAGACGCGGCCTCTGTGAAGAGGGCGGTGCCCACGTGGAAGCACGTCATACAACAGATATGAAATGGCGAGGATGCGCGGGGTGGCCCTGCCTCGCAGCTCAGCGGGGTGAGTAACGAGTGCAGAGTGACCTCAGATGCTAAATAGGGGTGACGCGGGCAGTGGCCCGCTGGCAGGAACTGGCCTGGCTCCTGGCCTCCTTCCTGCCTTTCCTTCACTTCCCCGACTCCTGGATGCGTTCATCTCATTTCTACCCTCTCACCAGAAAATTCCACCCGGATGTCTCATTCCCCACCAGGAAACTCCATGTTGGGGACCAAACCAGGGCTCTTGAACATGCTAGGTTTCCCCTAGAAGCTTAAGAGGCACGGACAGTCCTAATTACATCACACTGACTCTAGGGTGTCACTGACTGTAAGATGCAGCTTATTTTATAACATTGTCAGAGCAAGGGGCGGCTGAGACGGCTTGGCAGGAAGTGGTAGTTAGTTCCATACAAGCCTAATGGGCTCGGCTTGATCCCTGGAGCTCAGGGAAAGGTAGAAGAGAAACTGTCGTTACAAAGTTGTCCTCTGTTCTTCACACGAGGGCCTTGGCATCGCGTCTCTCCCTCACACCTCACTCAGACCATTATGAGCAGTGCAGTGCTTTCTAAAAGTGTGGCTTTTCTTGCAAATACCTAACGTTGAGTCTATAATTTTTAAGATTTATTTTATCTTAAGTGTATGGATGTTTGTCCTGCATGTGTGTGCATGCACCACATACATGTCTGATGCCTGCAGAGGCCAGAAGAGGGTTTCAGATCCCCTGGGATTGAAGTTATAGACAGCTATGAACTGCTGAGTAGGTGATGGGAATTAAATTTGGATCCTCTGGAAAAACAGATAGTGCTTTTAATCTCTGAGCCATCTCCCCAGACCCAATTCTGTAATTTTTGATAGTAATAGTAAGTACTGACAACTCTGTCATCACTACCCTCCAACTAACGACTCTAAGATGGCGCTAGATGTATTAAAATGCTGAAAAGCAAAGCTAGCAGCACCAATTAATTAATTAATAATTAATGAAAACTGGAGTGTGGCTCAGTTTGTTAGAGTTTGTTGTTGCCTGGCATGTGTGTAGTCCCAGGTTTGACTCCTAGCCTCACATAGACTGGACATGGTGGCATACAAAAGGCAGAGCACGCAAAAGGTGGGAGACAGGAGGATCAGAAATTCAAGGTCATTCTCTGCTACATGGCAAATTCTAGGCCAGCTTGGGGCACATGAGTCCCCGTCTCAAAATAAAAATAAATAAATCAGTTGTTACATCACAGATGACGGAACTGGGTTGCGGGGAGAATAGATATCTTTCATGGTCAGATGGCTAATGAGTGACTTTTGAGCCCAGACCAGTCCTGACTCTGGGTATGGGCTTGTATATCCGTGTTCTCTGTGTGTCTCCCTCCCTCCCTCCCTCCCTCCCTCCCTCCCTCTTTTCCTTCCTCTTTCTCTCCTTCCTTCCTCCCCTCCCCTTCCCTTTCCCTCCCCTCCCTTTCCTTCCCCTCCCCTCCCCTCCCCTCCCCTCCCCTCTCCTCTCCTCTCCTCTCCTTTCCTTTCCTTCCTTTTTCTGAGATACAGTCTCACTGTGTAGACCAGGTTGGCTCACTGATTTCCTACCTTAGCCTTGACTAGGGCTGCCATTAGTAGCATTGGACTTCTCTCCCGTGCCGCTGTGCTTCAAGACCTTGCTAGAAGTCCACTTCCCAAAGCTGAGGCCAGCCAAGCTCTTGTCCCAGGGCTGGGACCTTTGGACGGGGCTCTGCCCTCATCTGTGGCTTCCCCCACTCACTGAAGGCCAATTTCTCTGGCCCAGTTCTGATTGTGCTGGGCACAGGCCTGTCCTCCTAGGCTTACACCCCTGGGCCCTTCTGTAGAGGACAACTCAGCCACAGCTCAGAGTCTCATGCTTGGCCCAGTGCCATGTCTGGTGAGACATGGCCAGCTCATTTTCACGTCACAGCAGAACCAATCAGCGTCATGCCTGGCCTGAGCCCCTCGGTGGAGGACTAACTTCCACATGGGTGCCTCTGTCCCCACACAGGCTTCTGTGGTCCTAACTACAACATTTTCCATCCCCTCCCCCTGGGCGGCATGAAATCAGTCAGATGGTTCAAGAAGTGGTCTAGAGATATGGGATATCCTCAGAGCAGCCATTGGGATGCATGGGTCTACTTCAAACTGTGTACGTGATATCCTCTCTATGATGGGGTGTTCTTGATATCACAATGATTTATGGGAAAATGCCTGGTTTTGTATGTTGTGGACATAGGCATTCCTTGTCTTCTGAGTCTTCAGGAACCTGGCTCCTCATGGTATATGGTGATTTGGGCATTGCTGGCTGAGAATTTGTGGGTGTAGAAGTGTGTATGTACATGTGTGTGCATATGTGCACAAGTGTGCAGGGTGGGGCGGAAGTGCCGGCAGCCAGACCTTCTCTTCTGATGTAAACCTCATTTCCCAGAGGCTCCAGGACCCTCTCTCCCAGTTCCTGCCCTGGGCTGCGAGCCAGCAGCTGCAGTGGGAGACACCCAGAGCAGCGCCAGCTTGGGGCTCTAGCTGCCCTCCTCTGTAGTGTGGGGGTAGCAGAAACCCATGTGGGAGAAGCAGAGGAGGAATGTTCCAGGCCTGTTCAGTTATTAAAGACCTCTCAAGATAATGAGTCACAAGGAAGAATAAAGAAACAGAAAAGCAGCTAAATTAAAAGACACCTCCCTCCACACTTTGCCCACCAGACCCAGAAGGCATTTTTGGCTAATGGTCAAGGCTGTTTGCAAGAAGGAATTTCTGTCATCCCTGGGCGCTAGGGCCTCCGAGTGTCCATGAGGATGTAGAAAATATCCCACGGGGAAGGCCCTAGGTGCAGGCTCAGGTCTAGGCGTTGGGCAGCGGCAGGAGCGTGGGATAAGAGGCAGCTGAGGGAGGTGGAAGCTCAACTTCAGGGCGCTCGACGCTCTGCGCTCCTGCGGTGCTGGTATCAGAGGGAGATCCCGGCAAATCCATGTGAACCTTAGGCCAACAAACAGACTCTGGTTATATACAGCCTTACTTCTGTACGCACCTAGAGACCTGGGAGCCAAATGACCTGGGAGAGCTGGTTGGGCCTGGGGGCACAGGCCTGTAACCCCATGTACTTCAGAAGTTGAAGCAGGAGGGTCTCAAGTTCAAAGCCAGGCCGGGTTACAGGGTGAGTTCTAGGACAGTTTGAGTGACTGACTGAGAACTTACCTAAAAATAAAATTAAATCAAATTTTAAAAAAGGACAAAGAGGACTAGGGAAGTGTCGCTCCGTGATAGGGCACTTGTCTAGAATATGTGAGGTGCCCTGACCAGTCCTTAGGGGAGAGAGAAGGGGAGAGAAAGGCTATAAGAGCTGTGTGGTGTTGGATGAGGGTGAAATCAAAGTAGACCAGGAATATTCAAGACCAGGGTTTAGGACTGCAGGACTGAGTGGAGAGAAGAATTGGGGAGCAATTTAAAACTGACTGTTGATGACTTTGACCTTGGGGTGTACAGGGGAGCTGACCTGAGCCAGGCCCTGCCATTGCCAAGGAGGAGGGTTGGAGAATGCAGAGCCCAGCACAGCAGAGCTGGGAAGCTTGTGATCTCATCTCGTCCTTTTAGAAGCGGTGCAATAGGCCCAGAGAGGGTGAGTAATGCTGTCAGGTACACACAGCTTAGGACCCATCAACTCCGGAGCCATGTACAAAGCCATCAGCAATCCTGACTTTCACGGGCTTCTTAGTGGTGAGGGTCATACGTTGCAGGGTAGGAAGCCTCCATTGGAGCAAACCTGTGGTGACCGGGGGCAGATGGGGACTCTGAAGACACAGGTTTCAGGTTGACTAGCTGGCTACCGTGTTGTACGTTTGTAAGCCTGGCATTTTGGAGGTAGAGGGGGAAACGTATCCACAAGTGTGAGGCTGGTCTATATACTGAGACCATGTCATGAACATGCCCACCCCCTAAGAAACAGAAAGAAATCCAGGGTCAGCTAGCCTGGCATACAGAATACTGAACAAGAGACTATCTCAAACACACTGGAGGGCTAGGACCAATGATGTCTGTGGCCTTTCTCTGGCTTCTGCATGTGAACTGTGTGTATGTACATCTGTGTTTATAGCCCCCCATTTACATATACACACAGATTTTCAAAAAAGTAAAAGTTCAAAGGAAAAGAAAATGTCCAGTTTTAGGTGTTTTATCCATCGGCTCAATCCTAGGAATCTGGGCAGAGCTGAGTGAGCTTGGGTGCCCACCCATCCAAACCTCATGGCTCACATGGCCTACTTGCTGCCTGTCAGGGGTTGGGTGCCTTTAGGCACATCCTAAGAGGTGAAGAGGAGAAGGAAAAGGGGCATGATGAGACGAGGGACCTGGGGGATGGGCTGCCGGGAGCGGCCCAGGTGTCGGGAGGAAGGTCCAGAGCTGGCTGGTTTCCCCTCTGTGGTCCTGGCTTCAGCCACAGCAGAGCTGAGAGCCAGTAAGCAATCAAGGCTCCTGGCAACATTCCTCTCATAAGTGGAATAACACAATGCCTTTTAAACTCCTCCTTAATTGACAGCTGCAGGGAAACTGCTCCATCATGCCTCCTCCTCATCCCACCTGCTCTGGCCCTGTGGAGGAGTCCCTGTTTCTAGCAGGGCTGACAGGAGATAAAGGCCAAACCCAAACTCTTGAGCTCCTTGCTTGGGGGCTGTGGCTGGAGCCTCCTCGTACCCAGGGCTCTGCTGTTTAGACAAACTTCAGGCATGCTTAGGGCTCCTGATCCTGGTACAACTAGGGGATGGTGATGTCAAATTGAGCTCTAAGAGTCTTGGAATGCCAGTGCATGGGTTCCCCCCCAGCCCCAGCCACCCCCTCTAGTTGCAGACAAGGCCAGGGGCTCTGTCTTGAGAAGACAGCTATTTATGTTGTAGGAAAGGAGCCAGGAGACTCAGGCTTCTACTGTCGATGGTGGGCAGTCTTGAGGGGAAACCCTGGTGTATAGGCAACATAATGGACAGGGTCTATGAACTCAAGTGGCTGGCACTGGATCTTGGCACAGGTGAATAGTACTCTCAACAACCTTGGCATCAGAGCCCACACTGGAGTTTGTAGACGGAGCAAGGGAATGTGTCCTTGCGATGGGAACATGGTTCTGGGAAGTCATCACGAGCTGGCTGAAGAAAGCAGAGCAAGCAGCCTTTGAGGTAGCCTCCTTGGTATTAGGAAGGGCTTGCAGGCTCTGGGGAGCTAGGAAAGGGTTGGTGGAAGACAGGACTGTGATCAGACATAGGTCTCGGAGAGGTGGTTCTGGAGCTGCAGTGGGAAGGACTCAGCAAGCTTAGGGATCGTTTGAGATGACAGCAATTCCAGCAACAGATAACACAAGCCCGAGCAAGGGCCCATGGAAAGAGAGTAAGTCAGCAAGCGAGTATATGGACATTGGGACTGCCAGGCTGGCATGACTTGGTCTAGGATTAGAGCTATGGGGAGATAGCAGTGATAGGCAGCAGTTGGCTAGAAAGTAACTGATTTTGGAGACAGGCTCTCGTATAGTCCGCACCAACCTCGAGCTTGCTTGAGGATGACTTTAAACTGATTCTACCGCTTCATCTCCTGAGTGCTGGGATTATACACCCGTACACCTGGTTCATTCGGTGCTAGGAATAGAGTCTAGGACTTTGCACATGCTAGTTAGGCCTTTTCTACCAACTGAACTACATTCTCCACCGATGATGTGCCTTTTTTATGATGATCCTACAAGAGAAATCGGTTTGGGTAAGAAAACATTACTATGGTCTAGTCAAGCTGTGGTCTGGGGACCACATCAACTGAGAGGGGTCCTACAGCAGCGAATGTATTCAATGTGGACAATGGGAAGTAGATTAAGCTCTGGGGGCTTGCTAGACATGGTGGCATATGCTTTTAATACCACCACTTGGTATCAGAGGCAGGTGGATCTCTGTGAATTCAAGGTCAACTTGGCTTACAAAGCAAGTTCCAGGACCTCCAGGGCTGTTACACAGATAAACCCTGACAAGAAGGAGGAGAAGGAGAAGGAGGAGGAGGAGGAGGAGGAGAAGGAGAAGGAGAAGGAGAAGGAAGGAGGAGAAGGAGGAGGAGAGGAGAAGGGGAAGGAAGAGGAGGAGAAGAAGTAGGAGGAGGAAGAGGAGGAGGAGGAGAAGGAAGAGAAGAAGAAGAAGAAGAAGAAGAAGAAGAAGAAGAAGAAGAAGAAGAAGAAGAAGAAGAAGAAGGAGAAGGAGGAGGAGGAGGAGGAGGAGGACGACAACAACAACAACAACAACAACAACAACAACAACGGCGGTGGCAGCAGCAGCAGCAGCAGCAGCAGCTCTGTTATTTCAGGGCTGCAGCATCAGCTGAGGGGAAGCAGCCACCCAGGAGAGTATGGGGAGAGATGGATGTCCAGAGCCTGGAGATAGGACCGGTGGTACCACGTCTCTAAGTGATGGAGGGCATGGTAGGGATCAGAGAGGAGGGATGGCAGAAGGACTTGGGGTCTAAGTGGGGACACCCTGGACAGAAGCCATTCCCCTTGAAGGAGAACAAATGGTGAAAGTAGACATTAAGCACCCTGGCTTTGTCAATACCACCTAACCAAAAGAGACGTGTTCTGGTGCCAGCTGAGAGGGTGGCTAATGAAAACGTTACCTGCTCCCATCCAGCTGTGAGGTGGGAGATGGATGGACAAGGCTCTGTGCCAGGGCAAGCTGACGGAGCAGAGAAGACTCAGAGGCCTTGGTGAAGGCAGAAGCAATTATCATGAAGCTGTTGCTTATGGGCACAGCAGACACGGGGGACCTGGACTGCCACAGTGGGGAATTGACACCTCCGTTCTTGATGGTTGTCAGTGATTGGTCCCATCTCTGCACTCAGCTGCCTCTGGTATAAGATGCTCCTGGCAGGCCAGGGCTACACAGGAGGCAGAACAAGTCCTGCCATTTAAGGAGAGAACACCTTGCAGCTGAGTTCCTCTTTCCCTTCTGACTTGACTCTTTAAGCCATGCTCTCTTAGAGATGAGGCATCTGGAGAATCCCCCCTTCCCACAGTCTCCACCTGACAGATGAAGGACGCAGCGGGGAGGGGGGAGCTGGGACCACAGTGTCAGCGCAGAACATCTCTCAGCTCCCTGGGGCAGGCTGCCATCTCCACGTCCCCTTTCTTCTCGAGCATGTCCCCATGGAAGTGTCAATATACTCTCATGGAACAGAATTGCAGAAATCAGGTCTAGTGGCTGGGAGGTCCTGGCCAAGCTCCGTGCTCCATGTAGAACACAGGTTTGATGATGGACAGGCTAAGATCCACCCCATAGTCAATCTCAGGTAAAGATCTCATTCTGTTACTCCTTGCTCGAACCCCTCCAGTTGCTATCTACTACCCATACTCTACAGCCGATCTCCCGGGGTCCCTGTGCTGACTGTCCTGCCTCTCTACCTCGCTCTGTCTTCCCACCAGCCAGCCTGCTCCGGCTACCCTTTCCCTCTCACACCACAGAGGCCATTCCTGGCACCAACTCCATAGATGAGCTGTGTCCTCTAGAGCACTCCCTCACTAGGTACAATCTATAGAACCCAACAGAGTTGCCCTAGAGTCTTCCCTGCTAAGTCCAGCTAAAGCCACCGGCTCTCTCTGGCTTTCTCATGAATGGGTTCTGCCCTCAACAGATCTTAGTACTATCATTTTTTTTCCTTTTAAAGATTTATTTATTATTATATCTAAGTACACTGAGCTGTCTTCAGACAGACCAGAAGAGGGCATCATATCTCATTACGATGGTTGTGAGCCACCATGTGGTTGCTGGGACTTGAACTCATGACCTTCGGAAGAGCAGTCGGCATTCTTACCCACTGAGCCATCTCTCCAGCTCCCGACTATCATTTTCTTGGACATCTGTTTTCAAAGTTTCCACAGTGTTGGTGTCTTGAATGGCAGGCACTTGGTGGCTTATTTACTGTTATGTTCAGGTGCTCAACACAGAGCTGGCTCACAGGTGTTCAGTATGGCCTGACCACTGCTGTACATGGGCCTGGGGTTACCACCCAGGGAAACACATCTGGGGCACCAGCAGCACAAACAAGGGCCTGGCTGACTGCAGGCAACTTGCTCATGTTTTGGCCCCAAATAAACCTGACTTCAATTCTCAGGCCTGCTCCTAGGGAGATTTAATCTTTCTTCTTCTTCTTCTTCTTCTTCTTCTTCTTCTTCTTCTTCTTCTTCTTCTTCTTCTTCTTCTTCTTCTTCTTCTTCCTCCTCCTCCTCCTCCTCCTCCTCCTCCTCCTCCTCCTCCTCCTCCTCCTCCTCCTCCTCCTCTTCTTCTTCTTCTTCTTCTGGTTTTTCGAGAAAGGGTTTCTCTATATAGTACTGGCTGTCCTGGAACTCACTCTGTAGACCAGGCTGGCCTCAAACTCAGAAATCTGCCTGCCTCTGCCTTCCAAGTGCTGGGATTAAAGGCATGCGACACCACCGCCCGGCTTAATCTTGGATTCTTAACTTTGTTCATCTTTTTTTTTTTTTAAGATTTGTTTTTTTTTGAGACAGGGTTTCTCTGTATTGCCCGGGCTGTCCTGGAACTCACTCTGTAGACCAGGCTGGAACTTTGTTCATCTTAAAAATTTTAAACTATGAGCTGGGTGGTGGTAGAGTCAGTGGCGGCGCATACCTTTGGGAAGCAGAGGCAAGTGGATCTCTGTGAGTTCAAGGCCAGCCTGATCTACAAAGCAAGTTCTAGGAAAGTCAGGGCTCTACATAGAGAAACCTTGTCTTGAAAACCCAAAAATAAAACAATAAGAAAAAAAAAACCCCATCATAAATAAGTAGCAATAAGTTACATATGTCATAAAAATTAGCCATTTTGTGCATACAATTCTGTTGGCCCATCCCCAACAACTGCCTCCAGAACTTGTTTTATTCTGTCGAACCAAAACTCTACCGTGAAGCAAGGCTTCCCCGATCCCACCACTCCCAGGGCCAGGCACCTGCCATTCTACCTCATGTCTCTAAGATCTGAGCATTCCAGCTCCCAAATACACTAAGCAAGCCCTACCATGAGAGCTAGGTCCCCAGCCCTTTTTTCATTTGAGATTATAATGATATCATTTCTCCTTTCTCTTTCATCCCTTCCAAGCTTCCCATGTAGCCAGCCCTCTTTGCTACACATCTCTAAATAAATATAAATATATGTAAGTAAAAGTAAAAGTATAAATATAAATATAAGTATATAGACTGCTCTGTCCATATGTTACTTGTGTGTACATGTTTTCGGAGCCAGCCATTTGGTATTGGATGACAGGTGGGTGAGCTCCTCCCCGGGGAGGACCATTTCTCCTGCTCTCCACTTTCCTTAGTTGCCTGTAGTTCTCTGCCCAGGGCTGAGGTCTCACGAGCTTTCCCCTGTCCATGTTAACATGTCTACTAGGGTTGTCCTTGTTAGCTCATGTTTAGGCAGCCATGTCTGTGAGATTTCATGGGTGTAGCTCGGGACATTTCTAGGAGACAGAATCTTACAGTAAACTCCTGATTTTCTGGCTCTTACAGTCTTTCTCCCTTCTCTCCCACAATGACCCCCGAACCGAAGGTGCAGGGGTTGGGTTGTAGATGGATCAGTTGGGACCGGGCTCTATAACTCTGCATTTTGATCAGTTGTGGTTCTCTGTAACAGCCTTTGTCTATGGCAAAGAGAAGTTTTCTTGATGGCGGGCAGAGACTACACTGTTCTGGGTATAAGGATAAGTATGTAGAATGTGGTTAGAGATTATGCTGGCTGAGTGAGGTGTTAGGTGTGTTTCTTTTTATTTTGAAGTAGGGTCTCACTAAGTCGTCCAGGCTAGCCTTGTACTCATTCACTTGAACTTAGCAAATCATCTTGCCTCAGCCTCCTGAGTAATTGGGATTCCAGGCCTATCCTCCAGGCCAAGCTTGTCTGGTTGGGATTGGCCGATCTTACCTAGCATGGTGTCCTTAAGGTTCGGCCACATTGTAGCATGCTTCGGTGTCCTCCCACTGGACACTGTATTAGTTACTTGTTGTGACCAAATATGTGACCAGAAGAAACTTAAGGGAGGAAGGCTTTGTTTTGCCTTACAGTCTCAGGTGATACAGTTCATCATGGAGGGGATGGGCCAGTGATGGGAGCGTATGCCTGGCCTACACGACTTCATATTTGCCGGAAGTGGGAGAGAAGACAGGAAGCAGGCAAGGCTACAAAACCTCAAGGCCCTCCCCTAGTGGCCTATTTCTTCAGATGAGGCTCCAGCTCCTGAAGGTCCCACAGCTCCCCAAACAGCACACCCAGTGGGGAACCAGTGTTAAAACATACACGCCTGTGGGGGACACATTCATACTGAAACCACTTCAGATGCATATAAAACATTTTGTTTTGTTTTGAATTTTGGTGCTGGGCCCTCTTTGACACACACTACACGGCCCCACAGCCCCTGGCCTCACCAGGCCTTGCTTGTTCACTAATCTATATGTAAATGCATAGGTCTACCTTTGTCTGTCACAACTGGGCTACTGTGAACATGGGTGTTTACATAGTTTTTCAAATCTCTGCTTTTAAAAAAGTACATATTTGTATGTGTGTGTGTATATATATATATGTGTGTGTGTATATATATATATATATATATATATATATATACACACACACACACACACAGACACTTGGTATATATATATCAAGTGAAATCTGTCACAAATGGGAAAATATTATCTAAGCCCAGTCACATGAGACACTAAAAGTGGGAATATACATATAAAAGCACACACATATTTATATATGTAAATAAATATAATATATTAAATTTTTTTAGTAAGTTATGCTACATAGTTCAGGCTAGACTCATACTTTATCTCCTATCTATCTATCTATCTATCTATCTATCTACCTATCTATGTGTGTGGTATGTGCACATGTATGTGTTTGTGTGTGTGTGTGAGTGTATTCTGATATGGAACTACAAATCAGTGGGAGGAGGCCTTTCTCCTTCACTCTCCACCTTACGTTTTGAGACAGGATCTCTTCCTGGATCTGGAGCTCATTGTTTTTCGTTAGACGGACTGGTCAGCCAGCCCTCGGATTCACCCAATGCTCCCTTCCAGCGTTGGGATGTGTACCAGCATCCAAACTCAAGTCCTCCTGCTTCCTCAGCCTCGCTTTACCCACTGAGCGGACTCGGGAGTGCTGCGTTTGCAGACATATGCCCCCATGTTCAGCTTCTACTCCACTTATTTTAAAGTCCACTCTATTTACTCACCATGCAGTCTGCTAGTGAATATGTGAAGCCATGCTTATTTTCTGATGTTCAGTTCCTCAAGGAATTACAATGCTGTTTTTCACGGTAGCTGCCATGTTGCATCTCTACCCATAATGCACTAGGACCTCCTCGCCATCACTAACGGGAGTGATAGGATTCCTCTTTGTGATTGTGTTTGTATTTCTCTAAGGATTGGTGGTTTGAGGGCCATGGAGAGAGGCCCTCGATGCGAGGGGACAGAGTCTCACCACCAGGTCGCTCAGTTCTCCTCATCACTGCAAAAGAGGACAGGAGAGCTGCTCACCACCTCAGTGCTGCTGGCTGCCGGGAGACAGGCCACTTGGGAAGAAGAAAGACCCCCAGGTGGGGCTGTAAACAGCTCTGGAATCTGCCCTGACAGGTTGATCCGCGTGGACCAGGGCAGGGGCAGCCTGCCTCTGTTCCTTCTCATGGATTTACTGCTGCCTATCCGACAGCTCCGATGGCCAGAGTGCACTCTGAAGACTCCTTTGAAGTAAAGCAAGCGCTTTTAAGTGCAATCAGCTCCAGATAACCCAGACTCCCTGCTCAGGGCCCAGGAATGCCTCCCCCTCTTCAAGCCCAACCTTGGAATCAGCCCTGACTGGCCTGGAAGTGGTTCCTGGCCTTTAGAGCCTCCGTTTGCTTTCCGGTGGCTGTGTGTTGATTCGTCCCTTTCCCCTGTGTGAAGGTTGAGGAGGATGGATACAGTCTAGAAGACAGTCAGAGTTGCAGGACAATCCGAAGACTGGCCAGGGAGGGAAAGATACAAGAGAAATGGCAGGAAAGTCAGAAGTAGGAGTGGAGGAAAGCGTGTGACCAGGCTAGGTAAAAGAAGGAGCTTCAGTTTCCCCAGAGCTTGGGGCGGTTTGAGGCCGAGGAGGCAGGAAGTCAAAGACCATCTGGACACCACAGTGGCTGAGAAACGGAAGGGGCTGGGGCAGGTGCTGGGTGCTTGGTTGATGCCCTCACATCAGTGCTTTCTGTATCCAGCCAGTTCCTGTCCTACTGTGTGTTACCACAGGTTTGCCCACTTTGGGTGTCTCACGTAGCTGGGCTCAGGCAGCGTTTCCCACTGTGTGACGGCTTTTTTTTTCTTCTTTCTTTTTTTTCCTTGGCACCACGTTCCTGAGGTCCGTCCATATGGTGCACGGGTCAGAATCTCCTACTTCTGTGAGGCTGGGTAATAGCCCACTGGGTGGAAACAACACACCCTCTTTCCTCCATTCATCTGTGGAGGGCGTGATCAGCTGAGGGCCTGTCTGACCCCACTAAAAGATGAGGATGCTTTCATGTCCGAGAGAGCCTTGGCCTTGGCTGTCTCCCATCTCCCTGACTTCCCATGATCTGTAGTTGCAACTGATACTCCGTATTATCGCCACATTTACTACTTCTGAACCAAGGATTTAGCTGTGAGCCTGCTTTGATGAGCTTCTCAAAATGAAAACATGATAAGCACCACAGGTGTTACAGTTAAAAACAAAATTCAAGCACCCTTTAAGGGTTGGGAGAGTCCAAGTTACCTCGCTTGGTCCTGCCACTGACTGCAATTTTCCACTCCGCTTTAGAGATGAGGAAGTCAGAGATAGGACTCTGGGGAGGGAGGAGGACGGCAGTGGGGAGGATCGGGAGGGGTGGGGCCTGGGTTGTCTAATAAGGGGTTACATCCAGGTGAGGTCTGCTTAGAGGACACGCAGCCTTTCCCCTTTATAGTCTTTCCCTATTCTTAGTCCTGGGCTGGAGGTTCAGCCCGAAAGAGAAGCCAGCTCAGGTCAGGGACTACTGTTCCCAGCTCTGAGATTGACCAGATATCCTGAAATGGGCCCAACCTCCCAGGGCTTAGCCACGGAGGGCCCCAGAATAGAGCTGGCTGGAGAGGCCTAGCCTCGGGCGCTCAGTACATGTCCAAGTTACCTACTGGACCTCTGTGTCTCTCAGTCAAGCCCTCTGGGAGGGGCCACTGGCTCTGGGCACTGAACTTGATTCCTTTCATTTGGTCCTCCTACCATAACAGGCCTTCAGCAACACACATAGGGATGGAGCAGATGCGTCAGGAGAGGGGAGTTAGGAAGAGCAGGACTTTGTATGTGGGCTCTGCCAACCACAAGAGTAAAGGTGTCAGTCTGGACTCTGTTCCTCCTATAAAGCAATGACAATATGTGTGTCGCAGGATCACCGGTCAGTTGAACAGGAAAGCAGCCAGAAGGAAAGTACCCAATGAAGCAGAAAGTGGTGGTGGAGGCTGCACCGTGTCTGGGGGGAGAGAGGGAGGAGAAGATGGGTGAGGGAGGTCACCCTGGGAACTGATAGGTACCCTTGGCAATGGTAGAGAGCCAAAGATAGAAGCCAGGGGCTCTCAAAGTGGGGTGTGGGGTGTGATCAGGCCTCTTGCATCTTGGGTTGTCTGTGTTGTGCTTTCTGTGTGAAGTGCATGTGGTGTGTGAAATGTTGCATGCATTGTTTGTATGCTGTGTGTGGTGTATGTTGTACTCTGTGTTGTAGTGTGTTGGTGCATGTTGAAATGAGTATTGTATATGTGTCATGTTATATCCTGTGTGTGTTTGTATTGTATGCACTGTGCGTGATATCGAATATATGTGCATTGACTGTATTATATAGTGTGTGTGATGTTGGGTATGTGTGCCTGTTGCCCATTGAGTGTGTTGCATGTCATATGGGGGTTTGTATTGTTTACTGTCATGTTTATATCCTGTGTACTGTGTATGATGTTACATATGTATATATTATGTTTGCATTGTCTGTTTGTGTTATGTGTGAGGTTGGGAATATGGATGCATGTGTGTTGTGGGATGTATGTTGTGTGAGTTATTGGGGTTCCTTCTCAACAGCTCTTTCCCTTTCAGGGTGCCCTCTGACTGGAGTTGCCCTTTAGATAGCTGCTTCTGAGTGTGATGGTCAGGTCAGATGGCTTGTGCCTGCCATCTGGTGGCCCAGAGTGGTACAGTGAATTGGCCACTGGGCCACTCCATCATAGCTGTGAGTGTGTGTGTGTGTGTGTGTGTGTGTGTGTGTGTGTGTGTTTTGCTCCTCTGCTTCTGAAACTAGAGGGTGAGTTTCTCTCTAGGTTTTCTCAACTTTCTGGAATAAGTGTGGACATTAACTCGTAAGCAGCATGTTTTCTCAATGACTGAAGGTTGGCACGGATGAGGAGGGGGCCTGGAAGCTGGTGGGCTCCGTGTGCATGGAAGTACCAGTGTGGCACCCCTGAGAGCCTGGTGGTCCTTGTCTAACGGCTAATGGCTCCTCCAGAATCCTAGCACAATTTCCATCCCTGCCAGAACTTGGGAGTTGTGACAGGGTGACAGGTAGGGGGTCTGGGGTTAGCAATTTATATTTCACACACATACAATGGCTTAATTTTTCCTAATAAGGATTTAATAAAGAAACATGGGAATTATTTGAGATTAACAAAAAAAATCACACCGTGTATTTTTATCAGATCACTAATGCTGGAACTGTTCAGGTGTCCTGCTGAGAGCTGGCCCCCAGCTCAGAAGATACCGATGCATGGGCTGATGGCTCTGTCCACTGCAGGTGACTCATTCATTCATTCATTCATTCATTCATTCGGTTAGGCTACCAACACTGAATAGTTTCTGAATGCTCAGACCAAGTCTGCTGCTGGGCCAGACCCTGAGGACAAAGTGGATAAAACCCAAGCTGCCCTCAGTGGCTAAGCTGCTTCAGGGTCAATGCTTCCACAAGGCTTCAGGTGGCCGGTGTCCAGTCCTCAGTGGAATGGTGGGGGAGTGGGGCATGCTGCTAGCCTGTAATGGCTCAAGACCCCAGTAGGGTTTTCACAGACTCATCCTCGTGACAGTCACATCAAATGCTCTGTGATGTTGATAAAACAGGTCTGGGCTGGATTCAGGAATGAGATTTCTGCCTCACCACTTATTATTATTATTATTATTATTATTATTATTATTATTATTGTAAAAAATATTGTGTGACTGTGCATATGTGCATGGGTGTTCTTCAAAAACATGTGGAGGTCAGAGGATACCTTTCAGGACTCGGGTCTTTTTTTTCCTCCATGTGAGTTCTGAACTTGACTCTTTGGGCTTGTCAGCAGGTGCCTTCTTTACCTACCAGCTCAGGAAGGAGATTTCTCTAAGGCTCCCAGGAAACCAGCCATTCTCAGCCATGGCTGGGACGGGACAATAGAGGCAGTGCCGCAGATGTAGGGGTGACGGGGTGGTGGTCTCACGGGGCAGAGCACAGACGGATGTTCAGAGAGCTGGTCACCTCTGTTGGTTGGCCCAGGTTTAGAGTCTAAGCTGTCCCGGTCCTCTGCATTGAGTGCTGCCAGCTGTTGCGGGCGTGGCAGCCGTCTGCACCATCCCTGGGGTTCCAGGGCAGCTTTGTTCCCTGGCACTAAGTGGGCGGTTCGTTTTGTTGAATGGCAAGATGTTTCTTCTTTAAAAAGGTTTATTTGTTTTTATTTTGTATGCATGAATTTGTGCCTGCATGAACGTGTGTGCTCCACATGGATGCAATGTCCACAGAGTCCAGAAGGGGTTGGCGCTCCTGGGACTGGAGCTACAGAAGGCTCTGAGCCATCACGTGGGTGCTGGGGACTAAGCCTGCATCCTCCGCAAGATCAGCCAGCGCTCTTAACTTCCGAGTCATCTTTCTAGTCCCAAAACAGCAAGATTTTTTAAAAGATTTTTGCCGGGCGGTGGTGGCGCACGCCTTTAATCCCAGCACTTGGGAGACAGAGGCAGGCGGATTTCTGAGTTCGAGGCCAGCCTGGTCTACAGAGTGAGCTCCAGGACAGCCAGAGTTTTACAGAGAAACCCTGTCTCGAAAAACAAAACAAAACAAAAAACAAACAAACAAACAAAAAAACAAAAACAAAAAACAAAAAAAAGAAAAAAAAAGAAAAAAAAAGAAAAGAAAAGATTTTATTATAATGTAGTTCTTCCCAGCCCCTGCAGTCCTACTGTGTGAACACGACACACAGTAGCTGAGAGCTGTATGTCTTCTAGGTGTTCCTGCATAGATTATTTCAACCATTTAACCAAGAAGATGGACAGGAGGCAACGTTTCCAGAAAGACTCACATCCAGAAAGAGAAAGGCCATCCATGGCCACATTAGTGAACTCAAGTTCTGGAGTCAAGGAGACAGAGACTGGTGACTCATAGCCAGTGGTTTCAAATGTAATTAAGAGAGAAAGCAAAACGGGGAAGGGATAGAGGAGATGTTCATTTGATAGCCAATTTGAGTTGGTTAGGACTTGGTGTAAGAATAGCTAGGCAGGCTTTCTCTGAGAACTCTCTCTGTAGGTGTTTGGGCAATCTGATTTTCCAGGTGGGTGGTACTGAATCCAGCAGGAGCTGGCTGCGGGCTCTGGTGACAACCTCGCTTTGAGAGTTCTGGAGACACTGCTCTGGGAAATGGCTTCTTTCCACCTGAATCCGATATAAAGAGAGCAGGCTGGGCTTCCTGCAGTGCCTCATGCCTGTTACCCAGCAGTTGGGAGACTTGAGACCTCCTGACTACACAGTGAGAGCTTGTCTCGAAAAAGAACCAAAGGGAACACTGTGATCTGACTTAAGAAATATGGACTCCACTCTAACTTAGCTAGAGTAATGGCTTACAAAAGGATGACACTTGTTTATTTATAGGGTCTCACTGTGCAGCCAAGCGGGCCTTGAA